>JACXIL010000251.1:5426437-5440711 GCA_014737365.1 Bombus soroeensis | reverse complement strand
TTTTAAACCAATAGATTTTCCTATTGCTGAAAATTGATCTGCAATCTGTAAAGAAAAGGTTTTGTCAAAAATAAAAAAAAACAAATATAAATATACGTTTTAAAAGATTAAAGCGTTTAATATACTTGAAAAGCAAGTTCTCTAGTTGGTGTTAGAACAAGTGCAAATATGCCATATGGATCTTCAGATAATTTTTGTAATATAGGAAGTGCAAAAGCAAGTGTTTTACCACTGCCGGTTTTTGCACAACCAATACAATCATCACCAGCTAGAATTTTTGGGATACAGTTTTTCTGGATTGGTGTAGGGCATTTTAAACCTACAATAAATAATAATAACATAACAACTTTGTTGTCTTTCAAACACATTATTTAAATTCTTACCCATAAAGTTACATTGTTGAACAAGCCATGAACTTAAATTTAATGCAGCAAATGACATAGTTGTTTTTGACTTTTGTATAGGTTAACACGTGGAATGTTTTGATTAATAGAACATAATAATAATGGTTTCGTAAAAGTTAATTTTAATAAAGATTCAATTTAAATAAGTAATATATTATTAGCGGAAAGAATTATTTAATATAAAATAAGTTACATTTCATTAAATAATTTTATATATACGTTGTAAAAGATATTTTTATAAGGTATATGACACAAGGGACTAAATCACTTAAACGATTCTCCTGTTTGATTAGTGTTTCATTAGATGCAATATACATTAATTTATTATTTTTTTATCCTATAACATTTTATAATTAACTTAATAATGTTAGTAAGAATATTAATTTAATCTCTATATTAACATCAATATTATTAGTATTAATTATTATTATGATTAGTACTAATAATAATAATGTAGTCGGTAGTAAGTACACATGTACTAGTCTTAAATTTCATTTTTGGAACGAGTAGTTTCCGCTACTTGTCCTTACAAACACCAATTGTATTAGTACATTTTAAGTGTAGATAGAATAAAATAAAAGTCATGGAATTGTATATTTTTAATACTTACGAATATTTTTAAAATAATAGATTTTCATAAATCATTAATAAAGTTAATAAAACAAGTATCCTGTATCTCTTCTGTCTAGAGCCTAGAGCGGTATTTAATCTTTTCATGATGCGGCATCCTGTTTGTCATATTATTTATGTGTAGCCCATTCACAATTTTTAATAATGCAAAATTATTATTTTATTATTATGTATTAAATATTATTTTTTAACCTTTTACGAAGACATTGCGATTTTTGGAGATAAGTGAGAGATAAAAACCGCTGGTCTAAAATCATCAGGGCTATTGGATATAACAATATATTGGATGTTAAATCTATGCTCTGGATCTCGTCTTCAAAAGAAATAAATTATTTTTAAAATAAATACATATGATAAGAACGAAAATTGTTGAATTGCATATAAAAGGTATTATATTATGAGCAACAAATAGAAAACTATACTATTTGTTTTTGTATGGTTCGTTTTACGTACAAGCCTATCCAATTAATGTTTCAAAGTTGTGACACGTGATAAAAGTTTAATATAGTTTTACGTTTACTTATTAAATAATAACAAATGGCATATGTTATTATCGTTATTATTATTATTATTATTATTATTATTATTATTATATTAGGTTACGCAATTCATTTATTATCATACCTTAATTTGTAGAAAATAATAATTATAATATACATTTCTATATGTTTCTTTCGATCAATAAAGATAATACAATTACAATAATGATAATAATACATTTACAGGGTACGCCAGGGCTATAAATTCTTTGAATTATTGAAACTAAATCTTAAGCTCTAATTTACAATTAAAGTTACTTTTCAACATGTACATAAGTTTTACGTATAGTAGTTATCGTAGGATTGCACTTTGTAGTTATATAATTTAAGAACAACAAGTACTAAATTTAAAGAGGAAAGTAATGATGCTATTTAACTATGCGATTTTATAATGGCAGTGAGAAAAAAGCTGCCCCATAACGGAAAGCAAAGAATGTTTCTATACTATGCAAAAAGAAGAAACCACAATTAACATAAGAGACATTATCCACGTCTCTGTGTATGTTCATTTCTACACATTTGAAAACATAAAAATTTGTTTATGTTCGATGCACATTTTGATCTAACATTGATCGAAACTTCCTATGCCTTTCCCCGTTTATTAAAGATAGGAGCTAAAATTCGATTTAACGAATCGCTATGGATTAATCAGTTTTTTTTTTCTTAATACAGTTCCTATACTTTCCAGTCACAAAAAATATGCGTATTTAAATAATCGTCGCTAAAATTTTGACAATAACATTTTTTTCCAGTTTATAACGCAGTGATGTTGCATTAACTTTACTAGTAAAAAGTATACATTATTATTTTATATGTACTACTGGCTTTTATACATATATTGATGAAAATCTGAATTAACGCGAATTTTCCTTCATCTTAAAGGATGAAATACACAATTTCAAATCCTCACAATCTGAAATGCTAAAAATCAATTTTGCCGATTCTCTTCTCTTCGTTTTATAATAGACAGATTTTGCTATTTTACAAATCTAGAAATACATCTAGTATGATTTAGTAATAATTCGGTCAATGCGATTGGATAATTCGCTAAAATCTTAGAGGAAAACAGTTACTACAATACTACGTTAGAACAAGAATATTTAATAGAATAATATAGTAGGTTTATCACAAATTTTATATTATATCATAGATCGATTAACGGACATATTATCGAGGAAAATTACATCTTATTTTATACGATTAAGTCCAAAAGACATAACGTTCTCACATTAATTAAATGCTCTATTACACAATGGAGGAATAGTCGTCGCTGTCAATTAATCTGACGATGTATTAATTTTTAACTGGATTTTCCAAACACAATTTCTTTTTCATACATTATCATATTGATCAAATACTGAATTTTACAACTGGTACTTCTTTTGTTCTACTTGAAAGCTTTATTTTCTTGTCGCCGCGTGCATCCTATTAATAAACACAGAACATAAAAGAAATACACACCTATACAATACAAAATGTACAGTAATATACTTGCAACAAATTTGTATAACTACGATTATAAGAATTTGTTAGATGAAAATTTAACGATAAATGATAATGAAATGTTATGATATTTATTAATGAACAGCGTATGATCAATCTCAATTTACTAATGTTAGTCGCTGTATTTTGCCGCGTCTTAAGTGTATTTCAATTTTCTTCAAAATATTCATTTAACAATCACTACCAGGAAATATAACAACGAAAATGTATGAAAACCAAAACTTACAGTTAACATATATATTGAATAAAAAGAGCACATCTAGTTAATAATTAATACACTAATAAGATTAATGTTAATAACTTGTTATGAATTCTGATTGAATGACTTTATATTCACATCTAAAATTAAAATACACTTGAAAAAGCGGCAGATTAGAGCAAGTATCAAAGACATCGTCGAATGTGTGTTTTAAAATGTTTACCTTCGCATATCGTAAACGTATAAAAGATATTATTAAAGTTACAAATAAGTAAAATAAGTCAAACAATTACTGCAACTTAAAAATCTACTTTGCGAATATTATTTTTATCATGATTTCACTATACAGGTCCAATTAATCATAAAAAATAAATAATGATGTTTTGTTATAATATTTTTTAAAGTAAATATTCACATTCATCATGTACGAGTCGCAAAAATTTGATGATATATTTTGTTCGAAAAATATGAAAATCTTAAATATACAGAAAATGTGAGATGGATTTTTTATGCCACTTAAAGTAAAAAGGTGACTTAACAAATTTTGTCTACCAAATTTGCTCAGATCTGAATAATTACTAAAGCTGTATGACTCTCCTAATTAAGCTATAAGCTATCATCAGTTAGCTTGTTTCATAAATGAAACAACAATCCTACCAATTCAATATAAAATTCTGTTCCTCTAAATACTAAATCAATGTCAGAAACTCTATTGAAAACATAATTACTTGTTTCCTTTAATGTTTTTAATTAACCTTTTCTATTTATCTCGCTAAACAAAATTTTCTTATATTTTTCGTTACCGTATGTAAACGATGTATTCGGTATATGATGACACTTATGTGTAATGCGCTTGCTTCATATTCATTTGCATTAATTAAGGCATTGTAATACATCGATATACAGAATACAGTAATGAAATTTTCTTTTACACGCGCGATGTGTGTGTATGTGTGTGTGTATGTGTCTACCTGTTTATGTGATTTATTCATGTATATATACGTGCATGTATATTTATCATTTATGATACATGCGCATATACATACATACGCGCGTACATACACATAAGCAATATTTACAATTTTTTCACGGTAGTCAATCACGCATGTTGAGAACAGCAGTTAATATATGTTACCTAGTATTTAACTAATTTAATTATTGAATTATTATCATTATCATCATTATTATTTTATTATTATTATAACTATTATAACTATTATACATAGTATAAGAGTATGGATTTTTCTCCTTTGTCCTTATCTACGGAAATAGTACTTAGATACAATTCAACTCATGTTCTTTCCTTGTTTTCAATACAAGAAAATAATCGCTATTTCCTTTATCCTATATATGTGAAATTTTTATATGATATAAATATTTTATTAGTAAAAAATTGTTTAATAATATAAACCCATTAATATCGAAAATAAATTTACGGTGAAAGACTATAAGTTTTAAAACCAGCTTGCCGTATCGATATTATGTCTGCTCAAATATTATATTAATGAAAAAGATAAAATAAAATACTAATTTTATTATGAATGAATATAACAATGAACTAATTGTTTATGTGTTAACTATTTTAAATGGAGCTATACAAAATTTTCAAACAAATATTCACTGAATAGCACATGCGTAAATCAATACGTGTCGTCTTCTTATTACTGTTTCTCGTTTCTCATTGGAAAAATTTTACTAGGCCTTTAATTATTCGTTGTTAGAAGAATGAGAAGCAAAACAGAATTTAAACAGTAAAAAAATAACACAAAACCAGAACACAATAGTTATATCACCAAATATCTATAAAATTTAACGATAGGCATATCGCTTATCGCTTGAAGTTGTAGAATTACATAGAAATTCACGATTTTACAGGACAAGGAGACCTGTTTTTACATGTCTAAATTGTATTTATAATTTGTTCCAGATGGTACTGAAAATCTATTTATAGTTGTTAAGAATGTGGAAAGTCAATAGTATGTGTTTCATTGCCAAAAATTAAACGTAGCCTTTTCATAGGTGGCGGAGGAGGGTCAAGATTTAATTCACGTTTTTTATGTCGTCTTTCGCGATCCCGCGTTTTATGCTTTTTCTTACGCCTGCTTCTTTCCACACCCTCTACACGTAATACTTCGTATTCAGGTTCATAACTATCTTCACTTAAACTCGTACCCGACTCTACAATGTCTTCTAAAACTGGCGAACGTTTCATGCGAAGAGTAAGTTTTAATCTGCCAGTTCTCTCTGGAGTAGTTGGATACACTTGACTATTCATCTGCCATTGATACTCAGAAGCAGCTGTTAACTTTTGTGCACTATCGTTACTACAAGCTGATAATCTGCAATGAATAATTCTTCTATGTATAAATTTTGTAAAATAACAAATTTTAAAATACAAGTGCAAAGTATACAAAATATTTACCTGTTTAGACTTTCACTATCTATGGAATTTTCTCTTGATTGGCTATTACCATCTGAATCTAACAGTTGATTCTGGTTGCAACTGGCTGGTGGCCATGGTTCTTGTGGAAGTAATACTGGAGGTTCGGCTTTATTGTATTCATCGTTGTATTGCATTTCTTGTAAATGTGATGTGAGACCGGGTGTATGACGAGTTTCTTGTTTACGTCGCATTATCGATGATATTCTAATATCTTCCAGATTACTTTCCTTCTCACTAAACTCATAAATATCACCTTGAATTCCAGAATCGTCATCAGCTACACCAATTTCAGTAGCCGCTATTTTCTTTCGATCTCTTTTCTGACTTCTTGTTAATCTACTTTTTGTCTTTTCTGCTTTGCTACGAGTTTTTGAAATAGAAGCAATCATGTTATCAGTCATCTTATGTTCTACTATAGTTTCTAATTCTTCTCTTAGTTCAGAAATTGCGGATTTCTTCTCGCTTAAAAGCTTTTTTCTACTTTTATGGGACTTTAATGTTGTGGGTAACGAATCATTTTTTAAAATTGTATTGTGAGTATCCTCTAAATTACATTTGTTAGTCTCGCTATAATCGTTAGTTTCCATTGTACTGAAATTTTCATTATTTTCCTTATAGAGATCTATTCGAGAATTTAGGTTTGTTGTACATGTTTCAATAATTTCAGTGTTTTCAGATTTTATTTCAGATGTTGCAACATTAACTACGTACATATTATTTTTCATGATTATATCATTCTGACAATTTTCTTCGCTATTTTCTATATCCGTATTTTCTTTTACAAAATTTATTTTATCATGTTCATTATTATCTGTAGACTTACTAGGTTCTGAAATAAACCTATCAAATTTATTTGTTTCATTTTCTAGTAAGTATTTCACCAATATGTTTGAATTTGTAGGGTCACTTTTCTTCAAATCTTTGCCGGATGTGTGTATATCAAATGTAGATATTGTATCAGTTTCTATAAAATTCGAATTTGTGGGTGATTTGATATGAACTAAAGGTATTTGTTCGTCATTTTTGCAAGAATAATCCTTACTTATGGAATCATAAGCTTCTTCTTTCTCATTCTTTAAGAGTTGTTTTTCAAGTTCTAAATATTTTTTGACACAGTTATTTGATTTTATTGGCGTTGTAGAGATATCGTTTATATCTTTGGAATTTTCAACTGAAGTCAAATTATAATGACAGGTTCTTGACTGACGATTTTCTTGTGAAATTATCTCACTCTCATTAGCTTTGTGCAAATCATCTAATCGACTTTCAGGCATGGAACTTATATGAACTGAATCACAGGAATTTGTACTATAGTGTTCTTTTTTAGAATTGGAAGTATTAATATTACCTACTGAATTAGAATTAATTTCTATAATAATATCAGGTATTTCTTTTTCATTTATCAATTTGCTATTTAGTTCTTTGTTATTTTTAATGAATGTTAAATCCGAACACTCCCTCTGAAGATTAGAACAGGTTGATTCTTCCAGTACATCATTATGTGAGGTCTGAACATGGCAAACATTATTAGTTTCTTCATTCAAATTACTTTTTGAATGAGTCTTATGTAATCTAGAATACACAATTTCTTCATCTACTCTATCAGAATCTTCTTTACGATGACTTATGTCTTCTAGTTCAATATTATTTATTATGGAACCATTTAAACAAGGAGATCCAGCTTTCTCAGAAACTTTATTCTTTTTTGATTCTGTTCTTTTATGAAGTCTATACATAAAATTTTTAATATATTGTCATTTTCGTTTTATAACTACAATTCATAATTGAAATTATGAAATAAAATATCTCACCTGGATGATCGAAGCGTATGATTTTTAACATTATTCCGATGACCATTATTACTGCCAAATTTAAACAATTGTTTATTTCGTAGATTTCTTGTCACAGAACTTGTAATGGCAGCTGGGTGAGGTCGAGACGTTTGTAATACATTTTCTCCATTATTTGTAATAGGTTGCTGTTGAGCAATATCAGAGAAGCGACATCCTTGTGCAATTAATAACTCTGCATCATATTTTGTTAATCCCTTTCTCCGTAATTCTTTCATGCTAAGACTTTGTGGTGCTACAGCAGCATTACCAACAAGCACTACATTTCTTTCTGTAAGTGCAGTATCAGCTTGTTGTTTATTGCGACTTAATGGCTGTTGTCTACGTTTCGTGCGATTGATACGATTATCTGTCTCTCGTAGACGGTACCCTGTAAGAATATTTAATTTGGTGATGAGTATACGTGTACATTGATGTCATTTCAGATTTAGTTCTTAAAAGTACCAGAGGAAAGTTCTTCTCCTGGTTTTTGATTTGCAAATGTTCCAGTTGCCCTCCTCTCACATGTTTCACATTCACAGTAACAGTTACCATCGCCGAAAAAGTCTTCCCCATAGAAACAAGTAATTTCCTCTCCTACTTCAATATCACGAAGAACTTTAACACAAGCTGTATCTCTTCCCGTTGCCACGAACTATATTTTATACAGTTTAATTAGAATAAATTAAAAAATATATAATTAATAAAATATATAATATAATTAAAACAATAATGATCCATATTTGATTTATTAACCTTGCAGTTAGCTCTACAATCATGATTAATATATGCTGCTGGACCTAACCATAACTGCGCACAATTTTTGCGACAACTAAACATGACAGAAAAATCATTTTTTCCTGGATGTAATAATGCTGCTTCCTCCTAAAATAACATTATAGAAGTACAATAAATGAAAACCAATTTTTATATTCTTCTTAATGTTTTATGTATAAGTTTAAACAAACCTTTTCACTAAGTTCTGCGATACAACCAACAAGACAAGATATTTTATCGTGTTTTAGCCATTTGCGAGTTGCACAAATTTTGGCACCTTTTCGACCTTCAAGACTATACCTAAAGCACGGTTCTATTGCAAATCCAGAATCTTTATCAAAAACCTTTAAATACCTGTAAATCTATAAAAGTGAAATAAGATTGATATAAAACAAAATTTTATAAAATATCTTAAAAAATTCCTGACTTGCATATATAACTCACATGTTTTTCCAAATTTATTTGTTGTTGTTTAGATTTTGTGTGAGGTAGTCTTGCACCCCAATCACCACCCATTAATTTTTTATACGTTTTTTCATAATTTTGTGTTTGAATAAATTCACAGATAATTTTACGGAGTTCATCTTTATTTGCTTTTAATGGCCTATACCTTCATTATTAAATAAGTTTTACGTATGTCAATCTCTTGTTATATATTTTAGAGATTTAAAGTAATATTTAAAAACATATACCTGATATTCATTTTATGAGTAGTAAATCCCAGGTAAGGATCTAACACGAGAGAAGTAGCTAGGTCATCATTGTCAGAAAGTTCTTTAGGTGTCATACCACCACAACTACCAACATTGTTAGGTTGCATCTTTGCAGCCACTAACCCACCTAATCTTCGCTCCTGCTTCCGTATTATAGCTACTGAGCCTTGAATGGATAAGCAATCCACCACCATTCTGTAATCTGTACTTTTACTGTAGAATTAAAAAATTAATTGACAGTTAGTTCAAATAATTAAATGAAAAATGTGTACTATTATTTTAACATGTAAATACATATTTTATGGGTATTGTTATACAAAATATAATGATTCCATTTAAACCTTTTTGTAATTCACACTCATTTAACTTTTTGAAATATCAACTAACATGTCCCTTTAAATTTTTTCTAGCAATAAAGGTAGAAAATAATTTCTTAATACCTTGTATTAAAAATAATAAAACTAATAATATTTATACAACCTTTTTGGTATGAAGAAAGAGTACATATATATAAAAAATGTTAACAGTGTTAATTAATTAAATGATATGCAATGAAATAAAAAATATACAGATTCTTGTACAGGATATATATTAATTTCAAATATAATATTTAATTGTTTGGATAAACATGAAAAAACCAAATAGGGCGTGGAAAATGACAAGTAATTAAAAAGAAGTATTTTCAAAAAAATATATTACTAAAAATTTCGAATTACCGTCATGTCAATTATATCACTCAGTTATTTCATTTCCCTTTCAAGCTAAAAGAAAGGTAAATAGTGAAGGAATATAGATAATAAGAGTCTAAAAAACAGTTTATCATGGTAATATGCTATTTTGATAATATAATAGAAATATCTCTGGCGATCATGCTCTGAACGCTAATGGCGCAGACGAGCCAGAGCGCTCCTAGAGGCACGCTGCGCTCCAATTTAATAAGAGAATTTACCTCCTTATTAAGCTACTAAAGAATGGGCAGAATCGTTAAATTTTCGTCAGATAATATGCGTACCTTTAACAAGCTCTCCTGATAACAAAAATCACACATTTTGTTAACAATCTCTGACTTTTTTGGTATAAGATGAAGACGCGTTCGGATCTATCATGGCAGATCTACTATAACACATACACTTTCCCTATTTTCGTAATGCAAAGAAGACAATCATCGTATTGAATTTTGCGATTTCTTTACAACACAAATCAAACCCAATGTTTCCTTTATTAAAACAAACCAAAAAACGATAATCATTTAATTGAAAATATAACCGAGAAAACCCATGTTTTGGAACTACAGACTGTCGCGTACGTCATACATGTATATCTTGAATACAACGATCTAGTAACTTTCTTGATTTACTAAACTACATGAATTTCAGTAAAATAATTTAGTTTAGATTTTGTTTTAAACATTTGTGAATAATTTATCCAAAATTATAGTATTCTACCTTTCTACTTTAGTCGAAGAACCAACGTGATACGTATATTATAATGAAAAAAATTTTGATCCACTTTTTTAAAAATCAATCTGAAATAATAAAGTGATCAATTTAGTAATATAGAATTTAAAAGCTGTAGCACTGCGTTTCTATGACAACCGTTTTCTAGCATTCTCTAGTAAAAATATATAATATCAAGACAGCTTCATTGATAGTTATAGTTTTTAGAATATTATCATTTCTTTTGTAGGTATATTACTTATCGCACTTTACAAACTGTAATTGTTTCATTTCGAATACAATGTTGTGTATTTGAGTTTTTATAAAGTAATCCATTTTAGGTTAAATTATAAATGCTTGATACTTTATTAATTATGTCACTGCAGTATACAATTAGAACTTATAGAAATGAGTACCATAAAAAATGCGATTGCTATAAGATGAATTCATCGCATGATCAAAAGACTATAGCGAAATTTATTCCAGACTAGATAAAAATTAGCTGTGTACAGAAATTTCTTGTGTACATGAGTATGAGAAATATGATTTTTAAATGTATTATTGGCTATTTGATACTTCAATTGTCACCGATCAATGAACAATTTCTTTATCAATCTCGTATAGATACAAATGCGCATGCGTGCATTTAGAAATTTTTAAAGATGTAAATGTATTGTGTAAATAAAAAGACTTATCAGACCAAAGATACAAATCGTATTAGTAATTTTTAGTCAGTAAATAGACCTTTCTTATCTTTCCCATTCGATAACAGATAAAGATTCAAATCGTAGTTAATACAATACCAGAATAGCATGTCTTAACCTGTCATGTTATTAATCATTAGAATTTGGAATTTATTGATTTAGATATATACATAAAGATGACATTTGAATTTGCTGAAAAAGAAAATCAACAATTAAATAACATTAGAGCTGGTTTAATTGACTTTACTTCTGGATCACTCGGTAACAATACATTCTAATACATCATTACTTTTATCAATGCATAAACAATCTCAAAATCAATAGGAAATAAATAAATCAACTATGAGATGAATAAAATTTCAAATATCTGTATTTTCTATAGTAATTTATATAATTTTACTTATATAATTTTTTCTTAAACCTATTTTATGTTATGAAACTAAATTTTCTTGAGAAGTGCTTAACCTTATTATTGTCAGTAATTAGTTATTGTGCTGATTACTGACAACAAATGAAAGAAAATATTAGTAAAAATAAATCATCTTTCCTTGTTGTAAAAAAATTAATTATTTAGTATAATTATGTCTAATTTTGACTTAAGGTGGGATAGCACTTGTATATGTTGGTCAACCATTAGATACAGTTAAGGTAAAAATGCAAACCTTTCCCTCCATGTATAAGGGAATGGCAAATTGCTTTTTACAAACCCTGAAAGCAGATGGAATAATGCGTGGTTTATATGCAGGAACTATACCTGCACTAGTTGCTAATGTTGCTGAGAATTCAGTATTATTTGCTGCATATGGGGGATGTCAGAAAGTTATTTCCAATGTTTTAGGTAATATAATTTTTTTAAAATGCAATGCAGTTAAAAGAACTAACGTTTTTAATTTAAAAGAAATTTAATTTATATAGGTATTAAAAAAATAGAAGATTTGACATCAATTCAAAATGCTTGCGCTGGATTTTTTGCTGCATTCTTCTCTTCTTTAACATTATG
Source organism: Bombus soroeensis (assembly GCA_014737365.1). NCBI lineage: Eukaryota > Metazoa > Arthropoda > Insecta > Hymenoptera > Apidae > Bombus > Bombus soroeensis. Next base: position 5,428,534 of record JACXIL010000251.1, on the reverse strand, counting down.
TCCTACAGAACTTATAAAATGTAAGCTACAAGCAGTAAGAGAAGTTCAAATGGAAACTAAATCAGTATTAACTGTGGCTAAGGTAACTAAAATAAAAAAATTAATATGTAAAATTTATAGAAGAACTCATGTTTTGGGAAAAATTATTTTGTTTAGAAAGAAATTGGTCCATGGGGATTAACACGTCAAATTCTTAAAGAACAAGGCATAAAAGGTTTATTTACTGGTTTATCATCAACTATAGCACGTGAAATGCCTGGATATTTCTTTTTTTTTGGAGGCTATGAAGTAACCAGAGAACTTCTAACAAAACCAAATGAAAGTAGAAATGACATAGGATGGCAAAAAACCATGGTAGCTGGTGCCGTTGGTGGAAGTGTCTTATGGCTTGTAATATTTCCAGCAGATGTAGTTAAAAGTAGGATACAGGTTAGTTTCATTTTATATAATATAAATAATACGAATCAAGAATATAAATAAGTTTTATATTCTATTTTTAATTCTTTTTTTTAAAGGTTAGAAATTTGAAAAGTCCTGCATTAGTAGTTATGAAAGACATCGTAAAAAACGAAGGTATTAGCTGTTTGTACAATGGTTTAAAACCAACGTTAATAAGAACAGTACCAGCAACAGCTACATTATTTGTAACTTATGAATATTCTAAAAAATTCATGCTTGATTTTTTTGAGAACAGCTGATAGAATAAATTATATTTATATGATATTATTTTGTTTATTATAAGGCATAAAATAGACTATAATAAATGGATTTGAAAATAATTGATATGAAAATGATTTTCTGTACAAAATTTTTATTATAACATTATGTTATATATTATAACTTGTACAATTAATGTCTATAATACAACAATATATATATATATAATATGACAATATTTCAAGACTAATTATTTTTTAGAGACTTTGAAGACTCAAAAGAGTTAAAAGAATCATCAAGTTTTTAGAATTTACTTTTTAAGGAAACCTTTTCTCATATCAAAACAATTATTTCATTTAAATAAATCAGATTTAATATCTTGATAAATTAATTGTTTTAAATGCTTCTCTTTACTTTTTTCATCAAGACAATTCCACTCATCCTCATAAATCTATAAAAATTAAAAATCCATTAATATATATGCATTATTCAACAATTATTAAGTTAGTATATCACTTATATATCATTGTAAAAAAGAAACAATAATTTTAGAAATTACTAGAATCGGTGTGTATCCTATAACTTCAAGTTGTCTACATTTTCTATGGATGTATCCAATATAACCATTATGACCTAATACTTTCATTAAAACCGGTAATGTAATTATAACTTTCCATTTTATTCGTTTTAATTCATTATTATTTATACTTTTGATCGAGTTTGTCGGCATTGTCGATAAAATAGACTCAATTTCAATAGGATTGTTACATGTATCTATACCAATAACAATATCTCTAGTTGAGTACTGAGGTAAAATATAATCAATATGTACATCTACTCCTAATTTTTCCTAAAAATAATAATATTAATGCATTAAATATGTTTCATTACTATTTCTTTAGCGTTTTTCTTAAGTATAATTTTGTATTGTATACCTTACAGATATGTACAATTTCCATCCTTAATTTCACATTGCTGTCCTTTCTGTAGGTATCATCATCATATTTATGATATTTCTACAATAGTAAAAAAGTTTCAATATATTTAATTATCTAACTGCAAAATGTAAGTTTTTAATCCTATTTACTACACTGTACCTTTATTAAATATTCATACATATTGTCTGTCAGTAATGGACCTTCGTAATAAGGCAATTCTATTTTTACTGAGCAGTGTAATATCAGCCATTCATTTGTCAACAATTTGAGATTACCTTTGTATGTATTTTTTATAAATTTTGGGTCAAATACATGTTTAATTAATTCTGGTACATATATATTTTTAATTGTTAAGAATGTCAGAATACGTACTAATGATGTTGGAAAGCTATATTTAATATATAATGGTATCATTGACTTTTGCATAATATATTTCTAAACGTAAGTATTTACTATATGTAATTATGATATGGAAACAAAATATTTACCTATTAATTTCACT
>JACXIL010000251.1:4971603-5426350 GCA_014737365.1 Bombus soroeensis | reverse complement strand
TTATTTCGTTCAGTAATTTTTGGCATACATTTCTATAGTAATCTGTAATAGGAGTAACTGTACATATGCCATAAATAATTCTTTCAATATCTTTTACTCTTGCAGTTTCCATTTCTTTTTCTAGTCTAAATTAATAATAAGCAATTGTTTCATAAGTGAATGTGTTATTATTATTTTTCTCTTGCTTAACTTACCTTTGAATAATGTTATTTATTAAAATTTCATCATATACACGTAAAGCTCCAAATGCATGTGTTATGTGGGTTAGACACTTTAATGATAGTCGTGGTATCTCGTCATGTAAAGATATCAATAATTCTTGAAAGTCTTTTAAACAATGTAAACAGTCACTATATCTGTATTACATATTTATATGTGTTATAATAACAATTACTACATGTATAATAAATTGTTTTATTACCTAATAAGTTTCATAATTGATCCTAAACTAACACTGTTCACGGTAGTAGACTGTTTCATAACTTTTCTCATTATTGTTGGTAGTAAGATTTTGTTTTTAATACTCCTTTTACTTAAAAAAAAACCTCTTGCAATTATACCCATTTCATCTGCAGCAAGATCATGTATGCATTCTTCCAACCGATATTCGATTTCAAACATATTTATAGATGACCCTAAATCAACTGAAGGTAGAACAAAGAACAGTTGAACTAATGCTTTTCCAGAAAGTTTATGTGGTTTTGAAAACAATTTTCTCATGGCACGCCACATAAAATCATTTGTAACATCAAGCTGATAAATTGCATCAATCATTAATAAAATTTCCTCAGTATTTGAATTATAAAATCGTTTTATACATTCCATATTTAATGTTTTCATCAGTCTTTTATAAACAGGTGATATTGTTACTATATCACTTAACGCAATTAAACATTGTATTAACATTTTTATTTGCTGTTCCTGCATTACTGGGAGTTGTTTAATACAGGCTTCTAAAATCCCATCATAAAGTGACATTTCCAAACGTGTGCCACTTAAATAAGAATATGTCAATTTCTTAACAGCATTAAAAACATTCTCTGGAGATTCATATAACCAATTTACATTATAAAGATCCTTTATGTCTTCAGAAGTAACTATTGCATATGATTTAATGCGTGGAAAAATAGTCTTATCATAATACATGGAATCTTGAAGTATTGAATGCATGATTTTATGTTCAGGTATGTAAATATTTTCTTTTATAAAATCATTTTGGGAATATTTATTGACTCTAACTGCTTTATATCTTTGGCATGGAACGAAGGATTTATATTTTTCTATAAATCTTGGATATGGTTTTAAAGTCCATGTGTAATTAGTCGTATTTGTAAAGTATAATTCATTGCGTAACCTTAAAACCATTGTTTTAGTACAATTAAAATTATAGATTAAACTCGTTCTTGCAATAACACCCATATTTTGCATTTTTATTAGAAGATACGCTATTTATTAAATACTTTTAACTTCTAAATAAAATCTTGTATACAAAACTGAAATCGGAACCAAAAACTTTTCACAGCAAGCCGGCAATTCCAATTTGTAGTGAACGAGATACTTATATATGTGTATATATGTATATATATTTTACCTTTGTTTGTATATATGTATAGTCACATGTGTGCATAATATATAAATATGCTAAATTAAAAACAATTATTATTTTAATGTAATTTTATAGAATGAGCAGAAATACAATTTTTTAATTATTTATGTATTACTATAAATATATAGTTCTCATTTCTCAAGAAAAGAAATTACATTAGTTTGTTTTAAACTTTTGCACATACATATATATATATGTATGTGTGTATACATATGTATACATAAATACTTACATAAACATATTTACGTTTTTACCTTTTATCGATGATTGTCAATATCTTTAATTCAAATGAATTATGATAATAAATTAATTATACACTATATGCATATAAATTAATAGAATGTATATATAAATTAGACATGGTAAAAAATAATAGTTGAATTTACTCATTTGAAAAGAAATTGTATCACTACTGAATTTTATGTACAAAAATTATTAATATATATACAGATCATTTTCATCATTCTTTTATATCCTTATTTATTCATTTTTTATCCTGCGTTCATGTTACGTTTTATTTTTATATCTCTACAAAAAGGAAGTAAACACTAAGCTATAAATTGCCGGTTTTTCATTAAATTCTTTTACTAAATATAATTTCAAAAATAATCACATAAATACAATAATTTATTGTACAATTATAAAATTCAAATTGTTATGAATTTTACGTTAATAGTTCCATATATCAGTGCATTTAAAAACTTTACAAGTATATAAAATAATATACGAAATTTCTTAGTTGTAGAAATAAATGTTTTTGTGAACAACATTTTCTTCCGAAAACAGTTTATGTTATTCCTTTTTAATTTGTTTATATACAAGTTTGATGAATAATAGTTATGCTACATATTATAATAAAATGTAAAATGATAATATTTTAACATCGCAATTTTTTTTTTAGTAGGTTTATTTAAGGAGTTGCTTCGAATTTCAAATATATTTTTTTATACTGTAACACATGTGTATTGTTAGTAACGTGGATACAATTGTTTAATCATAATTTGGTTTAAAAACGAAGAAGCAAAATGACCACTCGAAAACAGAAAAGATAGGAACGAGATAAAAACAAGTGAAGCAAGAAGATTTCTAATACAAAGGTAAAAAAGTAAAGAGAAAGTTTTATTTTGCGTATTTGGTAGAAAGTGCGAGGGAGCGACAGAGCGAGGGGGAGGTAATGAGGGAGGAAGAGAGAGGGAGGAAAAGAGAGAGAGAGAGAGAGAGAGACAGACAGACAGACAGACAGACAGACAGACAGACAGACAGACAGACAGACAGACAGACAGAGAGAAAGAGAAAGAATACTAAATATATATTTCTAAAATTTTAAATGATGAAAAATGTTTGCACGAGTCGAGAAAATTTTTATTTCCTGATCATTTCATTCAATAGTTGTCCGAAGAGTCCAATTCCGACAAGAAGTTCTCTATTATAGATGGCTTTCGTTTATTCATTTCATCGTTTCTTAATTTGTGGCGAGCAGATCGTGTAATATCCTTTTGCAGATTCTATAACAGATCAAGAAGATATCAAACCTGTCTATTACCGCTTTCTTAATATTTTGCTCGATTAACTTTCAACGCATAGATAAGAAAGATAATAGAATAACTTACATCGTCAAGCAAAGCAATTAACAGTTTTGACTTCGATAGAGGAATGTAAGGAATACGATGTCTTTCTTCAAATTCCTTGATGCAATTTATGTTTCCTTCACTCCCCTCGCATCCTAATCCGTACATGATCGGGAACATTGCACGTTTTCGTGACATTGTACCTCTACACATTTGATGGTACGGAAATACTCTATGGAGATATAAGGAATATAATTACTGTTCATGTTTCTCATATTTAGACTGCGTATTTTTATGCATTTATACGAATTTTGAAAGTGCAAAAATGTATAAAATGCGTATGGTATGATGCAAAAATATATAAAATATCCAAAGTATATTTCTACAATACTTGGTGCGTAAAACAGATCTCTGCTTAGATTCCATTTGTTTAATAGTGTTAATAAAAATATAAATTTGCATAAACATCCGCAGTCTACTCATATCATTAAGTTTAATAAAAATATATGCATATGTATACATACTCGCAATTCACGCTTTCACTACGTTCACTCCGAACGTGAAAATAACAAAGTAGGATAGCAAAAATGATCATACATCGTTGGATGTAAGCCACAACCTGTAAATAATTTCGATAATTATTATTCATTTACAAGTTTTCAATATTCGAGAAATAATAAATCATTTCGTTATTGTCTTATATATTTTACATCGCTAACGATAAAAATGGAAATAACCTAAGAAACGAATCGACGTCATATAAGTTTGTCTGTGCGATAGCAGAAGTCATTGAATTTCAGCAATTTTCGTGTCCGGCTTGTCAGTCGGGGGAGGGAAGACGACTTCATTCAAAATCGATATCAGATTTCCTTTTATTTTCAATTTGACGAAGGCAAAGGGAGAACAAGTTTGTGGCGTATCACCCAATTTGCGCCAACCTGTTCTTTTCCACATCTTGTTTTTATTATTTGCGAGCGAACGTTTCGAATGCAGCTCTTAATAATCTCATTGGATAGAAAATATCGTATCCCGAAACGCACAAAGGTCTCAAAATTTAAGTGGGCGTACGTTGCGTCCGACATTGATTTACTAAGAATAAAGAATACATAAAAATGCGAAATATACGAGATCGAAGTTTCGCAATGTAGAAAACATATTCGAAATCGTTTCTTTTCTAAATTCGTGAAATGTAATTTTATAATGTTATACCTTTTAAATGGTAAAACGCTAAATTTGATCTTGGTGAAACCAATAACTTAGTTTGAAAAGAAAATAGCTGTTTTCCCGTAAAAAGCTTTCAATACCGATTGAAAAATGATACGTTAAATATATACATTACTTTTAATATCTTTGTTATTTTAACGTAATAATCAACGCGGTTACGTGCAATTTACCTCTGATTCGTTCCTAATCCAGGTCAATTAGTTAATTTCCAGTTTACGTGTAGTGTTTCCTGAGAGGACATGTGCTGTCGCGATTCGATTCAGATTTCGCTGGGCATTTACCTATGTACTTATACGTACGTATGCCAGACTACGTATAACAGTCTCACGAAGAATTTGTAAACGGAATATAAATCGGTGTTTCCGATGGTTATCGATTAAACGCCTATAGTCGTCGCATAGTAGATTTAACAGGGATGATAAAATCACGATACGTGAGATAAATCTTAATGCGTCTTCCGGGTGCTTTGTCGAACAATTTTAATCAAGATGTAAAGCGATATCTCGCGGTTAGGGCAAAATTATGCTCACCGTTATACATTTTAATATCCTTAAATCACGATTAAAATCGCTCTTTCAACGACATAGGTAGACACGTGTTTTCGATGGCGTTCTTTGTTGCTTTTTTCTCTTTCTTTTTCTTTTTTTTTGCTTAGGATTTTTATTTGCAACATCTTGCAACTTTCGTGGCAACGATACGAGACTATCAAGACGGAAGTAATATTTCTTTCCGGCGATCGCAAACATGTAACGTTAATTTTTACTCACGATTGTCGTTCGGCGATGTTTGTGTATTAATTTGGAATTTATCAAAGGAACCACTGAACAGGGTATAGGTAGTAGGTGGTGACGAAACCGCGCGGTAATGTTGCACATGGTTAATTTCAGCTAATTGGTGGGTATCGCAATTACAGAAATTATGCAAATTGATCGACAGTTGACGATACACTCTAAAAAGCTTTCGCATACCCACAGCAACTCTTGTAGTACGTCAGGGTCTTCTTTTTGTTTCTGACTTCGTAAAGGAGAAACCAGTGTAATCTTTCCTGTTTCTATCAAAATCGCTATACATACATGTACCAACATATTTTCTTCATCGAGATGGACAAGAACGATAGAAATTCGAATATTTATTAAAAAAAAAAAAAAAAAAAAGAAACACAGGGACTTGTTGATATACAAATACAATACCGTTCATTTACGACGTGAATATCGTTTTATATTTCCCATACGCATCAGAGGTAATGCGGTTGTAAATGTGCAGCAAAATCGTTTTTGCTTTGATGGAAAATGTACAGGGATGTCGGTGGATTTTTAATTGAAAAAGACCGTCGTAGTCTTCGGAAATGAGCGTGTTCTACAAACTCAGATATATCACGGTATTTTCACCTTTTTATACGAATGCTGTAGCATGTTGTTAGTACGGGTACTGACATTCTCGTCTATATTTCTTCATTATGAAATACGTTACGTTACGACGCTACCATAACCGTACAATCTTATTATTTGATACAGGCAATTGTCACGTAAGTTGATTCAAATATGAGTTGACCCGAAACCACATTTTCCTACCATTTCACGTGTTTTTTAACAAAAAATTTAGAAGCCTTTTTTTCAATTTCGGAATCACGAATGAAAAATAAACGAAATTAAGCGAATTTAAACTGATAAAGATAACAGCCCGCAACAAATTAATTATCAGAGGGAAAGTTTTTCGTGTGGGTTTCGCAATGGAATTGTTCGATCTATTCCCCTTTCGATGCGATGGTATCAGTTACCGCTTTTTCGTGGAACCATTCACTGTTTGCTCACAGGCAGTTACGTAATGGCGACTAATCAAACGCTATTAACATAATGTATAAATTTCGTGTAATTTATTGAAAATCGGTGTTCGAGGGGATGAAATCTAAAGTCTTGAAGGATTCTTTTGTCCCTGGTCTCCCGTAATCTTTATGCCTTGTTAGGGAACGCTTTAGGCAAAAAAGAAGTTGCTTATCGACCTCGGAACGAAAATGTTCTACCTACGCTTTGATGTAAAATTTGGAATGATTTAAAAATTTATCTTTATTCCAGTCAAATATAACATGTCCGCTGTATGTTTCTTTTGTATTATCATTAAATTCATTTAATACTAAAAGTAAGAGCTCGCATCACTGGTCACGTGGAATTTTTTGCTAAAGATCGAACAATGTATTTTCTTTGATCTGTTATTATTATACCGATCTTTGTCCTCTTTTTTCCCCTATAATTTTCATTCTCATTTGGCATCAAATTTATCAAAGCTTTTATATCTGGTTACATTTATGTGATAATTAGTGAGACGCTTATAATTTATAATACGTAAAAGTCGATGTTCATTTCTACGGAGGTTAAATGAATTTGTATGCCGATTTTTCACGCTATTCCTTGATAGAAAAGCAGAGAATATCTACGAGCTACCGCTGGTATTTTCCACTGATAGTCAGCTTTGGAATAAATAACATAAATTTCGACACGGACGATGCACGATTTGCTGTCGCGTCTGCTCGTCGTAACTCGTCGGAACGAGACGGGTTATTAAATTTCGTCCGAGGTCACAGTCTGCTGATCCGAATCGAATCATTACATAGACGAACGCTTATAAAAGTTGCCATCTTGGTCGTTGTAATCGTTTTATCAAATTGTCCAGACTCTAACATTTTTTTAACTCGACCTCACGAATCTAGTTAATGGCATTTTCGAACCGTTCGTTTGTCCGATAAAACGATTCGCCTTCGTTTCTATCATTCTCGAAATGCCAGCGACTTTGCTAAAATTCCAATATAAATACCGCAGACAATTTTCTACAGTAAAAAATTTTCAAAACAAAGTTGCAGCACCAAGTGCTTTTAGTGTTAAAAGTGCTTTTTAGAAAGAAACGCAGGAATTTTATAGTGAGCGAATTTTAAAGGGAGCAGCGATATTTACACTTGATGTCGAATCGGTAATCCGTAAGAAAAATTGTTCTCGTTGGTAAAATTGAACGGAAATATAAGAAGCGCAAATAATTATTCAGGGAGGTAGAGTGGACAGGGAGCGGATAAGAATAAGGAAAAGAAGGCAAGCGAGATAGTAGGGAAAAGCTAGAAACGCACGATTTAACTCCCTGGCTCGGAAGTGGGGCGCCTTGGCGTCTCTCTGTCTCGTGGCATAGAAAAACCTCTCCACCCTTCTTCTTTTCCTTTTTCCGCGCCTCCCCCTTTTTAGTTTTTCACTCGCACTGTCGTATCCTTTCGCCTTATATCCGAATTCTCCTATACGCACTTTCCTTGTCGTCGAATTCGCTTTATTACACTTTGTCGAACAAACTTTTCGTTTGACGGTGCGTTCGATCGCGCGAAAGTACGTTGTTCGCAATACAAAATATTTTTACTTCGATTCAAAATTAATCTTTTTTTTCAGACGACTAAAGGAATATACTCAATTTTAATTTAATTTAAGTTGATAAAAAGAGACGTATTTTTAAACAATAATATGAAAAAAGAACGTCTATTGATATAACCAGCGCAAAACGTGTTGACTCTCTGCTACGCGAATGTATAAATTCATTGAGCAGCGGGTTATTTTTTTTCTTAAACTAAAGTTACAACTTCATTCATTGACAGTCGGAGAGTCATAAAATTCACTCGGTTTCCATCATGCTCTACGTAATTCAATATCCGGACCAGCTCATTGATCGAAAAGAAAAAAGATGTTATTTAATGAATACCGTGAAAGCACGTGAAAACTGGAAACCGCTAATGTTCTAACATGGAATCGTCATTTCAGTACATCGATCTATCATTCTTTCACGTCAGACTGTCGTACGAATTCGTGGTGTTGTTTAGTTGCGTATAGAGAAACGAATTATTCATAGCTATCGCGGTCCGTTAGAATAAGGCAAAGGATCTTCGATAATTATGGCCATGAAAATACACAGCTGCTGATCCCGGGTGGCAGTGATGAATCTCTAACGCGTGATAACGAGTACACGAAAACCCGTGGCGCCGTGCAGCTATGGATGAATCGTAAACATTTCTCCCAGTGCAAACAAGAAAAGCTTTATGTATTCGCCGGCGACACATCGAATTAGACATAGCGTATCCGAAGTGGTTGGATTTCCTTCTAGTTTCCTATCTCTTGCATTCTATTTCATTCCTATTGGTTTCTGGTTCGCCGTCACATCTCATTGTCCGATTGTTATTCCCCAGCCAAATAGAAGACAGAAGACAGAGAGAGATAAACTGATCATAGCAGACACATTCCTTACATCGTATAATAATTTTCTCCAATGCCGAATATACAAGGAACGCGGCCAATTGTTGTCACGAGTTAATTAACTCCCGATAATAACATAAAGTAAATTCTTTTCGCGTAAATTTCTTCGCTAGTAAATTTTGCTTTTTATCGTACGTAAAATGTAGATATATCATAGGTGGCATCTTTCCTTTCTTTTTTTTTATGGTTTATAACTCTATTCACAACTACTTTTTCTCGTATTCCTTTGTTGCCTCTATCTCCTATCACTCGTATATCGACCATATAAATCTACAGTTTAAAGTTATTTAAAAATTTGTCACGTAAGAAAATTCAGCAAACTGCTGCTGCGACGATTCTCGAATTAACGCAGCTTAATCTACTTTGTACGATTATTTAATAAAAAGAATTTCATTTTTCTCGCAAACCACGCGCCGTTTCTCTATATTTTTCTTTCTTTTTTTTTTATTTAGATTAATATTTTGCAACACGGATATGCGTACTTTAAAATTTATCAGTTATGAATAGCAAAAAGATAGAGGTACGAATGCATATAGCTAATCGACGAAACGATTTTACAACGAAAATATCTAACGAGTCTCTGGGTCTAACGATAAGTGCTTGTTACAAACCGTTTCGTTCGTTCGACTGGAGCCGTGTTCGTTAGAATCGAGATGATTTTCCTAAACTCAACGCGACGAATACAGTTACGATCGTAACTGGTTTATCGTAAATGACGCGAAGGAGTACCAACGATGACAATTTCGTACGATGGAACAGGGAAGATCAACGAACTGTTTGGGTTCAACGCTTCTATCCGATACACGTCACACCTCTGTTTCTTTTCTCCCCCATTGTCTAAGTCGATTTTAAACTAGGTGTGCCAAACTCGCGATATGTTAGAAATAAATTCGTTCGTGTCCATAGACGAGGGTTGTCGTCGAGGGACTTTCGACATTTTCAATGTTCGGTGAAATTGTTGATCACCCTTCTATTGAACCGATCGTGCGAATCAAACGAGAAGAAACGAAAAAAAAACCGAGCGTAACGGAATGCAAGAAAATGAAGATGTTACTGAAAATGTGTTAACACTTACCGTTACCATGTTTGTGAGATTAAAGAAGTATCGCAGGTCGAAGGAATAAGCGAATAGTGCTGCCACGTAAAGCGAACAATTTCGAGTTTTTGTTGGAGTCGAAGTTAAGGGTTGGCCTCGATGGTAGCGAGCGGTCCTCGGCGATGATACTCGAATGACACCACCACGCGGTGATCACGAGGCACGAGTTTCAGTGCCGACGTGCTGGCTTGTCTCTTGATCGTATGAACGAAGAGGGGGTGTTTGGTACCACGAGAGCTTGAGAGCTTGGAGTTTGGAGGTCAGAGGGCGAGTGATTGGTGGAGCTTGCGCGGGCCACATTTATACTGCAACCACTCACCCCTCTTCTACGTTCTTCTTCCGTACCACCAAGAGAAGCAGAGCTGAATCCACCACTATTGGTACCAGCATCACCGATGTGTTCCTCCTCCACGTCGTTACGGCCGCCCCGTATGTATTGTACACCCTCTGGTTCATTACGTCATTGGATTAGTCTCCACCCCGAACGATGATATCACAGGAAATCCCTCGGCGAAACTGGCGACCGGCGAGCATCGAAAAACTGTTTTTCAGACGTAGGAACTTCTTACGTAGTAAGAACGAAGATTCATGAATGAACCTCTATGAATGAAGCCCGAACGGAGGGAGGACATCGTTTCTAGATATAGCACGATAACTTTCGATTCGTGCAATTGCATTTTCTTTCCTCCTATTCGAAATTGGATTGAAGTAATGATGCGTGGTTTGGTCGTGGACCGTTTGTTTTTGGAAGTTTACAGATTGTAATCGGGAACAAAAATTGCGTGCGTGAAATCGGAGCGATGCAGGAAGGTGGTTGTCTCGTCACAATTCACGTCACAGTACTTGGAGAAATTGCCATTAGATTATTTAGATCATTGAAATTTTAAGTTTTGCTTATGACGTTTATTTCCGACGAAATTGCTTCTCTTAAAACGAAATCAATGTATAGACGTCGAAACGAAGAAATATAGCCGGATAGATTGCTTTCGCAACCTTTAGATACAATTGCAGTTGATATTTGTATTTGCACGCTCGAATAGACTTCGCTCTTTTTGGCCGTCAAACCTTCTATCACCATTGTATCTTGGTATATTAAAATCTTCGTAGACTCGTCTGAGCGTAAGAAATCTTCTCCTTCTTCTTTCTTCTTGCTGTTCTTACGTCTTCTTAGACATCGTTCGAGAGTCTCATGCGCGAGACTCTGATTCTCGCGATTCAGTGCAGACTGAACTCCAGAACCTAATTAATCAGTTGGTACATAAGTTCGATGATTAGCGTTCAATGAGCAGTGCTGAAGAAAATAGTACAGAAATATTCAGAAATCGGTTAACCGGGATATTGTGAGCAAATGTTGTCAAACCGTTTATAATGGAACAGCGGAACTTAATATCAGTTTCGAAAGATGCTCTTGAAAAATCACCGACGACGATGGTTAACGAACGTAAGAATTACAGACGCGAGTTTATTTATTTTTTTTTTTTTTTTTTTTTTGAGGAATAATTAACCCACAACGCCCGCGTAGGTCTCATTAAAAACGACAGGCAAGACTTGGCAGGCAGGTATCTGTTTAATATGAAAAAGCAGTCGTTCGCTTTTTTTCTCTTTCCTTCTTTGTTCTTTCTTACTTTTACGCGTGGCAAGTGGTTGAGGAAAGTTCGTTTAGAATATCTTTTCATGAATAGGTGAAGCGTCAGTCCAATTGTAAAGAACCTACATCTTTTGTCTTCGACAACTACTACACCTTTAATAATAATAGAAGTCGTAGTTTCGTAATCGATCGTATCAGTTGATCTACCCTACAAGGAATTTTCTTGAACAACACACATAACTTTTCCTCCTACGATTACGAATAAATTGGATCTCTTCGTTTCGTTTAATTGCCTGGTGGAATCGTTGCAAGTCGATGAAATCGTAACGATCGTTTTTGTACGATGTCTTCCGCAGTGCGGCCAAAAGAAGCGCGAAAACGGCAACGATCATCAAAAGCTATTGCAATTAATTCGCAATTATTCGAACATCTATTCAGTGGAAATACGTTGAAGAGGGGAAGAAAAAAAGATTCGAAAATGCTTTAATAGCAAGAAGAAAGAAGGGAGGAGGGATGTGAAGAGATGAGAAGGACAGACATAGCGGCGCCTTTGGGGCGAAGGATCTGCGTAATTCGGCATTTATCACCGCAACCATTACGTAGTATAGAGCAGCTATATCGACGTACGTCACGAAGAAAGATCTTGCTTTATTCTGTGATGTCACTACCCTTCGTGCTTAAATTTTTCATCTGTTTGAACCCAGGCCAAATATGTCGCATCTCATTTCTTTCAGATTTTTGGCGACCATTAGAAAGAACGGTAATATTTTAAGTAGTTTGAACAAAGTTAAATATTTTAACAATCGATGACAAACAAAATTCGAAGAAGAGATCCAGAATCGTATCGATACTTTGATGAAAGTTGATTTCATTCGACGAGAATTTTAATAAGGTTTCGCGCTCGCGAGATGGGATGAAATCGTAGCTTTTACAAAAGGTTCTCGAAGGATGTAAAAGACACCACGAGCTATTTAGAAGTAATCTCGTTAACATCCACTACGGTTATGATCGCTCTTAATAATTGCGTAAGATTTATAATCTTTGTCTTTACCAGTCTCGTTTCCTTTTCACTCTTATTCTTTGAGTTACATATAAAATTTGTCCCGGAGCTTTTTAAGCTTCTTTAATTATTAGCGATCACGTTCCCTAACATTTCTTCGATGTTCACTGTGTTGAAAAAACCGTTTCGTAAAATCTGATGAAATACTTATGCAATTGCACGTTTAATTAAATTATCGACATGCTTCATGTAAAATTTGAACTTTCAACGAGTCACGAAACTTGTGAGTCTTCTTTCGTCTTTTCTTTCAGTTCAATTAACCGTTTCCAATGCTTTTTCCAATATATGTATTGCTTTATCTTTTTGCTCTATCATGATTAACATGTGAGTATACCAAGCAACCTGTAAATGTTTGTGCAAATTTATATCTTTATAAACATAATTGTGGAAATGGTATTTCTTTTACCTACTAGATATTATAACTAATATTATGTTTATAGATGTGTGCGAGAACCCGAAAATGTCGGCAACCTGATAGTCGGAACAAGATATCAAATCAGAATGGGTTGGGTTTCCGAAAATTTCGGGATTCTCCAGTATGTCGAAATTCTCGACAAATGTTCTCGTATCGACCAGATATTATCGGGTTTTCTCATACTTCTAATACTGTACTTCAGATATTTCATATATTTTTGCAATGTTCAGTTATGTGCAATGCGTGCACTTTTAAATTTGTGCACAAATGCATAAGCCTTTGTGCCAGTGTGACACTGAGAACTATCAAATATATATACTGTCGATCATATGTATTGAAATACTACTAAATAGGAGGATGTTTAGTACAAATTGAATACTTTTCACAGTTTTTATTTGCTAGTTATTTAATTCGCATCGTATGTAACTTAGAATCTAAAATACAAAATAAACAAGAACTAAATTTTTTCAATCAATATAACGAGTAGGTGTTCTAATATTTATGATTGACAGTGCATATACATATAGGATACATGTTTCTAGAAAACATCGGTTTCATCGTAAACGTATGGTATCTTTCAATAACTTTTCCATTTCATTCAATTGGACGATTGATTGAAACGTTACGACTTATTCGTTTATCTTGCTTCGAGTAAACTAACTCGCATTAATGCATCTTTCGACGCATCGATAGTAAAACTACCCTGGCGAACGAGTTCTCACGTTCCATTCGAAGGATCGATCAGCGGGGAAATCAAACGAACTTTTTGATACGGCTATCGAATCAACGTGACGTAGCTCTCTTACTCTGCTTGTAATAATTGTACTTTTGCGAGAAATTGTTCACAGCTTTCCAACCAATATGTATAAAGGAAAAAAGAGGAACGATGAACAAAGTGAAAAAAGAATAAAGTGAAATCTAATCTGTTTCATCATTCGTTTCTGCAATGGAGAAAATATTGTAATAATTGTAAGACTATAAAGAAGAAACAATGAACGAAAGAGAAGGAAAGAAGATGAAGAAGACGACTTACGGTAAAAGAGGGTAAGTGAACATGCGTAGGCTATTCGGTTGGCGCCTAGACAAATATCCCTCTCATATGAATCCACTGCTCGTTTATGAATTCCTACTTTCATAGATTATCTTTCGACCGAATTATTTGAGCAATAGTAAGGCATAATTTTATGGTTTCAAGTGATGGGGTCAGATGCTCTTGTTTTTATCATGGTTATACCGAAAATCATTTGGCTCATTATGGTAGAAAATTACTGTGCAATTTTTTTCTATCAACTCATATTCTATTAACTTAACACGATACCTCGTAATTTTTTAGTATCCAGTGATGTACTCTTAGGCGCCACGCGGCTCGAATAATAATTCGATATCTCTGTAAATATAGTGTCAAGCTTCTTCATTCCAAATGATTTTTATGCAAATAAAATTTATGCAATAATTATTTATTTTTGTACATCGTTCTTAAAGTAGCATACCTCTTTTTATAATGTAACTATAATTAGTACTTTGTAGCTAATTAAAGATTTTTTATTTCTTCTGATATTGTTAACGTCTTTGTTCCGTGAACTTACCTATGCAGTTTGTTAAAACGCTTTTCAAACGCTGATTGGTTCTTGAGGATACCTATTGAATATATACAAAAATCAATTGATTTATTAAATATATAATATAAAGAAGAAGATTTATAATTATATACAAATTACATTTAATCTAATATTTTATTGTTATGACTTTAAAATTAAAATAAAATTTAATTCTATGATAAATCGAATTTTCTTATGTGATTATTACGCAGTATCGTGGCGCCATCTTACACCAAATTCAGCGTATCGCACAAATTCATGTTCCCTCCATAGTAAAACTACAAAGAGAAAAAGAAATAGTAGAATAAGGACGTAAATAGGTTCTCGACGCATTGAAAAGGACAGCAAACGAATATTGAGTCAGAGGGAGAGAATAGAAGTTATAACGGGAGCAACAAAGAGCAGGAGAACAAGTGCCTTCTGCTGATCAACGGTGTAGCAAATTATTCAATATTCCTGTACATTGACTGTGAGAAACATTTTACGGTGATTACTCTGATATTCTGTCGAATTTACATAAGAGAAATTCAGTTTTTTAGTTTAGTGTTTAGTCTGTCAAAATAGTTGATACTCTTGAGCAGATAACTTGTTACAAGAAAATGTCGTTTGCATTATATGTTTTGCTGTATTGACGAAGTGTTTGTGTATCTCAACATTTTTTTATAACCTAATAGTATATGAAAAAGAATCTTCGAAATTATTTCTTGAATAATGGATATACTTTTTAACGTATTGAAATGAAAGAAACAATGACGCTTGTATTTAAATAAGAAAATACTTCGTTGATGCACAGAAAATATTTTTTTCGATACTATGTAGTTGATAAGCATATTATAAGTAATGGTTGAAAATTTATTCTAGATGCCTAATATCAAGCTACAGAGCTCCGATGGTGAAGTTTTTGAAGTGGATGTTGATATTGCAAAGTGTTCGGTCACTATAAAGACCATGTTGGAAGACCTTGGAATGGACGAAGATGAGGAAGAAGTGGTACCTCTTCCAAACGTTAACTCAGCTATCCTCAGGAAAGTAATACAATGGGCTACTTATCATAAGGACGATCCACCTCCACCTGAAGACGATGAAAACAAGGAAAAGCGTACTGACGATATAAGTTCTTGGGACGCAGATTTCTTGAAGGTAAATATTTCATTTCTGTTGATATTATTTATTTTGTAATATTAATGTTAGTTTAATATTAATTCTTTTATTAATTATTAATATTATTGATAGGTGATGTCATTAATATATATAATACATACATACAATAGTGCATAAAAACACATAATTTTAAATTCAATTAAACTTTACAAATTTATAGGTTGATCAAGGAACTCTGTTTGAATTAATTTTGGCAGCTAATTACCTTGATATTAAGGGATTGTTAGATGTAACGTGTAAAACTGTTGCTAATATGATAAAGGGCAAAACACCAGAAGAAATTCGAAAGACATTCAATATTAAAAATGATTTTTCTGCATCTGAAGAGGAACAAGTTCGCAAAGAAAATGAATGGTGTGAAGAAAAATAGATTTGTTCATGGATACCTGGTTTCTTGGTTATTAAAAAATTCAGTTCCAATGTTTGAAATTTTAAAAGTTAATACATGACTTCTATTGTTTTCGAAGAAGTTATTAAAATGGTCACAGCACTTTCCATTCAATGCAGCAAATAGTGTATACATTTTAAATTTAAGAATGAGTCACATTAATGTGTTTGTGGTTTATTTATTTCAGATTCCTTATATAACATTTAATAATACCATTTAGCGTGCATAATGGAAGTTAAACAAGTTTGTAATATTGTAATGATTGTTATCTTTATCTTAGGAGTATAGTAGATCTGCATAACTATTGTGTTTCATTTACATAGAATATAAATTTAATTTCTACCTTTGATAATTTTTTTACATTATCCTTATATCCTATGATAGAAAACTATATAAATGTGAAATAAAAAATTATTTGTAAATTTATGAAAAGAGAATTTATGGTAGCATAAATTATTAATAATAGTTGATAATTGAAATATATCCTTAAAAGTGAAATAAAAATATGTCAACGCGCACGCATGCGCGTAAATGTGCGTATGTTACGTTTTCTAATGCAAATGTGTAAATACAAAATGTATGCTTTGTTTCTAACAAAGAATTAACTATTGCATTTTACATTATCAGTCAAATACAAATGAAAAAAATACTTATTGCAATATATTATGAAAAAATTATAGTAGGTACTTATTTACTATGTTAGAAAAACATGCGACGTAACCTATGATCAAAGCTTTTAAAATATTAAAGAATTAATATTGAATGACATTTAATACATAATGGGTAAGTGTAGAGTTTAAACATTCAGTATCCTAGTTTTGATTAATAAATATGTATTAAAATATGTAATTATCTTAGGTAATGAAAAAGAGAATTTCCTATTTTATCCCAATGGTTCAAAAAATCTTGCAAAAAAGTTACATGATATTTGTAATTGGGATCAACCTGATAATGTAGCTATAGAATATCATGATTTGCAAGAAACCATCTATATAAATTACAGAGAACTTCTTGTTACACAAAGTTTGATTTCTGATTATTTAAAATGCATAAAAAACATTGAATTTATTGGTATAAATTTTGATATTCCTGAATATTGTGTAATTTCTGTGATACTTGGGTAAGATTTTAAATTGTTTGGAATATCTGAGATATTGACATAATAATTATATTTATGATCTTTTTTTTTTTATAGAATCTTAAGTAGTGAACATAGTTTTGTAAATATACCTGTTGATTCAACAGAATTCATGAATTTAAAAAACCACTTAGGCTTACATTATTTCTTTTCAAAACAAATGAATGTTGAGGGGGATATTGTATATGAATTTAAAATACACAGAGAATGTATTTACCTTATTAAAATCAAAGATGTACAGAAACAAATTATCCAAAAAGTAAAACAAAATTATTATGCTTATGCAATTTCTACATCTGGTTCAACAGGAGCACCAAAAGTAGTTAGAGTACCCCACTCATGTATAGTCCCTAATATTTTAGATTTGAACAAAATACTGGCAATAACAAACTGTGATAAAATTTCTCAATTTACAAATTTTACATTTGATCCTAGTATTATTGAAATTTTTCTTGCTCTCTCAAATGCTGCAACACTGTTCATGGTATCAAAGTTATTGAAAAATGATCCAAATAGGTAAATAGTAATTATGTGGGGAAATACAAATTTTATATAGAAACATGTTTTTACATAAGTCTTCTTTATTTTCAGGCTTTTGAAAGAAAGTTATTCTAATCAAATTACTGTACTACAAATAACTCCATCAGTTTTTATGTATAGCTGGACAGCTGAATCTTTAAAATCTAGTATTTTAAGTAATAATACTTTATTAAGAGCTATTCTCTTTGGCGGAGAACCTTTTCCTAAACTAGAATTAATTTCTGAAGCCAAGCATCCTTATAATAATACCAAAATTTATAACATCTATGGTATTACTGAAGTATCCTGTTGGGCTAGTATTAATGAAATTATGATAACAAATACACAATTTAATGTACATTGTTTGGGTAAAGTGTTATCACATACTATATTTCAAGTTAGGAATGAAAGAGATGAAGTAATTACAAATGGTACAGGTTTCCTCTATATAGGTAATTTTACTATCATAGAGATTTTATTTTAATTTCGTAATACTATAAGAAAAATTGTTATATGTTGTATGTTTTTACGCAGGAAGTAGTCAAAGAGTGTGTCTGATGAATGATGAAAATATTGAAGATTTAGAATTACCAGTATTTCGTGATTCAGGTGATGTAGTTAATGTGAGTTAATGTGAATATAGATAAACAATATTTAGTAACAACTATAATACTAATAATACATATATTTCTATTTCAGATTGATGAAGAAGGAAGGATATTTTACAAAGGAAGAAGGGATAGCTTTGTTAAAAGATTTGGGAATAAAGTAGATTTAACAAAGCTTAAAGAATTTGTATTACAAATAGATTTTGTGAAAAGTTGTTACGTAATATGGGATGATAGTTGCCATCATTTACATTTATATCTTACTACTAAGGAGAATGTCACAAATAACCATAATATAAATACTGATATAATGAAACATCTCCACAAATTAGATTCTTTATATAGACCAGATAAAATTCATTTCATGGAGCATATTGAATTTACGTCTAGTGGAAAAATTTCTTTAAAATTTTTAAAAAAGTATCACATACAAAGAATGGTAATACATAAGGCAATAGAAAACATTGACTTCGAACAAATTAAAATTGCTTTTAAATCAATTTGGAAAAATAATTTACAATGTGAAAATGATGGATTTGTAAAATTAGGAGGAACATCTGTAATAGCACTTCAATTATCAAATACTATATCTGAAACACTAAACTTAGAATTTCCTGAATTAATTGGCATGCTTTTAATGGATGCTACTATCGATGAATGTCTTAGTTATATAAAAAGTGTTACATTGAATAATGATCAAAAGAAAATGATCAATCTCAAATCTTATTTTAATAGTACTAAAGAAGTCCCTTTAACTAATATTGTTAAAGAAGACATGAAGTCTTTAGGAGATTCTGATGAAAAAAGAAAAACTTGTGACTTGATGATTCAAACAAATGAGATATACACCTGTCAGTGGTATAAGTGTAAAGGACAAACATATAAAAATGTGTCAAATATAAATGAAGAACGCAAGGTACAATATAACGCAATTTCAAATGTTAAAATACTCAAAACTCATGATTTGAAAAAATGTGTAGATGCATCACCAGCTGTATTCCATTATTCAGAGTAAGTATATTTCTAACGAACTATTTTGAATATAGTCTGTGACTCGATTAAAAATTATTTTATTTAGTGGAAAAACTTACGCAACTGTTGGTTCTCACTCTGGTTTTATTGCTACTTTTGGATTACAAGAGAAGTGTTGTAATTCTACATTTAAAATCAAACTACCTGATAGGGTTGAAGCCTCAGTTTTGGTTTTGGATGATTTCAGAGGCATAGTGGGTAAGTTTTTTAATTAAAAGTAGGTTTCTTAAAAGACAAAAAATCTATTTGTGTTTTCTTAACTTCTTTTTCTTACAGGGTGTTATGATGGTAATATATATTGTTTTCACTTAAAAACAGGGGATATTATTTGGAATTATCAAACAGGAAATGTTGTAAAATGTTCTGCAATATTGTGTAAAATAAAGGGAATAATATTTATTGGTTCTTATGACTGTTATATATACTGCCTATCTGTGAAGGTATCTGTTCACAGTGATATTAAATGATACAAAAAGAAAAGATAATAATAATAATAAATATACATTATAGGATGGATCTGAAGTTTGGAAATCTAAATTCGGTGATGGAAGTATTAGCGCATCTGGTTGTTTACATGTTTCGTCAGACACTGTATTGTTTGGAACTTTAGATGGATTGTGTCTAGCACTTCAACAATCATCAGGAAAACTTGTATGGAAGCATAAATTGTCAGATCCAATTTTTGTTGCTCCTCTGTCGCTGAATAATGGGCTTGTCTTATTTTGTTCTGTAACAGGACTGTTATGTTGCTTTGATATTGAAGTAAATGTTAAGGTAACATATATAAAAGAATTGGATATATATACTCATTATTTCGTAAAATTAATCGTTCTTATTCGATTTTACTTTTCAACTTTACAGATGTGGTCTTACAAAATCAATGGCAATGTATTTTCATATATTGTGAAGCAAAGTGATACCTCTACAAAGCATGAAACTATTATTCTAGCTAGTCAAAATAAGAACGTGTATTGTTTAGAATCAAAAGATACAAATTTTAAAACTAAACCCACATTAAAATATATATTAAATTTACATTCACCAATTTTCGCCACTCCCTGGTGTGAAAATGATTTTCTGTTTATAGCATGTACAGATGGTACTTTAAATATTTATAACTCTATAGAAAATAGATTGACAAAAGTTGAAAAACTTCCTGGCGAGGTTTTTTCATCACCGGTTATTGATAACAATATTATAATCATTGGATGCAGGGATAATAACGTCTATGTTCTAGAACTTGTTTAAATTATAGTTGGTAAGTAAATATATTAAGTATTCGTTGTGTCATATAATGGATAGGAATACAAATTAATGAAATTAATATAGTATGATTTATTCTTTTTATGACTGTCATTACAGTTACGTGAATAACGTTTTAGATAAAGTAATAGGGAATCACGTATCTTTGTTCAATGAATTTTATATGTAATACGAATTCGCGTTGCACTTACAGTTTGAAGCAAAATGCAAGTGAAATAAAAAATTCTGAGAAATAGCCAATCACTCATCAACAAAACATTCACGCATACGAAAGTGCACACGTATAGTAATTTCAAAAACAATGTACGTCTGTGCATACTTGTCTCGTTTAGATGTTTCTCTATCAATAATGATGACTTTATAAATATTGGACAAAGAAATATTCCAATTCTTAAGCTCACATAAAATAACAATATCTCAACGATTCCACATTTTTTCTATATTCTCACTCTTACGTATTTGAGATTTATATATATCTATGTAATTTATGTAAATGGTTGGCCGCTTTTTTCTGCTTTCAATATTTTGACATAAATCTTCTACAATCTTTTCTGTTACAGGCAATTAGTTTTTGAAAGTGCTTCAATTTATATGTATGAACTTCGTATCTTTTAATGTATACGTTTGCGATTTGAATTAATATCATAACTAAATGTGCAGAATTATGACATATTTTCTAATGCTATACAGCGACATGCTATTTATATAATTGCGTGTAGGATTCATTTTTTTAAATTACTTCTATATTGTACCTCATGACTTTTTGACTACTGTAATTAGCAATATAACTATAGGATTCTGTAACATTTACAATCTCAATAAACAGTTATCCTTATGTTTTAATTTGATAGTTAAAATATGATACAATTATAAAGTCACGATAATCGGCACTGTCATATGTAATTCAAATCTTATGTCAGTGACGAATACATGGGTACACAAACCGTATAATAAATTGCATTTTGTATTTGTTCAAAATTCATCGACGAATATGCAGACGACAAATATTCTAATATCAATCATTTTTTTGTGTGTGTGAAAATGGTCGTACACGTATACTTTAGACATAATGTAAAAAGGGCAGTTTATAGAATTAGATTGGGATAAATTTGAAAAATAAATTTTGAATAACGTTTGCGTTTGTCATTAAAGTTCTCCATTAAAGAGAATCTAGGATTAGGCATAAGTCTATTAGCAGATTGTATCTGCTCTGAGACTTCGGTAAACACCGACGTTATCGGTATACACACATTACATTATGTTGCTTGCTCGCCTTTTTCAATTCAGCATGAACTAGTATTAAAACTGACCAGTAATCGTAATTATCTTATGGTTACTGATCTTCATCGCCTAGGTCTTGCTTTACTTTGTTAAAATCGAACTCCTCGCCAGTGGCTCGTTTAAATATATCAAGAACATCTAAACAAGTAGTTTCAAAATGCGTTGTGGCATCATAACTGGTTGATATAAAAATCTGACTGTCCAGACCGTTGTCTGTTGGTTCCATATAATCAGAAACTGATATGAACTTTTGTTTGATTGGTCCTAGTAAATCCAAGCCGGGTTTGATTTCGGCCTCCGGATTTTTCGTTTCAACTGTAGTAGATACCATGGCTATGAACCATCCTTTTGCCGCTACTTGATGGGTATGTGATACTAGAGATACGTAGATATCAGAATTACGATTAACCTAGGAAATAGAAACAAATAAATGCAATGACAACATATTGGAACACGGAAACAAAATGTAAATTTCTATTTACTTGTTTCTGAGGAATAATAATTTGCGTTGACAGGGCATCCGCTGTATTCGGTATAGGATGGTCTAAAAGACAAATGCATCTTATCACCTGACCCACTTTTTTCACACGATCAGGTACATATGTGGGATCACAAAATACTTGTTTGCATTGGGCTACTTCATCGCCAGAACGTACACCAACAACCTGCGACAAAAATCGATAATTAATCATGCATTTAATTCAGTAGTTTCCTTTTAATTAAAGAAAAATTCGAACTTGTACCTTTCCATCTTTTATAACGATTTCGTCGATCGGTTTGTCCAACATATACGTTCCACCATAAATCGCGCTAAGTCGTGCGAAACCTTGAGGAAGTTCACCCAAGCCGTACATAGGATACAGATATGGTGATTTTCCGTAACGTGCTAAACTATCACTATACAATTTAATTCTTCTTATAGTAGTAATTGCGCTTTGGCTTATATATTCGTCGTCTCTGAAACAGCAAAATATTAGCGTATATATCATTCATCAAGTTATTAATATATTTTCAAAATAATATTTGTATTTATATATATATATATTTACCTATAAAGGGCTAATGCATGCCCTGTGAAATCCTGAGTGTTTTTATCGAGATTAAACTTATTGTACAAAGCGCTCATGCTATTATTAAATGGATCGAAGCCCTCCCAAGTTCTGGGGTCGTCTTCTTGCATGTTCTGCACCCATATAAGGAAACTACGAAAACGTCTTTTCTCGAAAAGACCCATTAAATCGCTGGACAGTGCTTCTTGCTGATCTATCGGCACCTTCGAAATCTTGCCGGATTTATAGACATACGATCCTTCAACGCACTTGAATTCCAAATAACGCGTCACGCCTGTGTGAATTAGAAGTTTTACCAACAACCCATTTGCCATTAGGAACTTTGGAATCAAATCAACGTTCCAGTCGCGGCCACGACCATAAGCTTCATCCGGTGGTGGGGCTTTGAATTTCCTAGATAACGTATGAGAAACTAAAATTAATCATCATAATATTTCAATAATGCGACATATTTCTTTCTGAAAATACAGTTTGAATTTTTGCAAAACTTTCGATAACGCTAGTAGTATGAAAGTACCTTCTATGATTATTATCAATTTAAGAAATAGTATCTAATTGTTAATAATTTCTAATTATTAATATTTGCCAACAACACATTACAATGGTTTTCATTTTTTTTTTTTTTTGATATATTCAAAGTGAACAATGACATAAAAAATATTTTATCAGCCAATAATCGTAAATTTTATGCGGATATGAGGAAGAAATTATATAGTTTCTTATTAATATTACGACAATCCGTTCTGGAAAGCAGTTTCGTTCCGTTTACTTTCACATTGTTTTTTAAGCATTCTTTCGATCGGATTATACGCGAGTGCAGTCGAATAACAGTTACTGTTACAACAGATGGGTAGTTTAGATGCGTGTTATAATTTATTGAGTGCAACCGGACACATGATAACCGTCTCCTCGATGAACCAGAAGCACAATCATGCGGTCGTGTTATCGTTGTTCGTGTCATAAACAATAGAAAAAAACACGTTATGCCATCAGATCTTTTTATTTTGTAAAGGAAAATCTTCGAAAGCATTTAATAAAAATTAATTTCGATGTGTATAAAAAACACTATTTTTTCATATAAAAAAAATTAACGGAAAGGAAACGATATTGGGTAAATGAATCAGAGTATCTTTTATTTAAAATTTCGAATTGGCGCAAGGAGGCAAACATATGTTCAATTTCACAGGAAATGTACTGAGCTAACGGTACCACTTCGATTATTCAACATATTTCCTCCCGTTAAGTTCTTAAACACATGGTAGATTAATCTTGTATCTTGTCATGTATTCTTTTTGTATTCGAAGCGATTAAATAGATATACATAATTTTTTTCGAATGATACATAAAGGTATGTGGAAGGAGTTGAGAGGTGGGAGGTGGGAGATTGAAATGGACGAGCGAGTGGTAAGGAAAAATGTATCTTAAAAGGGAAATAGCGTGTCGCGGTAATTGCAAAATATTACACAGCTAATTTGTTAAGTTCGATGTAGCATGTATTTCTCTGGGGCGGGACCTTCCCCCCTCCCTCTTATCAAATGACGTTTTAGTCAATCTCCCGACAGGATTGTTTAGAAAAGAATGAAAATTTGGAGGCAGTTGAAGAGTAACGACGCATCACGGCAGGTGAATACGTACGTCACGCTTCGCCTCGTGATGTACTTAACGGAAGAATTTAACCGAATGATAATCAACGGCTATCGCGAAATAAAACGGGGAAAAAATCAATATTAAAGACGATTCATTGCATCGTACGAGTCGTTGATCACACAGTTCTAAATACGATACTAATGCCGGCAATAGTATGACATTAAAATGGATCACGGGAATATTTGATTGATCGAAATAACTTACGCGAATAGATCATCCAGAGGCGTGATCGAGGCAGATTCACCGCCGTAATATTTATTCCGATCTACATGGAGCACTTTCTTCCCACTGACCGATAGCATACCCGAAAGTATGCATTCCTTGAGTCCGGTGCCCAACACGATCGCGTCGTATTCTTCATTCATGTTGCTCGAAATGCAGAGAAATTGATCACAGCACTGAACGCGAGGTTCTCGTGAATTTTTCTTAGGAATGCTATAAAAGTCGAAAAAACGATAGCACACGGCCGCGCGTCTGCCAACCTGCACGACTATTATGCCGGAACGGAAGACCTCGTTCTTTCGCTCGTAACTGATGACGGAGTTGCTGGTAGAACGTCGGTAGTGGTGGTGTTACTGATGATGGAGCTACTGCAATGTTACATTCTCCCTAGGTTCTCGCAATTCCCCATTCTACAAATCATTCGAGCGTATCTTTTATAAAATAGCAAAATTGTATATTTCTGAGGTCCAGAGATTTTATTATTACATTTAAAATATTCCATTAACGTTTTGCGATTTTAAAACCTTAGTAAATCGATGAAATAGTTGGCTAATCGTGCAAAAATTCGAATCATGCTTTATAAAAGTACTAGTATCCATGTTCTGTACATATATATACTTATGTATCCGTTTGATTTACAGAGTGAAAGCTATAATTATAAATGTATCAACTTTTGTTACAAATGCAGGATGACTTTCAAAAACCGCGGAAGCGCTGTACTAGGGACTTTGTATTCTGTGCGTTAAAAAATTTGATGTCGAAGTACGACCACAGATGGCATTAGTACGAGATTGTAAGTAGTCGGCCGATACGAATTGTCAGTGCGTGTACGATAGTAAGGTCATTCGGTTTGTTGCCGCGGTACGTGAACGAGCTATTTGGAATCTGAGAGCGTGTGTAGGATATCGCGTGTATTTCTCAAAACGATCGTGAACAGGACAATGTAATCGAGGGGAGGATCGTTTCGCCAAGCATTTACATAGAGCGTTATAACGTGTCAAGATGTGCGAATAGTAAATTTGGTATTTCGACAGGGAGATGCTTCGAGAGAAACGCGGTGTGCTGTAACCCGTTAGTTTTCTTGTCAAGAAAAGACACGCGAAAGTACCGGTTGGTTTTCCTCGTTCGATTTAGTTGTGCTCTTGACGTGATGAGAGTTCGAAGACGTGGGGGACAATAGTGTGTCACCCCTTTTGCTTCTACAAAAGCGTTAACCAAGGCCACGTGGACCACGTTGGGAGCCTGGAAAAATGTAAGAGCGAAATTTTTTTTATCTTGTCATGGCTATCTTTCTAATTATATTTAAATTTTTAACAATATTTCTATCTATCTAATTTTGGTACACAAGCTGTTAAAATCAGAAATAAACACGAAGTGGAGAGAAAGTGAAAGAGATGTTTGCCAGGAAATGATACGTTTCGAGTTGATTATGTTCTTTATAGTCGATGTCACTGTTGACAAATACGTGTCGTGTTCATGGAAATTAAATTCAGAATGATCTTCATAAAAGAGTATGTTACGCGGATAAACGTTGAACCAAAAGGATCCTAACTGATATGCAGTTGTCAAGAATGCGCGGCTGACATAATTCATATCGTACAGAGTACACAGATCGAAAACTCCGAGTACAGGGAATATCATCCGAATCGCAACTCTCGAATCGACCTCGCTGTCGCGTTCCATAATTTCCAATGCTTATTTTACGTCGCTGTTTCGAACGTTTACTTAATTATTACGAGAAAGTTTCATCTAAATGCGGAAGTACTAGGCGTTCTAGCGAAACGGTAACGAGAGAGTCTGGAAAAGCGAGAACGTTTAAAGCAAACGTTTATGACAAGAGATAATCAGAGTTCGATATAGCAACATCTATTGAAATCGAAAAGAAAGGATCGAAAGAAAAAATCGACAAGAAAATTATTTAATGATCGTTTAACTTCATCCAAAACTCATAACCATACGTGATGATGATTATGCAAATTCATACCATCCCATATTCTCTAAAACTATATAAAATAATCATCGTTTTTTTAAATTAACAAATTCCACTAGAAGAATATAATCGATATATTTAATTTAAGGAAATAAGGGAAAAATTTCTTCATTTTAAAAAACATCGCGAGAAACTGTTCGGACATATTTGAATTAACCTATCAAAGATCAACAGTGCATTAACGTAACATTTCAGTTGCAACATATTTTCGAACAATTTACATTATCGAATACTGCTTTTTTAGTTCTTTATACAAAAGGGAATTCCAAGATGTCATTTTCGCCGCTATCTTTTCTACTTCATAGATTTATAAATAAATTTTTTGAAGTACGTACATGTAATACTAGACTGATTACGTTTATGTAATTCGATATTCTTATAAACATAACTTAAAACATGGGATGTGAATATGTTTCAACTATTTTTCTTATTATTATTTTATTGTCTTCGTCCATACGTTGCATGTATTTGTAGACATATATTGATCGTGTTTCAACTATGAAATATTATAACAAATACTTCACATTGTATGTTTTTTATATTTTTGCATATTATATGTATTCTGTAGATTTGTATACCCTCAAAATATTTTATAAAGGCCAAAATATCTGCATAAGACAAAGTATCGTTTAGGTTTTAACCCTCGTAGACCGTGAAGTACGCTGACTGAGTCAAGAATGACCGATATTGACCATAGTTGCAAACCTTCCCAACTTTCCCTCATAAATACCATTGTTATGTACACAATGAGAAATGGGATAATGAATAAGCAATATATTTCTACAAATAAGTTCTTTCGATTCCTAATATTTCATTATTATGACTTAGGATACAGAGTGTAGGCTTTTGGGATATTTTTTTCTATTCTTTTCCGGGTGCTTGCTGCAACACGTTTATATGAAAAGTTACTTTATTATTTTTAAATTCATAAATGATCGACTAACCGCTTATTCGAAAAATATCTGTGTCGAAAATGATCCAATCGTTGGATCGCCAGAGACAATCGGTTAAGCGGTTAAAAAGAAAGTGGAACGATATTTCACAAAATTCAGTACGTTTCTTGGGTATCGTCGAATGGGTCGAAGGTCAGTGCGGGGAATCGGTTGCTGTCTTTTTTTTATTTCTTTCTTTTTTCCATTTTTCCAAAGCGACCGTCGGTCGTGGTTGTCCGACCGCGAAACCGGTTGTGCTCGGTCTGAGTATCGTTGAGTAGTCTCCTAGAATCGGAACGAAAAAAGAAGCAAGTTTCCGAGCGAGGTCATCCCCGGTTCGTTATCCGCAGGACCGTTCGAGAGCGTCTACTCGTTAAATTGCATAAACTCCGTCGTAGTGCGTCGAACGGTTCGCTTGGGCGGAATGAGTACCGGTGCGCGTGAAAGAACGCATAGAACGTTGCTGACGTTGCCTTTGCGTTGACAAAATAGAAGAGGGCCGCGACAGAATCAAAATAAATCCGTTCGATGTTCGCCAGTTAAAAAGAGAAGCGGCTTCGTTAGAATTTGATTCGAGATTGGTAAAGCCGGTAAGCCTGTTCGCAACGTATAACGAGCTACTGTTAGGACGAGCAAATTGGGATTTTAGATCCTCGTTCGTTGTACATTTCGTGGGCTTAAATTCCTAGTACAAGCGAAGTCACGGAGATTGTATGATTCAAGCTAGGAGGACAATTATTAATAACAAAATTGCGTTAGAGAAAATCATGATTTATATTTGAAAATATCAAGGTTGCAGGCGTTTCGAGAATACGTGAAGTTGCTTAATTTTCAATTAAACGACAAGCTATTCTACGTACAGAAATAAGTGGAAAATAAGATAAATATAAAATAAAATTTGTTTGTTTAAGGTGTCGCGTTTGACGAAAAGTTTGACTATGTTTCGTTAAAAATAACCCGCGCTACGCGCGTACTCGATGAATTTTCAAACTTTTATTTACTCGAAAAGAGAATATCACGCATCGACTTATTTTCGCTTGTCGAATAACCTGTTCGCTTCTGCTCGTTCGAGAATTAATCAAATATACACGTATACTTGATATGTTTTCAAACTTAGTAAAGGGAAACTATAATTTCATCTTTTTACATTGTGTCCACATTTATACAAGTCATACTATATTTTACCAACTTAAGACTAGAACTTTATAGCAAAGTAATTACGAAAAACGTGTTTAGGCTAGATAGGGGGATTGTTAAAGAATGAGTAAGCACGTAATTGGCCTAAACTATTAAACAAATTTACGTTGAAGGATACACCTGAAAAACACGATAAGTCACGTTTTCTGTCTTCTTTACGACTATTCGTTCTACCTAAATTCAATATATCATCGATCAGTTTTAAGTCAAAACTATATTTTCGTCCGATCTTCGAATCAATTGTACTTGTCTTTTCTTCGCTTTTTCTTATCTTCTCGAACGTTTAAATTTCGGACTCGAGTTTCGCATATCTAAACATCGTTTTTGTCCGCTATAGAGTCGTTCGTTGCAATATAGTTCGCCGTATAAGGAAACAAAGAAATGTATGGAAATTATCATATTCGGTCGTATTGCAGTTGATGAGTCGCGGTTTCAAACTAATCGACGAATAGATAGCAAAGCGTATTATTAACGTTTTACCTTGGACGATGTACGAGTTGTTTATCCTTTGTATATCATTTATATTTACACGTGAATGTTTTTCTCTTATGGATCGTTACTAATGTCCTGTACCTTTACTTGCTTTCGAAAAGCTATGTAAATGGCGAAACAGCTACGAACCCATTCAAAGCGTAAACGTTGAGCTACGATCGTCCACCGGTCTGCCTTAATTTCGTTGCAGCAGTTACATTTTATGGAGGTGTTTCAAAGTAATCCGACTCGGGTCGGATCAGGTTCGTACGATAAAAGAGTCGCTGTCGTGTTAACAGACTATCATCGAAGTAACAAATTTTCCAATTCTTAACCGTCATGCGATGATAATTAGAAAGGATAATAGCTCGTTGTCGGTGCGAGGTTGAAACGCGTAGCAACCCTGTTGTTTAGGGGCGTGTAGAGTGTAGATATTCGTCTGACCCAATTCCATCGTTCAACTTTTCTGTCCTTGATATTGTCCGTGTATAGTAGACGTCGGGATTTACGTTGGAACGACCACTGTTATCGATCACCAGTGGAATCCTTTGCTCGTTTTACTTGCACGATGAGCGTGTTCGCTTTCCGCGACCATCGATGAGCGAAAGCTCGTCCCTCTTCGTTTCGATCGTAGCAACCTGCCGACTCGAAATCTGGATGACTCTTCTAACTCGAGATCTTTCAACACGAGAACCTGCCTAATTAAGAGTATAATTTTATTTACTCTCTTCTATTTCGTTATGAAAATTTCTACCAGGTTCGGCTGTACCAAATTTTCCAATTTAATAAAATTTAATCTTCCGATAAAAGTAACGAGATCTGGCTACGACCTTGAAACGTTAGCCTGGAACACAGCATCGTTGAAACAATTAATCGATTATTTAAGTTTACTCGCCTCTCGACTAAATTAGCATCAGCGCTTTGCCAGTTAATTATTTCCCTGAAAATCGAAGGTTATTTTTGGCACAGATTTTCATTCATCGTGACGCCGAAGCAGGTCCGTTCTGTCTTGGATGACTTCCCGACAACGTAATTTTGCGGAGTCGCGGCTGTCGTCGTTCCTAAAGCAAATACTATTAACGTAATTCACGTTGGTATCCGTCCCTTCTCGCTCAATGATATTTTTTATCTATCGACATTTCCGTCGTGGCTTGTTTGCTCGCGGAACAGCGTTTCGATAGAGCCATCGCATTGAACTTGATAGCTTCACGCAGTTTACCCTAATTAGCTTGATAACTTCGTTAACAGATATTCGTACGAAAAACGTACGGTGCACTGGTTCGTCGTTGATCCTCCAGATCTATTGCATATACAATACGTAGAGTGATTACAAAAGATATTTGCACACCATCGTATTAGTTATGATATCGACGTACCGATCAATTAGGTTTAAAAGTATATGGAATTGCGTATCATTTGGTGGTACTTTGATATGGAGAAAAAGAAAAATTTAATACCACGAAAGTATAGCATAGAACGTGATGATAAAACGCTTCGTTGAAAACCGAGAGTATGTGCAAATGCTTTTCGTAGTCGCTATAGTTTGGGATGTATTCGACAGAGAGCAAGAGAGATAAAGAGAGTGAGTGGTGGCGAATTCGAGATCGGGAGACCAACTTTATCGTCTCGCAAACCGACGCGTACGCAACGAACGACCGATAAGTTCGCATATGCTCGAGCATGCTCAAACGCGAGAGTCGCAAGGGTGCGTGCCAAGAGAAAGGAACACGAGCTCGTTTGCTTTCGTAGAATCAGCGAACGAAACATCGACCGATCGTCCAAGAATCATCGACCTGTTTGCCGATTTTTAAATAAACAAGCCGCGGTTGTTCGCGCAAATTCATATTTCTATCGATTAAAAATTCGAAAGCTACAGCGTTTACAACAAAAAGCATTGGCACGCTATTGTACTTGTTATACCGTTTACGTATTAGGTAATCCGATCCAACACGCACGCCATTAACCGAACATTAATATCGAGCAGTTGACACGTCTTTGTAAAATTAGAATCGAATCTTCTCGCGAGCGTCAGTTAAAGTTTTGCCACAAACTTTAGTTCTTTGTCACGTTTCCGGTATTCGGTTTCCTCGATCTCGACGTTCCTGTATCATGAACTTTGATATATCTAGACGAGCATGTTGAAGGGCACAACATAGTTATGTTGCGAAGTCAATCTTCTCAACGATGCTATTGGATTATTCGGCATAAGGTGATTAGCGTTTCGCAACATTTTGCAAAATTTCCAAAGACACTGTCGTGGTCTTTAATCGATCGATTCGGCCGGTGTTTGCTCGAAAAACTTTCCCCCACCGTCTTTCTCTCTCTGTGCAATCTTATTAATAGCATATCTATGTCGGGTAAGTGCAAGTGCACCTACGATCGCGAGAGAGTACGCTTCGAAACGCATTACGTTGTACTTCCTGCATACCATTTGACGCGTCGTTACAGGATTGCTTGCCTCTGCCATCGTTTTAGAGATACGTGGTTCGCGATTCATCCATCTTTTCGATAATATCGGCGATTATTCGGCGGACGATCCGATTTTTTGAGCGATTAGGATCGTTGCAACGGATGATACCACTTCGTCTTGTGATTATTTACTCGATTGCTCGATATGCAGAGTGGCTAGCAAGATACCGATTGATTAGAATTATTCATAATTTCACACTGGAAGATGAGAAACTTTCGATTTTGTTGGCGGGAAGGTTTAGAGACTTTTGGCATCGCTCGTTGTCAATTCTGTTTTCTTTTATGCTTTAATCTCTGACATCGACGTCGAAACGTGAGGAATTTCACGCTGTCGGATTGATAATATAAGAACCTACTCGGCATCTTTATATTCGACAGCGTGGCTTTTCTATCCGAGTCCTTGGGATTCGCGATGTACGGGTCAGGTCACGATCCCTTGTGGGGATCTACGGTAAAGCGTTTTCTAGGGTGCGCCAGGGTTATCTTTAATTAAAGATATTTACCACTAATTAAATACTACCGCGTTAACAGCCAACGTTTAATTTTATCTTTTCTTTTACCCAACTCGAACCTTAACCTTTGTCCTTGAAATTATCATACGTAGCAGATGTTTTGATTAATTTTCTATGGATATTGGCTTTCCGAGATATAAAGTTGATAGGTAAAATTGATAGTCTCAAAGGGGTACCATTAGAATTAGAGTTATATTCTGAAATACCCATTTCTAACACGTTTCCCTTGGCTTATTAGAAATGCAAATTGCAAGGGCTCTCTTCCCCTCCGTAGATGATGCGCACTCTTCCGTTATCCTTTGTCCATTGTTCTATGCATTTTTTATACGAATCGTTTTCGCGTACTTACTACGCGCGTATATACTTGCGAGATGCCGCTGAAAACGCAAATACTCGGTCAGAGACAGAGCTAGTCATTGACTCGGAAAAATATCTCTTACGCTAGGCCAGGTAATTCGGCTATTATAAAACAGGGTCGCTACTCAAAAACTGTTGAGAAACGCTGATACGAGCCAACCTTAATCGACTCGGTACCTACCTGTGTTTAGATGTGCCAGCATGTCCGAGGTCGGTGTGCCAGAAGCAGCGAGCGACGAGATAGACAGACAGGGGTCGCTTTACGTGTTCCCGGGGCCGGGTCGTCAGCATTATCCCGGCTCGGCGCCGTTACAGTCGACGACCGCCACTGTTCCCGATGCCTCGACCTCCGTTTCCACGAGCACCCCTTCGTCGAGTGCGTTCGCGAAGAGCAAAACCGAGAACGAGAACATGGACGAGGAGATGGCCGCACGAGGCAGACGAAGACCGTGCTCGAGGACTCATGCCAGGTCGGCCAGCCACGGCGGAGTGTTGGCGGAATGTCTGACGAACACGGGATTGCAGCCACACGCGGGCTCCTATCTGGGCCCTCTGTCCGCGATCGGTGGTTCCAGGCCCTCGGCCTTGAAGAAACCCGGTCATCAGAGAGCGTTCAGTCAGGGTCAGGTGATCGATGTGCAGGGACACTCTGTCATGGGGCACAGTCGTGTCGGATCCAGAACAGATTTTATACTTCCGCCCGGTCACAGGGAGGATTCGAGGCCACCAACCGCTGGGAAAGTGCCCTCATTTCGAGGTCACTCGCGCCAAGCATCCAGGTATTTGGTTTTTAACCCTTTTGCTTTTCTCGCTTTTTCCTGTTTGTTATCGCAGCGGCTATGTTGTTCTTTTCTCCGAAGGCAGACGGACCTAGAACGCGAGAGATACGTTCCGCGTTGTAGGAACTTTGAGTTACGTGGATGGACTGGTTTCTGTAAATACAAGGCGTCATCGCGGTACGACCGGCAACAAGGGGGATCATTGTACGCGAAGAAACGGATTGAAATTATATAATAACGTCTTTTCGAACGGCGCTTCGTTCTCGACGAAATAGAGTTTGAAAATTTGCACGGTGCACGCGAACTTGGCCGATGACCGATCGCGCATGAATAAGCACCAGGTTATTCCGTGTGCGAATATAAGCGAGAAACGTAGAATAATATACGAGAAAATGGAATTTGAACGCGTTTAGTTGGTAGAATTGGCCCGGCACAGGCATTCTAAAAAAGATTGTACTCTACGCTTTCGTGTTATTTTCGTACGTGGAATAACGCAGAATTTTGATGTTTGGTAGCAGAGTGGATGCGTGCAAATCGATTGTAATTCTACTGCTGATTCGGTGTTGTCGACGGAACTTGTATCGCTGAACTTTCAAAAATAACTTCTTTTTTATTGCCCGCAGAGAGAAACCGATTAGCGTGCTTACCGTTTTCGCCGTGGTCGTGTTTCTCTTTTGTTAAAGACCGAAAACCGAATTCTTTATCGCTTTCAGACACGAATCTCGATATAGCGGTAATTTTATGCAAATTCTACGCTGAAAGGGATATTACTCGTTGTAGACGTTTATCGGAGCGTTTAACTTGAATCGAGGTTCAAAACTCCAAATATTATTCCAACTAGGCTTTTATTTGACCACTTATTTTTACTCGCGCGTATAGCAATCTAGCGAGTTTCAGATCCTTGGGAAAATGACTATACTAGTTATCTTTGTCAAGTTTATTAACGAGTTTCCTATTGTTTCTTTTGTAGATCGGAGTCGATATACACGATAAGACGTAGCGCTGAACCTCCCTGGTGGAGAAGGCTCTGGGCTCGATGCTTCGGTCCATTACCAGAGGAACCTCGTTTAAGGACCATAGTACCGAATCACTTAGTGCCGCCAAAAACACCGCCAAGTCAGCATCCTAATGGCAAGAGAGTAAACAATAGGTAAATTTCTCAAGTTGCAATTAATATAAACGATCGATTGTTGCACTTACCTGGTAAACGTTGTTCCGTACGTTAGTCTGTACAATAGTCTGGAAAGCTGCATTTCGTCAGCAAAACCTGATTTATCTACTTTATCGTTTAACACTAGAAATATCACACCAGTCTAATTGACTAGTTTTACAATTTTATTTTAAAATTCCTACTTCGTGTTATATCTTTTTTCCTCAATGATGTAATGACTTTCGCAACGATAACTAAAAGAATAATATAATGAATTTTATTTTGTTTTTTATGTATTCAAACTGAAAATAATTTTGTATCAAGTCTACTTATACCAATAGCAGTGAAAATGACTGGTACTTGTCAAAGTGTAAAAGGGAGCTGCAATCAGTTTCCTCGTTTCCTCGTTTCCTACAACTTGCCACACGTTTTTGAAATTTTTACTGCGTATAATTCGATATGATAATATCAAATATCAAGAAAATTCCGGATCGATCGCTAGATCGCTAGATGCTAATACTAGAAATATCACAGCAATGAAAATGACTGGTTCTACAATTTTATAAATGTGTCAACCCTCGTTTAGGAATCATGGTTCCAGGTGGATTAATAATAGCAAAAATGTACTACATAAGATGGAATTGCTTCTGTAAGAAAGTAATGAATCAATAAATATAAAAATATTCTATTATTACGTATTTTTTAAAGACCAGTCATTTTCACTGGTTTTGGTAGAAATAGCTTCGTGTTAACCATCGGTAGTTCTAGTGTTAAAGAGACAATATCCGAAATCTCTATCGATGACTCTCTGAAGCTTCGAAATCTCGTGTTTCTTCTTTCAAAAAATTATTAGATTGTAAATCAAATCAATTGTCTTAATTATTGGTCGCAGAACGTGAAGACATAGATTCGGAGAAATTCAATCGAATGTATGTGTGTGCGTTCTTTAAACATAATTTTACGACAGATAATTGATCTTTATCGGAGGAACAGAATTTATGTCAAAAGAACGTGGATACAGAGATGTTTTTAATTTTAACCACGAAATGTCGCTTCACAGACCACATTGGCAGAATCGTACGGTTCCGAACGAGAGTAAAAACTGCTATCGTACACCGTCTGAATTCCGGTTTATTCCGTATGCTTGCAGAGTACGTACAACAAAATATACCATGCTGAGCTTCCTACCTCGCAATTTTCTCGAGCAATTTCGCCGTGTGGCCAACATATATTTTGTATTTATCGTTCTACTTAATTGGGTGCCAGCCATAAATGCCTTTGGCAAGGAAGTTTCCGTAATACCCATAATGTTCGTGCTTGGTGTGACGGCGTTGAAAGATTATTTCGAGGATCACCGAAGATTTATCAGTGATCGACGCGTAAATAATTCCACCTGTCGCGTTTACGTTCGGTAAGTAAGCAATCTTTTTTAAATCGTTATTTTTTACCAATACGTACAAAATTCTGTTGGAAATATCGATCGCTTTTCTCATAATCTAAATCAAATATTACAATTTCCCACGGAACCTGCTGATGTCTTAATTCTAAAAATCGACAAGCAATTATAACCGAATTTGAAAAAGTATAGTACGTACAAGTATCTTGGTCTAATGGTTTTGGTCAAACATAGTAATTATAAATAACCAAAATTTCTTCGATTACCGGTAACCATTGTCAACAGCAAACATTATTTTTCGTTGCATGTGACCAAACGACGAGAACAATTTTTGGTCATTAATAACTATTATCCATGACAGTATTTGTTTCACCGATCTTGTTCGTTTATAATGGTTGTTCTAAACTAGAACACTCGGCAATTAATATTGTCCAATTATTTGATTCCTTGAAAAATCTCCCTAAGATATTTAGACACCATAAAGGACTACACGTATGTTTGGTTGTTGATATTCGCTAGAAACCCAGAATGTAACATACTTATGTATATCCTTTCAAAAATTTTGTCTTCGGTACTAATAATTTTCCGACACTAATATATAGCTTATTAGCTTTGTACAAGGGACACAATGAGACATTGATGGATGTATTAAAAAATGTATAGCAGTTTCATTAAGAGAAAGGAAGTTGACCTTTGTTCAATTTTCAAAAAAATTCTTCGTAATGTCACGGTGGAGATGGCGGATGAGTAGTTTGCAGCGATTTCGATAAACGGCATGTATCTTCAAATTCTTTACTTTCGCCTTCCTTCGCCTCAATGGCAAACACCGTGTCATAAATCTCGCCATCGCACAGCGGGATCGTTGCGTCGCAAAGGGGGTAAAAAGCACATTCCATTTTCCCGCAGATCTTGTTTCTTGCTTTCCACTCCGATGAAGATGGCAAAATACTTTTGCCCGGACTTTTGCGTGTCTGCCGACGATCGTTCGTGCTGACGTAGTTTTTATCCAACAACTGTCTCTGGACGTGGAA
The DNA here is from genome assembly GCA_014737365.1 of Bombus soroeensis. NCBI lineage: Eukaryota > Metazoa > Arthropoda > Insecta > Hymenoptera > Apidae > Bombus > Bombus soroeensis. The sequence continues at coordinate 5,389,308 of JACXIL010000251.1, read as the reverse complement.
GCTGTCCCCCGTTGTCTGCGGATTTTCCATGAAAAACACACGTCGATTGGCTGCGACGCGTTATCTGCTGGCAATTGTCTGCCGGTGTGGACTTAGCTTAAAAGACAGAATAATAACCAAGAACGGTTTGACGTAACGGAGCACGAAGAATGCCGGCGCCGTTCTCGACCCTTTGCAACGTTAACCTGCTGCATCAGCAGGCAATTTAGCAGCCCCGCTGGAACTCGCTTCGTAATTTATTAATATCTCGCAAATTATTGAGCGCCTACGAAAATGACCGTACATAGATCTGGGTTAGATTTAGATTAGAACGTGACGAGCGTGTGCACGATATTCGCTAATCGACTATACTTAACGAAAATGAAAAACTTTGCGAAATCGTGTGGAACGTGGATGGAGCGTGACTTCTGATTTCGCGTTTCGTGATTTTTGCTTTGCCGCAATTCTCCTCGTTCGGATAACAAGATTCAACGTTCAAGGCTGGAGTAAATTTAGGAGTAAAATTAAAATTCGTGACAAAACGTGAATTGAGAGCAAGACGCGTCGTTCTCATAGCGGATCGATCGATATATTCGTTGCTATTAAAATGTAACTACTACCGTTACTTTAAAAGCCGCGTTTCTTTTTCGTCGTAGATATCTTCCTCGATAATTTCTTTTCCAGATTCGCGCTCGTCTTCGGACGTTATTTACGGAGCATCGTAAGTGCATATCAATGTCTTACTTGTGTTTTTTGTATAGTTTGATCCATCTGTCGATGATAATAACGATAACAATGATAACAATAATAGTAACAGATAAGACGACGCAACGTAAGCGTCAATAGCAGCGAACGTGTTAAAGACGAGCCTTGGCACTTTTCGTGATCCTATTTTCGGTGTAGACGTTTCGAACGTTTACCGTTCCTTTGACCGAGGAATTGCGATGGATCGGCATTGATCGTCGATCGAACGCATGCGTATCGAATATACGCGTTTGTTCGAACATAGAAAAGAAAATGTTCTCTTCTTGTCCCTGTCGCGCCGAACAGAATTGTAGTTGTTCGTGTTTGGAACTTTAATTTCGCTGTGTCCGCACTGGAAGCGGGTACGATCGATTCTTTCTTGCAATGCCGCTACGTTGACGAAACTTTCATCGCTTTTGACGATACTGTTTGACCGAAAAACGTTTGTAACGTCAGAAAATTCCTCGCGAAGGCTCGAAGAGCTAACTTCCACGAGATCACGGCTATTGTACGTACCAGATATTGTTCGGTCATCGTTGCAGCAACTGCGTAAGTGCAGTCTTATTGCTATAGAAAAGCTTGTTTGCACACCGTTCCCAGCCTTGTAAGTCAAGAAAGAGTTTCAAGGTATCTCTGTAGTTATATAGACAGAAGTTCTCGAAGCGGCATCCAATTGCAATAAACGGTGTTAAATCTCCCCCGAAATAGAATTACTCTCCATCGATCTACATTTTTTACTATACTCGTTTGGCTGATCGTTGAAGGTAACGCGAAAGAGAGTAAATATTCAGGAAAGTTCAACGAATCCCTGTTATTTATTTATTTAGTATACGACTTAAACAGACATAAGACGGATTAAAAACTTCCTCGTAAGCTCCGTGCTTATTTATATCATACAGCGACGCGAGGTATTTGAATTTGTAAGAATACATTATGCGTGTCGTACGAAACTTTTTGAAATTTCGTTGACGCTACGACGAGACGCGACTATCGCGATTGCATTGGAAAAAAATTTGCAAGCAGACGTTTACTGTAAACGTACGCCTGGTAAGAATTTAATGCAGAGGATGCGCGAGTAGTTTTAAACGCGTAATTAATGCACTAATGGGCAATTTAAAGATGCAAGAACGTATAGTATTTCATTTTGTTCTTGCATATGTGCCCTTTACTCCGACCCAATTGGTTTTAGCGGGAAAATGAGCTTCGTAGTTCATTCTCTGAAAACACTGATCGCAAAGCTTCGATACAGCTTTCAATAATTTGAACGTCGAATGTAAACGCGAGGCGAATTCGCTATCTAGGTCTACACGATCGAATCCGTGATAAGCATTGACTCGTTTATTGACCGATTCGATTCGATCAAGATCCCTCTGATGTACGATGACCCCGATATCGTTGTTCGCATTCAACTTGCTCCGTTACTGGTCGTTGAATAAATTGCAACGTGACAGTTCAATCTTGCTTATGGAATTAGTTCTTACATCACCGGCAGCTTCTGGAACTTTCCTTCAATTGCCAAATTAATAGACGAAAGAGTAGGAACGCGAGAGTTACCAAACCTTTGATCTATACATATGTATACACGTAGTACTGACACGCGTATATCTTTCACGCGTTAACTGCCACTGCGAACTTTATATACTTTGCCCCGAGAGCCGCCAGAGATCGAAATACGTCACAGCCTAAAATTTAATTTTCGCAACATATAGCATAGTACGTGTATAATATGTTTAAATATATCATATCGTATGGTTTCCTTCGACAATGAAATTATCCAAAACACGTCGTTGACGATTTTTCGATCCACGAAATTTATTTCATTCTAGCCGTTGCCCAAAATTTGGTAAGAAACGTTGGATCGCCTCTGCGGTCAAACCGCAAAGAATATTTTACAATCGAGTAAATAAGAGATTCGCGTTAGTAAATTCACCTGGCGTTATTTGTATCGATAACGTAATCAGTCTGAACGAGGCTTCAACTGTCAATTTACCGTTTCACGCGATCGTGGTCGTAGCTATCGAACAGAGATTCAAGTAGAAAGCGCCAAGTCCGTAAAGGCTCGCGCACCATCTGCGACGCGACAAAGTGACAGCAGGAAGTGAGTATCATTCGGTAAACGACGACTAGAGTGCATGTCATTTATAATGTAACTCAATTTCGCGAGGCTCGCGACGATCGATGGCCAAGCTCGTAGAGCGAAACGACTTGCAAAATAATACAACACAACGACCTTGCCCTTCCTCGTGCCACTCAGTTCCTTCCAATTTGCTCGATGGAACGTACGACTTCCTTTTTCCAAGGAGACGTTAGTCCAGTCTAGCCAAACGAGTTGTCGCTGATTTATTAACAGTCGATCGCGACCTTCGATCGGGATCGGCGAACGTTCCTTTCCCGTTGCTCCGGATATTGCACTTTAATCTCGTAGCGCGCTGGTATTTTCCTGTATCGTGTAATTACTAAATTAGTAATCGTCCTTGTTGTGCCACGTCTGATTCATCGGGTACGACGATGTTCGATATACCGGATCAATGATAGCTTGTTTGCTTTTCTCGCGTGCGAATAACAATACCTCTACTTTATCGTTCCCGTTTACTCACTTTCTCACGGTTTTCAATGTCCTGCGAGCTGCAATCGAGCAAACTAGCTAGCTATAAATTTCCCATCTTACAAAGCGAGAGTTGCTCGCATGTTAAGTTACAAAGATATTTAAAACGGTGACTCTTCGTGACACCTTCGCTCAAGGCGTTTCGTCGGTATATTCTTCGAATTACGATTTAATTACGAAATTTAAAATTACGATTCGGCCCAATCGCGACAAACACCCTGTGTATTTATATGTGATAGGATAAAATTCGTAGAAACGTATAGTCGATGCTGGTGTCACGTAGGAGACGCAAGAAATCTCGAAACCGATAGATTGAACTTTGTATATGATAATAGAATTTATTATGCAAACGCAACAGAGTGACGGTTCAAAGTGTTACAACAGAATGGTTCAAAGTGTTACAAGAGACTGATTCTAGATGTTTTAACAGACTGGATCGAGCGCTTATTTTGGAGGGTTTTTACACTTAAGTTTTAGTCCCTCTGGAAGGGTTGTCGTTTGGTGTATCTCAGAGGCGTCTATTCCCTTACAATTTGGTTATTGTTTCGACGCCTGTAGTATGCAGGATGTCTATTACTGTTTCTGAGCGGGTGGCCTTCTCGAGCGTGTGACACTGGGTACAACGTATCGTTTCGTTATCACCCGCGCTTACGATTATGTGTTCGATAGATCGCGCAGCGATTCGCGACAGGTGTCCTGTTTCCTTGATTTCACCCACGATACACCGGCATATTAAACTCACGTGCATGGACAATTTGTTTTCCTTTCTCGCGGCGAGAACGGTAAAAGGATTGCGTCAGCTGGAACAGGAAGGTTTAAACTGTGAAAAATATGTGCAAGATCGTTCAAGTATGTAGATGCGAAGTTCGAAGGCGTTCGGACCGAGAGTGTAGGTGAAAGACAGAGATGCGCGATTCGCCGGCATTGAAAGGAAGCTAACGGGGCTGACAAGCGTTTTCGAGGAGCGCGAAGAAAAGGAGGTCGAGGGAAAATTGCAGAGCGCGTGTACCCACACGGTTCCCCGGGGGAGCTTGTCGTCCTGGTCGTAGCAAAATCGAACGATCGGTGTACGCGTTCCGTTATTTCGATCGTGGTGCGCGGTTCGGGTCGATACGCGTAATTAGCCGGTATTACGATCGCCAATTAACGCAAAGCAAAGCGCGCGTATACCGGAGATACGCATCGCGTCGTTACCGCGGCTCGCTCGCGCTTGTTTCGTCATTCGCGTTCGTTTCCCGGTCTAAAGGTCGCCGATTCCTTTTCAGAAATATAACCGAGAATTGGCAGAAGAGCACGGCCAAACACATCGTCCCTTCGTCGTTCTAAACCAAATTCGTTGAAACGAATTTCGTTGTTAAAAATAGAGCTCGAGGTTGGGAGGATCGATGCAGCGGCGTTTCGACGATTTGGCTTGTTTCGCGAGAAGAAAACGCGACGAATCTAACAGCCTAGAAACGGTCTAGAAGCTTCGTCGGCGATCGATTCGATCGGCGATAACCCACGTTTAATTGACGTCCACGCGCAGACGGGTTTACGTAGTTGGTCGAGATAAAAAAAAAATTACGCAGGATGCGAACGCACGAGAACACGCGGGTCGATCGAGAATCTGTTTCTTCCGCAGCAACGCGTTTCTTACGACCTTTACCTACTTAATAAGCGGTTACACGCACGCGCTCGCTGACCTTCTTTAGCCTCCCGTTTAATTTCGTTCGCTGACGAGATCGACAGTCAACCAGCCCAGCCAGCCAACCAGCCAGCTCTCCACGCGGTAGTCAGCAATGTCAAGAACGAACCTTCGCCACGAATTCCAGCTGTCGATTAATGCGCTTTGACTGGTACGAGGCTATGTCGGTCGCGAGCACTCGAACGTCGTTACTGCGTTCTCCCGTGAGATAACGTCACGCGATTCCAAGTCCGCGTTCCGCTCGAACTATCCTACGGATTTCTGTGTCGAGTCGCTTTCGATAATTGCACGAGGCGAAGGAGCTTCGTAACACAGTTACGGAACTCGAACTTAGCGTCTATATAATGTAAGGTATAACGAAGTCGTGGTTATACTTGGAAACAGAAATGGTACATAGTACAAGTAGATGCTCGAGTACGTTTCAGGCCATCTATTTAGGACACCTATTTGTTACATTTATTAGGAAACGCATGTTTTACTTTATGTTCGAAAGCGTATACGTGCGTATCGTAAAAGCAGCGAGAAGCGGTCAATTCGTATTAGCAAAGCTGCTTTGCACGTTTCAACTAACGTTGTAAAATTCTTTCGCTTTCCTATCGAAGTTGTTAGTGCGACGCAAGGATGTTTATTTAAGTGGACATAAAATTGCAGAACTATGAAAGAGACATTCATAATATGTAACTTACGACTGGTCAATTTAGTACGGTTACTGGTTTATAAATTATTACGAAGGAGGGCTCGGATATCCTAATAGCTATGACCGACTGTGTATGCCTTATCGGCACGATTGTCGCAAGGTATACGTGACGCGGGAAATGGACGTGTATCGTGCAGGCGTAATCGACTTAATCTAGTACAGTTAGCAAAGTTGCCGTACAAATGTCAGATTCGTTTCGGTAATTTTTTAAAAGCATGACGTCATCGGACGGTTCGTATGAACTCGCAAGATCGATATCTGCTGCTTGCCACATTGTCGTGCAACGCAGCGGCGCAACGCTGTTCCTTAAAACGCGTGCATTCGAAAGAATGATTTCCCAATTTTGAAGCTGTTGCCCTGACGTATGAACATCAGGTCACCCTCCACGTAATTGTACCGTGTCCTTGAGAGTCAGGTGAAGCAAAATCCATTTTTTCTAAATGAAAAACGTATAAAAATATATGTATCCAAGATTAAGTTGTAAATACGGAAGTTTTAATGGTGTTTTTTTTGCTATTGAGAATACGATTTCTAATTGTTAAACAAAACACCTACCTACCTATTTCTCAGCGCTGTTTCTTGGGTATTTTCTAGGATCTTGTAATAAGCAACTTGTAATTTGCAAAATTTAGTTGCGAAAGCGCTTACGATTAAATGCCTTGATTCGAAACGCGTATAGTACGTTTAATGGATATATTCGAATATATATCTTCGTGAAGCTGTGTATTATACGTCAGTGATACGTCTCAATGCCAATGCGTGGATAATCGAATATCGCTAAAGCGTTGTGCTCTGGTAAGTGGGAGGCAGCCTTTATTCTCTCAGCAGCTGCGAAACGATCCGACAGGATGGTAGACACAAGGATGTCGTTCATACGGCTCGTATCCGTCGAAGACGCCGAGAAGTAGAATAAAACGGCGATGGAAGGCGTAGCAATAAAACCGGTTGCCATATGCCTCAAGCTATTTTCCTCGTTCCTTTCCTGGATGCGAGCAACGAGAGAACGCGACATTCTCCGTGACAATGAAACTCATCGACGTTTCTGCGTTTGTAGCTTTTTCCGCCGGAACGCGTAACATAAAACACACATTGCTGGTCCGTTCCGCGAACTGTTTCGTGCAGTGGCTCGCGAAAGTATTCGCGCATTTGCAGAACTTTTTTTTATTTAAAATAGCTCGCGAAAGTGTTCGATCGTTTGTACGAAGGACCTTTTGCGAATGTACAACGTGATAAACAGTTTCAAATTTCATTAGCATCGTCGCAAGACCCGATCGACACGATTATATCGGTGAAGTTTCGTCTACGTTTCGTTGCATGCAAACCGATGGATTCTCGTGAAAAGGGTGTCAATCGTTAGAAAGCATCAACAGAGAAATCTGACGATGTTATCCAGTGACTGCGTGGAATTACTGGAAATTTGAAAATATCGCCATTCCGAATTCTCTCCGATTACGGTCACTTTGAAATATCTTGTTTTTTTTTTTATCTTATTTGGATGCACATTACAACCAATTCTCTTGAGAATTTTAAGTAAGTTTCTCTGGCGTGGTACTATGACATGATTAAAAAGTACAAAGTGTGAAATATCTTGTACAGCTCGACTTCTTTCAATAACTTTTTCTTGCACGTATAACCGACAGCCTCAGCTTCCCAGTTATACGCCAAAATATCCCGCCGCTCGGCCTTCGTTTTCAAGCTGGATCGGCTTGGTGGTAGTAGCAATACGCGTTAATTTTGCCGCCGTACGGCGGCCGGCCAGCATTGTTTATATTAACGTGTGCCGATAAGGGGATTCGCAGGGCCAGCCGCGTCGCGCCATTAATATTACTATCACTCCAATCCAGCCTGAAAACTAAAGCTAAAACAAGGCTGAGTCTCGACGTTTTTCTGTACAACTTGAAAACTAAGGCCAACCGTTGGTTATATGTATAGAAAGAAAGTTGCTAAAAATATTGAGCTTTGCAACATATTTTAGAATCGTCGAAGTGGGGCTTTTCGATCAAGTTCACGAAAATGTTGAATTTTTTCTAAATTTCCAGCGATTTCCTCGCGAGACCACCGGGCTGTCCTTTCGATGCTCTAACGATGCCCTCTAATGACACTCTTTTCACGAAGCCCCGTCATCTTGCGCATAATGAAACGCGAGCCAACGTTCGGAGGAAACTTGGAAATGTACGTAGAAGCTAGAAAATATTTAGCGCAAATATTTTCTTGAGATCGTTCGAGGGACGAAAGCGATAGAACGCGGAAAGAGTCCTGGCAGGGAATTCCAGATGTCGAAGACAGTTTAGGTTTTCTTTTTCCATGGTGTATCGTGTCGTCAAACGGTCACTGATGTCATCGATTGCGTCATTTAATGCATGGAATATCGATATGGTATCACAGTTACGTGTTTTGTTACGCGCAACGGCTCCAACAAATTAACCGATCGAACGAAGAATTTCGTGAGAATTTCGGTGGCCTAAATATTTTTCTTAATTCAGAACCACGAGGCAACTGTTACGAGAGATTCCTTCTTCCGCTGAAAGAATTCACGAACCGCTTGATAAGTAGGACAAATTTGTCGAAAAATTTTTAGCGAAACTTGCAGAACTCGAGCGCGCTTGCAAATGTCCATCGACGACTTTGAAATTATTATTATTGACGATTCTTACCTTTGCATAATGTATGAGGTGACAAAAAAAAGGAAAAATGCAAAAGCAATTAACCTTCTATTTAACTGCAAGAAACTGTTTTGCTGACCTTCTTACCTCTGTTAGATAACGCGATCGACCGGTAGGAATAAACGAATCCTTTGAAATTTCTCTATCGGAAGATAGAAATGTTTGTTCGTGCGTCATGTTTGAAATTATGTTAAATTGTTCACGAAGAGAGGCTCGTTACAAACGTGCTGGTACATGTTACAGACCCAATTACTATGGAAAGGAAAAGTAAAATTGTTGTATAATCTAACCGCACGTTATCTATAATGAAGACGTGTTGCATAAAAGAATTTCTAAGGCTACTCAGTTGCTGCCGTCATCGCGACCGATTTATCAACACTCCGTTATCGTAAAAAATTCAAATAGGTCGGGCTTCTTGTCGTGGGTAGAAATACATAGACAATAACATAAGTACGGTATTTATTTTAGACAAATCGAACTGCGATGATTTTATTCTTTATAATCGTCACACGTATATCAGTATATATTATAATCCGAGTAAATTGATTTTCAAACGTCAGTATGCGATAATAAAACTGTCGTCTAACTGTCAAAGCCTTGTGCGAGATTTCTTGCTCGACAAACTCTCTATCTTCGAATCCTTTAATTTCAGGACGAATTAACACGTTTAGAATGAACATCGCGTTAATGCAATAACGTTTCGCTTGTGATTTTCTTTTACATAATCGACTCGTATTAACTAGAACTCTGTTGAATTCACGTTACGATTACGTGAAGGTGTAGCAAAAACCTGCTTGGTACGATCTTCGTTATCATTTCTTCTTTCACCGAGGTGGTGTAATTTCATGAAATTTACAGAAATTCGAGCATCTGCAATGTCGACGTAGATAATTTATTTAATTGTTCTAAATCTTCCAAATCTTCTTGTCCCGGAAGAAGACACTGTTGTAAGAAATGTCTTTGAAAAAATTATGACTCACGTGGAGAGAGGAAATAAAAGGAAATGAACTGTGTGCGTTAAGTTCGCTTTCATCTGGCGACGAATCAAGTTTTTAACCGTTAAACCGGTGTCGTTCTCCGTAATAGTAATCGAAACTCGTAAGGATGGAATTTACATTTTCCTCGTTCTCGTGGACGTTAAATCCGCCTATCTAGTTTCGCAAGTATTAGGTTGTCCGAAAGAAGGTGTTTTTCTTTTACAGACGCGTCTTTCACAACGATGCATCTTTATACAAACATGAAACATGCGATCTTTATTTTGATAGAACAAAATGGATCATAGGTAATTCAATAAAACAATATGAAACGGAAAATGTTGTGCATCATTATTTCCTTATAAAACGAAAGAAACTTTTCGGACGACCTAATATACCGATCAGTGTCATTATTTTAGGTTCAAGGATGACAATTTCACGGTTCGCGAAGAGATCTATTTTTAAAACGCTCACTTTTGATATTTAAAGTAGAATCCTCGCGCTTTGTCGTTTATAATGTGACCGCCAATTATCCATCTTTAGAAAACGCGCTACAAAACGAGTCTAATATCCCACGTGCGAGCCAAGTTTCTTCATAGCGAATATGTACGCTATTCACAAGTACAATACAGATATTCGTAACGGAATTGAATTCTGGCCAAAGATCTGTACGCGAAGTATCTCGCTTGTTATCTTTTTATGAAATAAGCAGATTTTAAAATTTAAATTGCCCGCTACAAAACATGATAGATACTATAATATATTTCATTACGTATATATATGTCCAGTTTGAAACGGGATTAGGGGCATTTAAAGAATGTTTGCCAGGATTGGCCATCGCTGATGTAAAATGCAAACTGTATTTGATAACGAAGGTCCGAAGAATACAAACAGTAACAAGTAACCGTGGAGATTATACTCTCGGGACGTCGATTATCAACGGACTTAGGCTTTGGTAACGAATCCACGGTTCACGGGAAGACGAATCTGATTTCTTACAGGGGCTAAGTAATACTGAACTTTCTAATTCACGATGACGATGTCACTAAAGATACGCAGTACGAGTAGAACGTATCTGACTGAATCCTCGGTCCCAGTGGAGCTGTCCTTATATACTCCTCTCTGTACCTCCCTCGGGTCAATCTTTGTTTTTAAGGAGAGATATTTAATTACTTCTTCAGGTCCCTCCCGTGACTGTGGCTACGTTCAGTGGCCCGTTATGTCGCTTCGGGCCCAAGTCCCTTGTCATAATTCTCGGGCATCCATAATCATAAACAAATAACTTTCAAGTTTTTACTGTTTACATACAATAAAAATCTAGATGTATGTTACATACATAAAAGTCTAGGCTAAATTATTGGGATCTCTCCCAACCATTCCGTACGAAAGGCCCGATGTCCCTTCATCTCCGACATATATATACATTCGCTGGTGTTAACGTTGGAAGCGTTCCTATCAGATATCGCATTCGAGCGAGAAAACGTTTTAACTCTAGTCGCTCTCGTTCCTTTTAATAAAGTGATATATGTATTTCTTGGACAGGCATATGGTTGGTTAAAACGTCTCGAAGTAGGTATACAATAAATAGTCCCAATTAAGTTACGAAAGGTTACACAGATCAACGATTCTTATACGACGAGACAAAAATCGTGTAACGGCGACCCCTTAAGTGGAGTCTAGGTCAGATTTGATAGTTCGTCGTGTATGGCGTTGGCAACGAAAAAATGTAATATCCCGGTTGAAAAGTTGGAAACAACCTTGAAGTGGTTTCTTTATGCTCCTACCCACGTTCTAAATTATTCCACGATTATTCAACGATCGTTCTAAGATTATTCCACGATTATTTCAAATTATTTCACGGACGAAGTGCGTACTAATCTCCCTTCCGATAGAAATCTCACGCCGCTCTATGAATAATTTCCGATACGAGAAATTCAATATCCAAACCATTATAATTCGATGGTATTAGTTTGCAGACACGATTGGCCTTGTCGCGTAATCAGCCTAAACGGTCGTTATACGAATGAAAAGACACGATGGTTCTCCCCACGTTTCATGAAAAAGTATAGATTGTGTATCGTGTAAGTTGAGAACGTTCGAACAACATCAGTTTCGTATTATACGTGCAATTTACCTTAAATTAGCTACATCGAAGAGAAGATCGAGCGAAGGATAAATCGAGCAGAGCATTGGTTTGCACATATTCGAATTAATTTTTTCTTCTATTCAATCAACGATTGGTAACTCGAGCGAGTAAAACGAAGTTCGACCTTTCTCTGATTTGTGTTTCTCCTCGAGCTGTTCCCTTGGACCGTTTGCTCTATCAATGAGCGAATATCTTGTGACTGGAAGCGTTGAACGGTGACGACAATTGATTAAGAATAATCGACGTCTGGCCGTTGACAATCCGGTTAACGTTAGATACATAGCAGCAATCATCGTCGATCGCGAAGATTGTTATGTTCTCATTGAGTAGCGTAATTACGCTACGAAAGAAACAGGATCTTGTACGTGAATATGAAGCAGCTGATACGTATCTTCTATAGGTAATTACCGCCTTTACGAAGTACGTAACTGATTCCTGGCGACGTTCGTAAGTCGAGAATTCGTAAGACGGCAGTCTGCCTTAGAAATAACGTTATGAGCGAGAGTTCCGTTTCTATAAGAAGGTATCTACATATAACGCGTAAAATGAATATATACAGATAATAAATAGAGATAAGAGAAGACTTTACCGACCAAAGATTTACGTATTTAAAAATAAGGAAAATTTTAAATCGGAGAAGATTCTTTGAAAAAAGAAAGCAAAGTTACCTCCTTTCGTCGTCACTCGGTAGATCGTCGGTAGCCTCGTCGAGGTAATAGGAGATAATATTTTACATATATCAGGAAACATCGTGTTTTTCAAGAAAAGACCCCAGGTCTGCTTGGCCGCGCGCAATTTAAGATAATATTTCCGGTCTACAAAATGAGTAAAGTGAGAATTATGTGTAGCTGTACGTGAAATTCTCTTTCATAAATGTCACTCCCCTCGTTGATTCATCGGAGAATCGTTTCTGGAGAACACGTTTCACGATTGCAGCGAAGACGACAGGTATGCAAAGGTGGCGTGGAAAGACGTGAAGGTCGGTGACCTGGTTCACCTCTCGAATAACGAACTCGTACCGGCCGATGTTCTACTCCTGCGAAGCAGCGATCCTCAGGGCGTAGCGTACCTCGATACGTGTAATCTCGACGGTGAGACTAATCTGAAGGAACGGCAGGTTGTCAGAGGATTCGTGGATCTACAGGACACCTTCCAACCGGCCAAGTTTCGATCCGTGATCGAGGTCGATCAACCGAGCACTAGGATATATCGGTGAGCTATCTCTCGACGTTCGTTTCGGGGGCAAGTTAACAAAGGACATTGTAGTTCGAGATTGGCAAAAGTTCAACATGAAAATTACAGGTTTCACGGTGCCGTGGTTCACCCGAACGGTGGTAGAGTACCTGTTTCTACGGAAAATCTTTTACTCAGGCAATGTTTATTGAAAAATACCGACTTCGTCGAAGGCATAGTGATATACGCTGGTCACGAGACGAAAGCGATGCTTAACAACGGCGGTCCTAGATATAAGGTAACGATCTGTCGATCTTTGTGATCTATCTAAATACCTAATTATAGATCGTCAAAAGGTACGAAAAAAGAGAAAAAGAACGTTTCGAAAGAAACTGATTCGTTGACCGTGGTCACGTAATAAAACGTAACGAAGTTTGTGAAAGTATGTAAATAAAGAGAGAGGATTCTTTTTTCAGCGCTCACGATTGGAGAAACGGATGAACAGTGACGTTATATGGTGTGTGGTGATTCTAGTGGTATTATGCGTGATAGGGGCCATCGGTTGTCGAGTTTGGCTTTCCGATTTTTCCGATCAAACGTTCGTCCCATTCATTCCGATCGTTCAAGATCCAAATTACGAGAGTATGCTAACATTCTGGACGTTTGTTATCATTCTGCAAGTAATGATACCATTGAGCCTTTACGTCACTATCGAAATGGCGAAAGTGGGCCAGGTTTATCACATCGGACACGATATTGCCCTTTATGACGCGGAGACGGGACGCTCGGCTGAATGTCGCGCGCTCAATATCACGGAGGAATTAGGTCAGGTAAGCAAATTGATCGAGCTTGTGCGTGGTCTCGATAAGGAAATACCTATTTGTTGTTCTTTTTTTTTTATTTCAACAGGTGCAGTACATATTCTCTGATAAAACTGGCACGCTTACGGAAAATAAAATGCTATTTAGGCGGTGCGTGGTGGGAGGACAGGATTATTCGCACGGCAGAGACGGTGAGAATTTGATACCTTCGTCGCGACTGAAGGAAGATCTTCTTATAGGTACATTTAGGCATCATTTGCAAGAATTCCTAATCGTATTAGCGATATGTAATACCGTCGTGGTCAATTCTCAACCACATTATGACACCATGAACTCCTGCGGAGTGATCGAAGAACCGCAGAGGAATGGCGAAGAACCTGGAAGGTTTGTATAATATTTTTCTTTCTATTAACACAAACATGTCTATCATCCGGAAGGATGACTGGACACTAGTGTGGAAAATATTGCTAAAAGAACTCAGGCATATCTAGGTTAATTACCTTGTTACAAATTATTTACCGTTTACCATTGCAGATACACAAGAATGATAGACAGAAGTTTAACTCCTTCGCCAATTATTCCTCTATCTGCATTGTCTCATCCGACCAATAGTCTCGATGAAAATGTGTCATCGATTTCTTCGATAGTTGAAATAGAATCTGTGCTCCATAATTCTACTAAACTATCGAATAAATTATCAAGGTCACTATTTACTTTGTAACTATCTTCTAACGGTATATCGTTTTATTATATTCACGTACGTTAAGTTATAAGTATTTGCAGGCCAAAATTCCTCAACGTCACGTCAATACCAAGTTTAGGAATGGGATTGTTAGGTAGAAAATTGTCTCCAAATGGGCAGCACAAGAGACGCAGTCCGCTGAGTCCCGTTATCGATGAGAGCGGGAAGAGTAGAGACGAATTGTTACCTGCGGCTGCAATTTACGAAGCGGAAAGTCCGGACGAGCTCGCTTTGGTGAATGCTGCGCGTGCTTATAACGTGAAACTTCTTAAACGAACGGCACGTAGCGCAATTGTTTCTTTGCCGGATAAATCCATTCTTACTTTTGAAATTCTTCATGTGAGTTCTTTATGAATAAATTCTTTTTATCTTTAATTCTTCTATCGATCGAAGCAAATGAAAACAGATCTAAAAGTAATTTGTCTACAATACAAAACGTACTCGGAATTGCAGGTTTTGCCATTTGACTCCAACAGAAAGTGTATGTCTATTTTGGTACGGCACCCTGTCACTAACGAGATAGTGTTGTATAGCAAAGGTGCTGATACAGCGATTCTATCGTCCCTGACTCCACAAGATGAAAATTCTATAACAACAATAAAAAATCGACAATATCTTCAATCATACGCGCGGCAGGGTCTTCGAACTTTGGTAGTAGCTAAAAAATCTCTGACAGCGCAAGAATACGATAACTGGCGTCAAATGCATTCTGAGGCAGAACTCGCAATGGAAAATCGTGAAATCCGCATTAAAGATTCATACGCGAATCTAGAATGCCATTTGACTTTACTAGGTGCTACAGGAATTGAAGATAAACTTCAAGCTGGAGTACCTGAAACTATGGGTACTCTTATGGCAGCAGGAATCGTAGTTTGGGTTTTAACAGGTATTCTTTTCTGAATTTCAAGCAAATAAAACAGTAGTTCTCGATTTAGAATGTATCGTTAATGAATATATTATATTGAAAGGAGACAAACCAGAAACCGCAGTTAATATTGCGTACTCAGCACGTCTTTTTTCCCCTGCGATGCAATTACTGTGGTTGCAAGCAAGATCCAAGTCCGTTGCTGAAACCCTAATTCATGGATATTTAGAATCTGCACGTAAAGAAAGTACAGTTCAGGGAATGGATAACATTAGGGAAATTACAATGTTTAATCGTGATGCGGCAGAAAATGATGCACATAGGATAGACAGTCCGTGGCCGAAGCAACGTGCGCTCATTGTTGATGGCAAAACTTTAACCGTTATTCTTGACCCACGGTCAGGATTAACTCGATTGTTTCTCGAGTTAACGAAAACGTGTTCCAGCGTATTGGCTTGTAGAGCCACGCCTCTTCAGAAGGTATAAGAAATCTAATTTTTGTCTTCATTCTCGATTTTATTTTTATATTATTTTATGGACTTTCACGATACGTTACAGGCATATATTGTACGCATAGTGAAGGAACAATTAGGAATGAGAACTTTGGCAATTGGCGATGGTGCAAATGATGTTAGCATGATTCAAACCGCAGATGTAGGAGTTGGTATCTCCGGACAAGAAGGTACACAAGCTGTAATGGCTGCAGACTTTGCCATTTCACGATTCTCAATGCTTAGCAGACTTCTTTTGCTGCATGGTCATTGGTGTTATGACCGTTTGTCTAGAATGATCTTATATTTTTTTTACGAGAACGCTACTATCGTTTTCGTCCTGTTTTGGTATCAGGTATAGTTTCTACTTCTATACATTCTACTTCATTTTTAATATTCTAGTTTTAATACTCGTATAAAAATGTTTTACTATTTTTGTAGCTGTACTGCGGATTTACTGGAACAGTCATGATGGATCAAATTTATCTAATGCTCTACAATTTAATGTTTACGTCTATGCCACCACTTGTATTAGGCATATATGATCGAGTGGCTTCACCCGGTGTTTTGTTGTCTAACCCTCATCTGTACAAAAGAGGACGCCTTGGACTCGTATACCAGACATATACATTTTGGATAACCATTGCTGATGCTTTGTATCAAAGTATCGTCATTTTTTTTGTTAATGAGGGTGTTAGTATAGTCTCAGAAAAATGTGATATAGTATAAGTTAATACACCGACATGATTAAAAGGAAACTATTTTGTTTAGGTATACTATGATTCAACTGTTGACATTTGGGAGTTTGGAACAACGGTAATGACTTGTTCTGTTGTTATTATGTTGACCAATATTGCCATAGAAATTAGATCTTGGGTAAATAAAAATTTTATTATAT
Organism: Bombus soroeensis; assembly: GCA_014737365.1. Classification (NCBI taxonomy): domain Eukaryota; kingdom Metazoa; phylum Arthropoda; class Insecta; order Hymenoptera; family Apidae; genus Bombus; species Bombus soroeensis. The sequence continues at coordinate 5,372,826 of JACXIL010000251.1, read as the reverse complement.
ATATTATATAAGATATAAATATATAAGTATAGATTTAAATATTATATAACATATTATATGATATACATTATAAATGTATATTACACTGGATATTACATGTTATATGATGTGATTTCGTTTTCAGACGATAATTCATCTTTTTGCCGTAATGGGATCACTAGGAGTATTTTTTGGTTTCTGTTTAATTTATAACGTGGTTTGCGTTAATTGTATGGGTCTCCTATGTTCGTATTGGGTAATGGAAATGGCTATCATGAGATATACATACTGGCTTACAGTATTACTTACCTGTGTTCTAGCATTGATGCCTAAGTATGTCTTTATATCCTATATATTAACGGTCAATAAATATTCTAAAAATTAAATTATACGCAACTTTTATTATTGTGTATTTAGGTTATTTTATAGGACCATAAAATCGACAATAGCTCCCGATTTTATGCAAAGTGCCACGTTGAATGCACCATCAAAAAATGGTAGCCATAGACAACGAATCGCTGAGAGAAGTGAAAATAGTTTCATTGCTGGTTGGTCACGATCAACGCAGCATGCTACTATAAGGTACACTGTGCTTTTTAGATGTAAGACGTGAATTATGGATAATTTAAATTATACAGATTTTTTGTGTTTCAGAACTGGGACTAAACACGATACGTTGACAACTATCGTTGCATGACATATCTTAAAAATTCAAATAAGACTGTCGCCACATTGTAAAAGAACAATTAAGACTATTAATAGTGCTGTTTCATCAAAATTATTAGGACAAAATCAACGTCCTTTGTCGCATTTCAAGCTGTACTGTTCCTAAGGATTGTAAAAACATTGTCAAAGAATGTATTATTAATTTTAATATGCATTTTTCCATCAGAAACATGCTGTACTTTATCGAAACTATATTAGTCATCGAAATCATCGTTCACGATCGTTTTCGTTATTCATCGAGTGGCCTTAAATCCAGACTGCTACTGTTTATTGCATTTTATGGCTGTGACTTTTAGGGACCAAAACTTTTAATCCAGTAGTAATATCAATGTCAATTGATTGAAAGGTTCATTCGGACTCATTTATACGCGCGTGTCCGAGTTGTACATGGAATCAATTAATAATTTATTCAGGTTGCAACTGTTCTCTTAGAAACGAATATAAAAGAGTCTGTATTATAAGAATGTAAACAACAGTTTAAATGTATATCATCTTCTATGAAGTTCATATTATATAAGCTACAAATTCGCGTTAATCATACGAGTGTAATGCATGTGAATTTTACACTCGCGATTCTAGTACTGTAATTTTAGAAGTGTATGTACGATTCGCCAGCATAGAGGTTCTATTAAACGTGTATAGTGGATGTCATGACAACACCTTACCGTTCTTAATATAGTATTTTGATAAATGATTAAGAAAAATCTACGTGTACATAGCTGTAACCAGTAAAACCGTGTGTTCTATAAACCTTGTCGTTTCATTAATATCAGATCTTTCGTGTTTCCTCAAATTTTTTAACGTGAAACACGAGAATATTGTCACCTTCATTTTTAGTTTCCAATTCGTAGTTCTTTCATAATTTTGTTGATGACGCGTTTCAAATATTTAGTCAACTCCGACTGCTTCTATAGCATTTTCAAACATGACTATCATTTGGAATATTGAATGAATTCACCGGAGTTATATATGTGCACGAAATACGAATGTTTTCATTAATTACGTCTTATTTCCAGAATAGTCATATTATTTCTTTACTTCGTCTTTATGTTATTTAATTTTTAGTGGGTTAAACATAATTTCAGTAGAGTGATTTTTCAACGGTTGGTGAGCACCACTGGTCGATGCGGAAACACGAGGTATGATGGGGATAGGATTGGAAGGGGAGTGGTGCGGCACCGGGGGATCTTTTGGCGTGCTGCGGCAACGACTAGTCTCAGCCACATATTCAGTATTCTTTCTATAAAAGACAGGTAGAGTTTGCGTGTACGATACTCTTGGCGCTTGATTGGTCGCGATTGTGCCTAGTGCTCGGGAAACTCACGACCAGCTGTGTTTCGAATTCCGTAAAATGAATTTCGTTGTACGAAGCGTGCGCAGGGTGGAAGAACAAAGTGGGGCGTAGGACGAGCTCAAGGATCTTTTGAGCCTCGCTCTGTTCCTTTGTCATGAAACTACGGCTTAACGCTCGAAGATACGGTACCCGAAATTTTTGACCTAAACAGATCTGTTACCGAATCTCTTCTGCGTTAGTTCAGTTTTATCAAATCAATGAAATGTTTCGTTTCAGTGTTACAAAGATCTCATGTTTTTAGAGTAGTCAACAGAGCAATTTCCAACTCACGTGATAAGCAGAAGGATCACTTTCGGTCAACAAAGAACATGCGAATTTCATGAAGAAACAGTGAATTACGAATCTTTAAATTGCGATTGAATTAAAAAAACTATTTTTATCGTTACTGAATAACGTTTTTTACATTTCGGAGCAAAAATATTTATTTCCATCCGTGTGTGGTGTTGACACTGGTGATAATCCTGGTCCTGTTCCGTGTTACCTGCTTGATAATGCATTGCGTGTAGATACAATAAACGAGCTACGTCAGAAACATTAATTCGTTGCACATGTATGTTCCATGCTTTCCCCTCTGCGTCATTCTGGTTTCTCCAGAATGACTATGCATACACGTGCTCGTTGCGTTTACAAGGACAAAATTAGAACCTTTCAAAGGTAGTATCAAAAGTGGTGATCAACATCACGCTTTTCACGGATGCATAAATGACCTGACACTTTCTAAATATATCGATCGCATGTACCAATTGACTTTCTATACTCTAGTTCTAACAATTTTTCTATCAAACAGCCGAGTTTCGAAAAATTCTAGTGCAAACCTTATTGCTCATTTGTAAAAACCGCGAAATACAAGTGAAACGATGGCCATCAATACGGTATAACAAATTCATACACAATACTGGAAAGATAACATTTATCAGCCTGCTACCATTAATTTAATAAAGGGACGCCTGTAGAGGGACCTCTATAACCTTATCACGGTGTCGAGCGCAGACAGAATAAAATCCCTATGTGATCCTGTGCGAGCGATATCGAAAGTACTTTAGATGAAACCCTAATGTCGAATACGAATACAATTAATTTTAAAGATAAAACTTATCGTAACATTCAAAAACCAGTGGACATACTAAAAATAAGGAAAGTAACATTTTATGCTTCTATTCGAAGAAGTTCTATACCAAGAATATAAAGCAGGTCGGCGGCACGATAACAGACTACTTACCTATAACGCGATAACGATCCACGTACAAGGTTACAAGTCAAGCTTACCATTGCGATTACTGCAATGTGTTGTTAACAAGGAACGGATAGAAAACGCATCTTGCGTAAAGCTTGTGAAATATAGAACGCAAATGAGTCATTGCACCGAGAACGGAAGTGAACAAAGGCTTGGTCATTTGGCATAGATCGTTAGCGGGGATCAGATTTAGAAAATAATATGGTGATCGAACGAATGCAATTTGATAGGAGGTGTGCCTCGGGTGTTTGAGGAAGATCGGAATAAACGGTTAAACTTGTCTATCGCGTACGAGTTCCGCATGACTTTTTACTTGGAAAATGAGTGATGCGATGATCAAACATACCACAATAGCACGCGGTTTGTTCTTTGTGTACTATTGAATTTTTATTAAGTGATTTCTATATAAAGAAAGAGATAAGACTGGTATCAAAGACTGGTGTTATAAAATGTGTTCGTTTTTTAGTACCAATAAGTTATCGATAACAAGCGTCGATTACCACTTTCATCGACATATCTGGCATTCTAGGCTCACCTGTGGAACTCGCTAGGACGAAGACAAACCGTAACGTTTCGGTATTACCTCCGGGCGGCTTTTCAAACGTATTATCGATGTTCTTGGGCGCGAACGTATAACCGGAAACGACGTTTGAATCGTCAACGACTCGATGAAAGGAGCCAGTGAAGTGCCAGTGAATTATCGATAATAGATACGACGACAAGCGTCATTGTGTTAACAGCTTAAGGATAATAGTAGCTTTAAACGGCTAGAGGTGTAACGACAAGGTATTTAATAGTCATGTACCAATGATAACGTGTTACAGTAGGATACTATACGGAATTACTTGTTCAACGCAAGTAATCATTTTTACCGAAGAAAGAAGAGAAGCGAAAGCCCGGCGATTTGATACAGTGTCAAGATAATTTGTAGGATTGCATCGACCATTTTCCTTTTCCTTCAAACGGTGGGTTCCGTGATATCTGCCGTCTCTTCCTAATAGATCGCACCGGGAGAGGAAGAGTAGCATGTGAGAAGTGAATCGAAAAGAAAACGAACGAAAGCGCGGTAAATTGAAAGTGTGTCGCGTAACTCACAAAGTATCGTGTTAATTGTTGAAATATTTTGTACCTCGTTAACTGATATCGTGATTGTCGTCATCTCTTTCTATAATAGAGCGTATCGCGAGGACGTTGGCACGTCAAGGATTCCAAACGAAAAGCAATTTCATCGAGTAACGTCGTTTTCGGTGTCGTGCGATTGCAACGAATTACATAATCGATTGACGACGAGAAAAAGAGACAGCAAGACACGCGTAAAGCACATCGAGAATGACCTTCGCAGCCATCTCGTCTGTCTGTCTATCGTCGAGGGAGAAGAACCCAGAGATAAAGTGGTACGCGATTTAATTAATAACTTGCCGTAATTGTCAGACGGGAAAAAGGTGAAAGAAAAGAATGAGATACACGTGCCAGAAGAGATGATTTTAGCGAGACAACGTTCTGGCGAGAATATCAGTGAGATCTTCTTCTAAAGGAACTGCAGTTGGTTATGCCGTGTTTCTCAGCACAGCAGGTGTATCGTGAGAGATGACAGTCACTTACACTGCCGAAGTTGCTACCTGCAGAGGTCTCGGTTGCTTCCTAAAATTACTCCTAAGGTAAGCAGTTTAGGTTTAACTCGTCCGTTCAGTCGACACTATTGCATGCAGTTAAGAAGACCGTTGATAAGTTATATCGGTTGTAGTTTATTTTTACTTTGTCCTGTTTACTGGTCAATTTTGACAGCGACATTTGTTCTATTTAACTTTCATACGTTACCGTGATATTTTCTCTGGCTGAAAATGTTCTCTGTCCACTCGACGCTCGATAGATAGTTTACTATCGGTACTTGATAGATAAACGTAAGATTTTCAGATACAAAGGTGTAGCTTGTTAATGGCTCGTAATCTTTCCCGACAATTCTTTTTGATTTTGCACGCGATTATTTATCAGGTATCATGTTTGAATAATATTTTCAATTCTTCCGTCATAGCGTTCCGCGAAAAAACGCGTCACGTGTACGTACGTGAAGGATATCAAAGAGAAGCGTAACCAAGGTTCTACACATCTCGACAACTCTACTTACATGTACATACCGATGAGACCTGCAGGAAGATCATATCGTTCATTTTTCAATACTTACGTTACACGTTTCATATGCCATCGGTTATTTCCTAACGCCTAATGGATTATTATTCTTATCCAATGAGAATCATTTGTTTCGTTGATTCTAAGACAACTTGTATATAGAATATCGAGGAAGATTTATTCCATTTTTCACTTGACCCGTGGCCGTTGACCTTTCTATTATTATTTCAATTACGCTATATCCGTACTCGGATGCGGTGTTTCAACTGTTCGAAGCTCGTCACGTGCAAGCCATGCTTTAAATTACGCGCGTTACTCCTTTGCTCTTCGAAGAATGTAATATATTATATTTACAGTTACTCCATTGTCTGTCCGACGATACTATTTGTCTGAATCGTATTTATTGTGACACGAGATTGGATTTAATGTCCTATTAATTGAACTCTTGCTACTTATGAACGTGAGCCTTTATTTTGCAATTGAGTAAGAAACGAATTAATTATCGCATCATTGCATAAATAATATCCTTAGCAGATATTTTGTCGTCAGATCTGTTTCAATAACGGTGAAAATAACGTTAAATACAACGCACAATAGAACGAATAAAGATTATTACGTGTAACTGATTTTATTCCCTAAATGTAGATACTAACAATTCTCTACGTTTAAAGCACGAGCAAATTTGAATTCTCGTTTTAAAGTTACCAACATTATATATACATGTATATAAACACGACGTTACATGTAGACGTCCTGATGTTATTGAACTCGGGTTGTACGAGCTCTTTGTTTTCTGACGACTCGACTCCACTGTATCTTCCAATTTTCTTCCTCTTGAAAGATTCGTTAAAATGTCGATCGTGCTATGGGAAAATCGAGTCTTGATCGTAGTCGTAGTCGCCTTTTAGTATTCATAGAGCGTCGTTCTACCTTATTCATTAGCGGAACGTTTATCGCGATAACAGATCTCTTACGACGATCCGACGACCTGTAGCCGTATTTAACGAAATGTTTCACGCTCAAGAATATTTTCGATTATGCATCACCGTCGAAAATAAGGTACAATTGCGTAGACTGTAGACTATATGTGTTTAAAGTCCGTAATAAGACCATAGTTCGTCAGAGAGATTCTACGAATCGACCCGCGTTTATTTCCTCCAGTTTAGTCGTTATCGGGTCACGTTATGTACAATTGCTTGCGAAACTACTCAAACGCTCGTAGAGATACGATTGTACGTTATGCGAAATATCTTGAAAGTTCATTGATAATATGACGAGACTGGACTGTCACGATTATATTGATGAATTTTTGAGAGAAAATCTGAAAATCGTAGCATAGAATCTGAGAATCAAATCGATATATAGAAATCAAACTTTTACGATATTTAGCGCAGGTACATTAGACGGTCAATTATTCATTCTGTTAATAAGACTCGATATTCACTGGAGTTATATATACCTATATTTAACATTTGCGTATATTCAAGATAACTATCCATGTTGTGTTAATTTCTTTACTAAAAATATATTTTCACATCAGTTCAAAAATTTCATCGATATGATCATCACAGACGTGTTTCATTGCCGTGCTAATCTTCGAAGTGTTTCGTACAACATGTTCGTACATGCGTTGTCTATGGTAAGTGTACAAATACTTTGGCGAGCAACTGTATTTCCAACATAATACGATTGCGTGCTCGCGTGTAAACGCTTTACTCACCACTAAGGTGCGAACAATGGAAAATTGTGCGAGACTATCGCCTAGGTATCAATTCTCAATCTCAAGGATGGTTCGATCACGAAATTCCTTGGATCTCAACGCGCGGTACATTCCTCGAGATAAGAAAAAGAGATCTCGTAGTTCATCATTGGAACGCACACGATGTATTCCGTGATTAAGTAGAGACCTGCCGGATAATAATCGTTGGACAATCCACTGAATTATCGCAATGGTTTCTTGGAACTAACTACACTAACAGTCTTGAACAGATTCTATGACCTAAAATCGCAGATATCGATTGCACTTTCACAGAAATTGAAAGTGGTTTCGAGAAGTGTGTTTTATTTTTTGTAATTAATCAGCGGTTATTAAAGCGTCTTGCGTTACGTATTTTTTGTTTTCTAGATGGCGAGCAAGCGTATACAAGCTCGTCTGGTTGGACCTAGCTCTTTTCCTCTTCATATATTATTCGCTGTCGAGTATTTACCGACTGATATTGGACGAAGAACAAAAGAAGATATTCGCGGCCATAGTAGCGTACTGCAACGCGTACAGCGATCTAATTCCGCTGTCTTTCGTCCTGGGCTTCTACGTCAGTATTGTTATGACTAGGTGGTGGAATCAATACATGGTGATACCGTGGCCAGACTCAATCGCGGTTTTCGTGTCAGCCACTATTCACGGCAACGACGAGAGAGGTCGACTGATGCGCCGAACTATCGTCAGGTACATAAAATACTGTGCAACAGTCTTTAGCCAATATGATATGGAACAGACACGGAACGATTAAAAGTCTGTCATAAGAAGAGAGTAAAGTCGAAAATAGAAATAACTTGTATGGAATATTAAAAACAAAATGTCAGATATTATAGTTTAGTTTATTTAAAAATTGTATCTGTGGGAAGAGCGAAAGGCGTTCACATAAAATACTACTCACAAGATGACATCGATTTTTATATACATGCATAAAAAAACGAAAAATTTTCATTTGGTAAGTGAGCTAATATCTTCGCACAGTACTGTGCACGCTACTCGTTACTGTGGCACGACAGAACAGTAAGAATCGATTCGATTAAAGTCAAGGAGAGAAGTAATCCAGTTGAACCGTTGTACTGGTATAAAAAGTATTTAATTTTCCTTGATACATATATGTATATATATAACAACTGCTTTTCTTTCATTTTAGGTACGTGTGCGTTTGCTTAACGCTAGTACTGGCGATGGTTTCGCCCCGTGTGAAGAAACGATTCCCCACGTTAGAGCACTTCGTGGAGGCGGGTTTGCTGCTGGAGAACGAGCTAGTCATATTTGAAAGTCTGAACACAAAGTTTCCTAAACCCAGCAAGCATTGGTTACCGATAGTATGGGCGTCAAGTATTGTGACAAGAGCGAGGAAGGAGGGCCGGATTCGTGACGACTTCGCCGTGAAAACATTGATAGACGAGTTAAATAAGTTTCGCGGCCTCTGCGGTAGCCTCATGCACTATGATACTATTAGCGTTCCTTTAGTTTACACTCAGGTGAGCGCGTCCAACACGCACCAGAACCATGTACATTTAACATTCGTGCATCCATCGTACCAAGAATTTTAATTTCCTTTTCTGTTCGTATATTCTGTAGGTAGTTACGTTAGCTGTGTATACGTACTTTTTAACAAGCGTGATGGGTCGGCAGTCGGTGACCGATGCATCGCCGAACATCGATATGTATTTTCCAGTATTCACAACGCTGCAATTCTTTTTTTATATGGGTTGGTTGAAAGTAGCTGAGACTTTGATTAATCCGTTCGGCGAGGACGATGATGATTTTGAAGTCAATTGGATAATCGACAGAAATTTGCAGGTATAATGTCTAATGAAAAGACCACGTGTTCAATCCTTCCGAGATGGATTTTTTCTTTCTACGATGAACCCAATTATACATATAATAGCATACGTTATAATAAACGTTTTAAAATGTATAGTATGCATTGTGCTACTGTTAGCTTCATAAATGTTAATGTATCTTTGATGTATTCTAATTCCATATGTATTGTAAAAGGTGAGCTATCTTATCGTCGATGAGATGCACCACGAGCATCCGGAATTAATCCGCGATCAATATTGGGACGAGATTTTCCCCGCTGAACTTCCGTACACGGCGGCAGCGCAGCCCTTCCGCGAGGAGCATCCGGAGCCATCCACGGCTAGAATTCAGTTATCCGCGGCGCAGCAAGAACTTCAACCATCTTCGGTCAGGATTGACGAAATGGCAGGGGACTATCAACAGAAGTTCCGCCCTGACATGGCCGACGACGCCGCGTCTGGTATACACTTCATAGCGACTGGGAAAATGTCAAGGTTGGTCTTTGAGCGATGCTATTTTGCGAATGTTTTATTCCACGCGATACGGTTTTTTTTGTAAACGCTTATATGCCTAACGCTTGACCAGGAGCGCAACCGAGAGTGGTAAAATAGCGAGGTAATATTATTTGTTTAACGTCTATCTATTGTATAAGTTACGATATCGAGTACTGAAAATATGCGAAGGTTATTGGGTTATGGAACCGGAAGTATATGTTTACTTGTAGAAGCGCTAGCAGAGTAAGCAATCGAGACCGTACCATGAGCGGAGGCTCCACTCCAAGCATCATCGGAGAATCTCTACCAAGAGTCAACAGCGTCACCAGCGTGCTGAAACGATTATTTAGTAAAGACGATAGACCAGATGGCGGTACATCAAGTGGGACTAAAACACCTGGAAGGCTTGCATCTTCTAGTTCGGCCGCTTCGTTACAAAATAGAGCCGTTGGTAAGTTCAGGTTTCAAATTTTCATAAAAATTCGAGCATATACACATATGTGCGTTTCTCCGGCTAAACTATGTTTGATATGTCCTGAAAATTTTAAATAGCAGGAGGAGGCTCGATGAGGATCGGAGTAATCAAGGAAGAAGCGGACGAACAGATGACGTTAACGTCGATGAAATCGGAGAAGAGACCTCACGTGCAGAGTATATTTTCGCCGGGACCACCACCTCCAAGTGCTCCCGTCGCTGTTCCTGGTATGGAACACTCAAGAAATGGAGAGATATTTTCGTGTAGCGCTCCTGTAACCGGCGGTCTGTTAAGGGGAAGTAACGGTGAGATCGTCAACGACAGGAGATACGGGTCCGATTCAAGGTTGATAATTTTTATTCTAAACGAACCTTTTCCTATTTTTTTCATATTGTAAAATGAAATCGAAACGATGAAATTGTTCGGATTTTAGAGCGCAACGTACTTCACAGTCAGCACGATCGAGCATTGCTTACGAACCAGCAGCCAGCTACGTAGACAGTGTTGTGGATGATCTTATAAGCAGCGATAGTTCATCCGCTAGCGTTAACTCCGATGACGAATTTACAAAATTGAAGACAGAAAGAGAAAAGCAAAGGCGTGATAAGGTAGAACGAAGATTGGCTAGGAGCACCAGCGGCCGCAATAACTTAATCAGTGGAAATTCGAAAAGTTCTATAGACAATGAACATCTTCTGTTATCAGACATGGCGAATACTTCGCGTTTGTCTATGACGCAGGGAGATGATAGTAAAACGGTCGAAACCGATCGTCTTTAGCGGAACTATTTATGGCTTTACTTTGAAGTCTAACTTGAATTGCGCAGGATATTAGAGGAGTACTTAAAAAGAAATAAATGCACAAAAGATTTTTACATTGTTTAAATAGAGAGACTACCGATCAGTCGTATGATCGGAGAAAGTACATGAATTTTGGATCCACTTTTACGACTAGCAAGGTTTATTCACATGTTCAAGATTCAATTTAAGATATTAGTGTATATACGGAATTTTTATTAGGATGAGATTGAAGGAATAGAGAGAAATATTTGGTGATAAACGATCTACGAATCTGATCATAATAATTGACCCTAATCTGAGAAAGTATATAGAGCTAATGGAAAACGTTTAGAAACATTCTCATCATGAAGAGGGAAAGCTATTCTAAATGATCATGTTTACATATATATAAAATGAACAAGGTTGCTGCGCTCGAATTGCTATTGTGATTTTGTGTATATCGTAAACATATTCCCAATTTCGCTAAAGCAAACGAAACTTCATGTGTTGTATTTTTAACGATTGGTATGAAGGAAGACGATTGCTTTCTAATAAATACTACTTAAAGATCGTGTAAAAAGATCCAAAGATTACATACGTAAGTGCAAACATCGAAAGTTATTACCACTATATTTAACCAGTGGATTTGCTACGTGTACCGGTATACCTCTCACTTCAAATTTTACGTATCAAAGTTGACAATAATTATTGAATCGTTGTCATCGATTTAAAGCATAATGATACAATTTTATATATTTACGTTTAGTAAATGTTACGACGTGAATCGTAGCTGCCTCATATGTAAAGAAGAAAACGTATAAAAAATAGAGTTAATGATTTAACTTTTAATTCGTAAATTAAGTAGTTGTTAACGTAAACACCGAGTAAACAGTTTCGATTCTATTCTTCTTGTTTTAAAACGTTTCGCAAACTGATCGCTTGTACAAGAAGTTTCCGACAAAATTAGAAGACATTCGGGACGAAGAAGAACCTTTGTACTCTGCGGATTTCAATTATTACGAAGATATTGAAAGTGCCTGTCTTGTGCCTATTCTTATACGATCAAAAAGCGGTATTTAACACTTGTTTATCGTTAGATAGCTTACAGTTCTATTGCTTTGCATAATATGTGATCGATGTTACGCTCAAAGTTAGTGCTTTTGTACAGCAACGTGTTCGAGCACGCACATTCCAGAAATCAAAGAAATTTACATTTCTTAAATTTCTTAAAATCTAATTTAAATTTTAAGAGAGAAAGTCGATGAAACGATCGTACGTCCATAGGATAAATTTAATTTAATATTTTTCTTATGTTCGTACGTACTTACAATATCGCACACATTTTGAACTTACTATATATATATATATATATATATATATTTATATATGTATAAAAAATAGGAAAAATGAAACTTTCTGTAACTATCCATTAGGCGAAATTTCGAGTCTAACCAGTATAGCAATAAATTTTGTATGTATTTAGAAGAATTAACAAGAAGTTAAAGTACGATTTGTGAATATCCTGTATATCGTGTAAATATGCGTGTACAGAAGCTTATACGTAAGTTCACGCTAGAGAATGTGTCTTTCATTTTGGAATTACATTCCAGAACGCAAATAAATCTGATGGTGCTCATGGCTAAGCGTTTCGTTCAACAGTATTACGGTATCGAAGACGTACGTTCTTGGATTCTCACAGAAATAGTTGACTTTTTTCTGAATAAAGAAAAGTGAATCACAAGCATCAAATGCATTTTCTTCATTTCAAAACGCTCACAGACAGTCTACAATAAAATATATATATATATGATATTACAATCATGCCAAGTAAGCTGTTACGTTCTATTTTCAATATTTCAATTATTTCAATTAGAATATCGTATATATTAGAACTATTTCTATTAGAAGTTGCTCCAAATAGAACGTTTCAATTTCCCCCCAGAAAGCAAAAGTTAAGACGGCCGTGAGGTGTCGTGGCGATCGGCCCAATCGTCGAAAGGGAAGGGTATTCGTGCGGGATCGGAAGACATCGGTGGCATTCGGTCGTCGTCGTTTGGATTCGCGAGCAGGCGTCGGCAGCTTCGGGAGTGGGGGTCGTCAGTGGGCAGCCGTCGGCGAGAGGTGGCGGTGGTTTTGTAAGGCGAAGAAAAGAGGGGTTAAGTGAGCCGTGCCGGGCCGTAGAAGCGAGCTAGCGGTGGCGCGGCCCGTGCTCGTGCCATAGGGCCTCTGCCAGGCATTAGTGCGATCGTTTACAAGATGGCAGACGGTCCGTCCGCGGAAGACGCGGCTACCGACCTGGGGGACAGTGATTCTCGTTTAACAAGGGAGCGACACAAACGCGAGGACGCTTCGTTTTCGATGACGTCCTTGAGCACGGGTCAGGACATCGCGAGACGCATCCACGAAGACGCTTCTGTGCTCGATAGTCATCCTCATCATCGGCAACAACATCAACATCGTCCTCCCCGTCGTAATTGTCATACCAATCCTCATCTTCCTCGTCGGCATCTTGGTAACCCTAACAACAACAGCAGCAACAACAACAACAACAACAACATCATTAACAACAGCAGCAATAACATCGGTAATCTAAGCAACAACAACAATAATCATCATCATTACCAGCATTATCATCGTCGAGAGCACGAGGATGACCAGGCTGATGGTAACGAACGCGTTAGTAAAAACGAGAGTGGCAGTGGTGTTGGTGTTGACACGATGTGCGTTGCTCCGTTTACGTCACCGAGCAGGGAAGACTACGAGGAAAACGACGACGATGACGACGACGACGATGACGATGACGACGAGGATGACGACGACGAGGACGAGGACGAGGACGACGATGATGATGAGGAGGACGAAGACGAAGAGGAATATAACGTAGGAGAGAATGGAGTGAAGAAGGGTGTATCGAAAAAGTGTTGCGGCTTGGTTCGAATCGACGTAATAAAGACGAAAAATGTAATAAAGGTGAAAAACGAAGAGAGCGATAGCGATAATAGTAATAGTAGCGGTAACGGTAGTGGTAATAATAATGGTAGTAGCAGTGGTTCGGAGGGTGGCGCGATGACCGGTCACGCGACGCGCGGCGGTGACAATGCCGGTGGTGGGTGCTCGGTCGGTGACGGTCGACGGTCGAGGTCCGCGGTTTTCTTCGACGCGACGGTGAATTCTCCGAACGAAAGTGCGAGCAAAATGAACGAGTGCCGCGTAGATGACGACAACGACGAGGACGGTGACGGGGACGAGGACGAACATCGTCACCGTGAGCATCAGAAGCACGCGTTAGTAGAAAAAGTGAATCGTCTCGGATGCGATAAAAGTATTAGTAGCAGCGAGGCTGGTATAGACGAGGAGGACGCCTCCGGAAAAACGACGGACGGTATCGCTAGTGATGGTAGTAGTAGTGATGGTGGTAGTAGTGGTAGTGGTGGTGGTGCTGCTGCCGCTGCTGCTGTTTCTGGTTCTGGTGGTGGTGCTGCTGGTGCCGCTGGTGTTACTGCAAATGGCCTCGTTGCCGGCAGGCATCAGGGCAGCCCTTTCAAGGGACAGGTTAGGATGGCCGAGGACACCCTCGTCGGCCCTTGCGGCAAGAAGCGGTGTGCCGATCGATACGACAGCTCCGAGAGTTCTGACAGGTGAGTGAGCGAGATAGCTTTTCTCTCTCGTGGTTCGACGAACGCCTCGAGGAACGAACAGAAGAGCAGGAAGGAGGAACAGAACGAGAGGAACGGTAACCAACTAGAAATCAAGCCGTGCCTTTGCTCCGCTAGTCAACGTATTACTCTGCTCCGATCTTTCTACGTACTCTGATTTCTCTCCTTTCTGATTACGCGACCTTGCGTCTTTTCTATCTTTGTTATGTTTGCTCGCGATAATACGAACGCCACGCATCTCGATATACGTACAATACATGCGTATAGCGTATATACGAAAGTATTCGGTCGGGCGCATATCCCGTGTTTACGTTCGCGACCAGACGTTTTTTCGAAGTGTGTAGTTTTTTTCTCTCGACAGTTCGCTTCGCATCGTTGGGAGGAGCCACTTGTATATGTACCGGGAAAGAACGCGACGGTATATACCGGAGTAAATATCTACGTACATACATAGGTCCATTTAAACAAACGACAAATCTCTGTTTCTCGATCAACGATCTCAACGTTGAAGAAACGTACTGGTCGGTAAGCGAGTCTCGGTTCGGGTATCGCAATTAGTGCGAAGGCGCGTTCGACAGCAGGCCAGGGGTCGTTGTACCGCGGTTACGAGACCGACAACCGTGGCTGCGTTCGATCTGTGTGCGCGGCGTGTTTATAGGATCGTAGATGCTGCCAACTCGCCCTCTCGTTCCCTCCTTTCTCTCTCTCTCTCTCTCTTTTTCTGTTCTTTCTTTTTCTTGCTGTTTCGCTCTTTCTTTTTTCGAACCCTTCGTATCTGGCCCTTGTTCTCTATAGGAATTTATCACGCTAGAGGTAAGGTTGCGTTTCGGTAGACTCGGTTGCTAGCCGAGGAAGCGACCAGACTCGTCGTTTTCCTTCGCGTTTCGACCGGTGGTCGTAACAATATAACTTTTGTGACTCATATATTCACGGGTACGAAGTAGGCCTATAGCTACGTGTTTATATCGTATAATGCATACGTGTAACTGTAGCGCACGAGAGTGTTTGAACACTTATAAAAACTTTGATGAATATATTACGTATGCTTGCGCAGATAAGAAATGAAATACTTAGCGTAGAAGCCGGTGAAAGATATTCGAAGGATTTGATTATTAGGAAAGACTCGTAAAATTACGACGGCGGAAGGTTTGATACCAATTAAATTTTTCTTCTTTCGCTACAAATTTTCTCAACGACCTAACGTATACCACGTGTATAGCTTGCGTTGGTTTCGTGTGGGAGGGGGACGCAATAAAACTTTAGTATCCTAACGGTTCTTCTCTGTGGTACGCTACTAAACTCGAGCGTTTCTTAGGAAGAAAATGTCTAACCTAACCGCGCCATTGTCCTCTCATCGTGGCTCGATCGCAAGCAACGTTTACCAAACGGAACTTCCGTTTACGTGTTTTCTTAATCGGCATGGAAAACGTTACGCGTTGCTCGGCTAACCTTGCCGTCCAATCCGTGTTTGTTTTTCCTTTTTCGTTCTCGTCGGTTGCTCCACATTTACGAAATACGCGCCGAGAATTTACTCGTACGTTAATCTCGTTCCTAACCTCTATTATCCACAGGACGTTCCGGTGTTTAACAGCCAAACTTTGTTAGAATATTCTATGCGTAATTAAGCAGAAAATATATAAACGTAGATCATTTGAGGCTTTAAAGCTATATACTGTGATAATAGCGAAATACCGTCAGACAATATTTTAAGTAAATAGCTTGTCGTAAATCTAATCTAGTAGATCTTTTCTAATCGTGTTCCTCGGTTTTCTCGAACTAGGCTGTTTTAGCAACTCGTCGCGTTTATCTCTCCTGTATACATATTTCCCCGCGCTTGCTTTTCGTTAGGTCGTGAGCGGATTTCACTTGCCTACGATCCCTGCCGGTTAAATTACACCTGGCATCCTCGCGTAACGACGCTTTTTTCCTTCGGTTTAATCGCTCGCCTAGAGATAGTTGCGTTTAACTACGATAACGATTATCTGATTACTGAGAAACCTAGCTTGTGCTTCGCGTTTTTCTCTTTCCTTTAATATATAAACTCTCTGGATGCCTCACTCGTTAATGTAAAAAATGTAATAAATTATTAGCGAAATCTTAGGAGCCACGAGTTAGTTCAGAAATTACAGCTCGATTAATTGTCCCGTTTGTCAAAAAATCGTAGAATTACGTGGAACATGTCTATAATTTATAACTCGTAAGCTGTTGATTTATTGAAATTATTAGTTGGAGGTCCCAGAATCCTCTTGCACAAGCGAGCTAATTATCATTAACGAAATTTTATACCTCCTGTTAACGAAGCTGTATTAATAATAATAGTAATTGTAAATTTTTTCAACTTTCTTATTTCTCGATTGAATCACCTTATTTATGTAACGAATGGTTAAAATTTATCGAAGTTGTCCTAAGTATCGCTAAACTGCTGTAAATCTTGCACGCTATAAAGTGAAAAGAAGCGTGGACGTGAATGTCCGACTCGACTAGGTGAAAGATGATCGTTAATTTCCACCGTAAAATAAATTCGTTAAATGGTTTCGTGTTATCGGGCGAGCGTGGAAACTAGTCGAACGAGTTACTCGAACGAATTTTACTGCAAGTTACTCGTGCGATCCGAGATACCGAGAGCGTTGACGTTCTCCTTTGTTTTAGCCCTTTCCAGACTACGGCGCTAGTAGTTTTAAGGCGATATCGCTCTGGCGAGGCGCTAGTGTACTCTCTAAGGTCCTAGAAACTATCTCCTTTCCGTTTGATTTCTTCTCTCTACGTCGAATCGTGCGTTCTTCGAACGGAACTCGACGTCCATCTCGATATATTACGTACGACTATAACGAGTCCCAATATAAAGATCCTCGCACGGTTTTCC
Source organism: Bombus soroeensis (assembly GCA_014737365.1). NCBI lineage: Eukaryota > Metazoa > Arthropoda > Insecta > Hymenoptera > Apidae > Bombus > Bombus soroeensis. Next base: position 5,355,574 of record JACXIL010000251.1, on the reverse strand, counting down.
TTTATTACGAATAAAACGGATTAAACTTATCCCTTTTCTTTTTCAAATTATTCATCGATGGTACACGATATTAAAAAGAGTTTAAAAGATTCGCTAACAGTAAATGTAACTCGCACGGTAAAACGCGACCATCGCGGCTCACCGTGTTAAATGCATGAAAATAGAGAAAAATATCCTCGTCTTAATTTATACGATCTATCGCTTAACGATCCGCTGTAACATTATTCGTTTACTCGCAAAATGTCTCAGGTGATTGACGTTCTATCGCGTTTCTGTTGAAAGAAGTGTACGTTGGTCGGTAAAAAGGATCGCGAAAAACGATAGAAGGAGATAGAATAGTCGTTTTTAGGTCTGATTGGCCGGTTTGCACGGTGACCGGTTTCCTTGTGCCGCGATCGCTATTCAAGACCGTCCCGGGAATACCTTGGCTCGCGTTTTTTACCCGTTCATTACCGGATTACGGCATCAACGATCGATGTCTGTCCGTGGACGTTACTGGACACGTGACCATCGAGAACTCGCGACGAGAAGGCCGGCTCCTATCGACGCGCGTCGCTATCGCGATCGCGTTGCTTCGTTCAAAATTACTGGTCGTAAGAGAAGAACTTGCCGCTGGTGGAAAGGATATCGTTGACCGGACGGAAGAGCAAGATGTTTGCAAAAATTTGCTCCAAATTTGTATCGTTTATCGTGAGATAGGAGCGTGTAGGATTGTGGTTAAAATTGCTCGATGAAAATAAAATATCGAGTGATCCCGTAAGTAATTCATACCTTTTTCATACTTTACTTTTGCTTACAAAATTAGAGTAGGAGACTTCTTGGAGAAAAATAGCGAATTATAAAGGACACGAGAAAATTCGTGACTAATCGACCGCTGACAGACTTTAATCGTTTATTAAATACAATCGTGACAGATATCCAATCGTATTTCGATCTCGGTAAGAGTCAACGCTAATGCCAGAGCTATCCAAAGCGATAAAAGTAGAACCGGTCGTCTTCACGAATTCGGTAATTGCGGTGTTAAGAAAAAGAACTTTTTCTTTCTTTTAATAGCAAGGGACGCGCGATCTTCAATTATCTAAATCGCTGAAAGTTAGAAAAAATGAACGCTCGGTAGTTAGATTCGGTTTTTATCGAGCATATCTGCAACCAAGAAACCGTATAATTTGCATAAACGTCACGTACGAAGATTGATCTTCGCCGAGGCAGGAAATCTTCGGTTAGAAAGCGCATCGTTCGAATATAATTTACGATGAACTGTAAGCGCGTTTCACGCGGTGCGTTCTTTTCAATTCGAATCGTAGTCCCGATGGTTCACGCGTACCAGACCGTCCACGGTCCTTTTGGTAATATTTTCATGGCCGCGAGCTAAAAGAGTAGAAGCGACTCCCGCTGCGGCCAAGCCCAACTGGATGCGTCTGTTTTTCGTGTTGCAATCGGTCGTGGCTGGCCTGGCATCTCGTACGGTTCACGGCACTTCACGGCTCGACTTCCAGACGCCTTATCGCGCCTCCAATGCGTCCGAGATAATCGACCGAATTCAGTTCGACGCTCGTTAATCTTCGGCTGTAGATAGCCAGCGACTTCGCGACGCTAATCACCGACCTCTCGTGTTTTCGTTCCCGTTTCCACTCTCCTATTGCCCTCCTTCGTTTCCATCCAGATTTATTCGTGGATATCGTTTCTGCGAAACGAATATCCACACTCCGCCTTGTATATCATGTACACGGGCTACAAGGAGCGTTTGCACGCCAGTCTGTTTATATTTACGTAGCAATTAATCGAGTTTCGTAACTTTGTCCGATCGCTAGAAACTCGATACTATGAAAATGAAACGCGCCACGTTTTTCGAACGCACGCGATGTTCGTATAGTACGCGCATCGGATCGCACACGTCTTTCGCTATACGTACAACGAAACTTTTTTTTTTATTTTATTTGGATGCGCGTTACGATGGATTTTCTCATTGGCAATTTTAAGTAAGTTTTCTGACATGGTACTGCAACATGATTAAAAATATAAAGTGTGTTTGATTCTAATTGAATCTAGTGCTTAAATCTATTGTCTTTCTAGCCTGCGGATTTGATCCGACGCGTCAAGTAATCGAGTAACTAGAGGGTTTTGGTGATTGTTAATTCTTATGCTGAATTTTGATATTTCTTCTTTAACCGTGGGTATCTTGAGATCACGATGTATTGTTTCGTTGGTAACGTACCAAGGTGCATCTATTAAGGATCCTAGAGACGACGAAACTTGTCACGGTTTCGTTCGGAATATTTTAGATTATTAGAATATCTTTGTCTATAGATATCCAGTGGAGTTTATGCATTCAGTGAAAAAATCTGATTTACGTAGTTCGCATTTGCCTTCAATGTCTCGTATACGCTCACCTCTGCGCTTACGTTGAATAAAATTAGCAATTCCTTCGACTATGAAGCCACGATAAGCGTAACGACTTCTTGCCCACGTAAAAACGACGACGAAGGTGATAGCAGTCTCGTTTAATCGATCGAACTGCGATAACCAATGATTCATGGGTATAATAAGGAGCGAATCGTAGGCGATCATTTTGCCGAGTGGGTGCAGCGGAATTTCAAAGGTCGGCCCGTTTCTCGATCGTAGGCAAACTCGTGGACGGTTTAATTGGGTCGGTGAAAAACGCTCGCTGCGTGTTTTTCGATCTTCGCGCGACGATTTATATTTTCTCGATCGGGCGTCGAGTCCGCTCCTCGTGGACGAAGCGAAACGAAGCGAAAAGAAGAAGAAGCGGGGGCGATCGTGGAGCGGTCGCGACGCGAATCGCGTGGCCATGGCCGTGGCCGTGAAAGTGAAATTCGTGAATGAAACGAGAGGAACAGCCGGCAAACCCAAGTGAAGGTAAAGGTTGCCGGTTTCGGTTTCGGTTTCGGTTTCGGCAACCGGTGTCTTCTCCTTCGACCGGTCTGAATCTCTCCGGCTCGCTCTCCATTGTCGAGTCTGGCTTTCCATTCAAGTAACGTTGCTAGATGCTCGAGATTGGTTAGCACAGTTCTGTATCTATATGGAAAAAATCGAGCATTTTCGAAGCTTTTTTCATCCTTTATTCTTTCGTACGAATTTCTATCTCGATATTCGTCGTAACATAATACGTAATTATCAAGGATATTATTTATAATCACGTCGAAAGAAGGTCGTGCAGAGGAATTGCAGAGGATTGGTATATAGACCAACGAGACTTGCTGTTGCAACCCGCCAAATATATTTGAAATAAATTAGATAAATAAATTATAAATAGGTAACGTCCAGACACTCGTACTAACAAAGTCGTTAGGACAGTGTATAATGGTTACTCGCAGATAACTCGTCGTGTATACACTTTTCGCCGTGTTTAAAATCCCGATAGCACTCTCACGATTACCTTTTTCGTCTAAATCACGTCGGGGTCACCGATTTGTAGAGGAATTGTTAGTCGTGTCCAACTCACGTGCTGCTACAGTTGTACTCCGTTGAAGCAGGAAATTTCGGACCTCGCGATCAAGGTCCCTCCGTAAATACTTGAAACTTAAATCGACAGAATGGATAACTTATTCTCGCTCGTTCGTGTTCTTTGTTAAATCAGCAAAAAAAGGCAAAGCATATTCTGAATATTCCGTGAGAAAATAAAATATCGTTTATAGCTGTTAGTTAGTTTTACGTCTCATTAACTTTCATGTGCCATTGCTGCAAACTGGCTAAAGTCTCCGTACGTGAGTATATGACGCGCATGAGTGTAGAACGCGGGTAAAACACCAGCAGACTCCCAGTCTGGTTTTCAAACCAGATCCGATCGCTGCCTCGTTATCTATTTCGAAGAAATAAAAGGTTTACGCGAATCGCGTAGCGTATCGCCGATCGAAGCTAATTGATCCAAGCCAAGGTATTACCGGTTAATCGATCGAGATTGTTAATCCGTTAACTAATCGTAGATTCGATAGGAAACGGATAAAGTTGAAGCATAAGCGGAGTTTGTTTGGCGGATCGTCGGCACGTGGGCGGCTAAACGTAGGAAAAGTCGCGCATTGTGCCTGGCATAAAATGCGCGAGTTAACGAGGAGGTGGACGCGGAGGCGGCGTCGGGTAAGAGGAAGGATTTCTCATGAGCAGTGCCGCAAAAACGCCGCTCGAACTATGTTGCAACTGCAGTTAGAAAGCTCGAGCCTCGGCTATCTCTAGCTTGGCTCGGCCGAGCGTTTGCTCGCCGGAACGATCGTGACTCGTCCAGCTTTTCTGGAAAAATTCGGCACCGCGAGCACGTGGGTGGATAGTTGAGAAACAGCTTAGTCGAAAGTGGAACGTCGATCATGGGCTCGCTTTTCAGATTCCTTTAATTTCCTCCCTTCGTCGGCTTCGCTCTCGCCATCAATCGACACGACAGCGACGAATTTTTGGTCGGCTTTGACTCGAAAATCGCAGGCAAAAAGAAACGCAAGACGTTCTATCTTTAATCGGGACAGTTTTCAAATCTACCACGTCGATATTTCTACTCTGCGCTTATTTCGCTCATTGATGTCGAACGCTTCCAACGCTATTCTGTCTTCATTGTCTTTCAGATACACATATAGCGAATTTGAAGAATTTACGTAAATGCAAATTACGTTTATGCGTAAATGCAATCTCTCCTTTTTCAATATTTATACTAAATTGAAATCGACGTCGCATTCGCAGTTGCGAAAGCATAAACGAGGATAGATAGTTTGTTGAAAATCTTCAACGTAAAGAAGACGATGTATTTTCTATTTTCCTCGGTACGTATACGCGCGTCTCGTTCCCTCGGTCGAGATTCGTGACTTTTCCCTGTCTCGCTAGTTTTCCATCGTCCACGCGAAACGAAAATTTCACGAAACTCGGGTTACCTAATTTTTTTCACCCGGACGGTTCATCACGAGTCGTTGCTCCGTCCATGTTCCTTCGGACGAATTTTTCGAACAGAGAGGCTCTCCCATTAGGCGATCTTATCACACGTTGTCTATCGATCTACGTCGAGCGTGATAGCCAACCGTTACGAAGCTTACCTTGCGAGGTTTTGCACGCGATCTCGCGAATGATTTGTCAAAATTTGCAATCTGTCGCGTATTTAGGATGCTTCGTTCGATCAAAGCCGCTAAATCTCGCCAGATTGGCAACAGACTCTGGAAGATGTTCCAAGATTCTGCTCGACCGAGCTTCCACGACGTCGCTAGACGACGCTGGCATCGACAAAGTAATTTTTCATTTACCAACGTCGTTCGCTTCTGGATTTATCGGTTAACCACAGATTTAAAAAATCGACCACGAAGGGGAAGATTCCTGACAAGGATTAGCGAGATATGGTTTGGCTCGTGTTTCTCGGCAAACGATGATGGCGAAAGAGCGCCGAATTTCTGCCATTTCGCATACCTAAAATTCTAAAAGTCCGACAAGCGACTACCACCATTCAACACCAATTAGCGGTCGGACGACGATAGCGCAGTGGTTAGCGCCTTAGGTTACGAACGTTCAAGACGCGGGTGGGTTCGAATCCCGGCGCCCGTAGTCCGATTTTTCTTCCACGATTTTAAAATTAGGAAGAAAAAGCGGCAGTACCCCAGCAGCGGAACCTACCTCGGCCTCTACACACAGCCAGAGCCGCATCACCTATCACGGAACTACAACTATTACCACCTCAGTCCTAAGGTGTCAGAAAAGTACGATCATTTATGGGAAATGCGATGGAAGACACGTCGAAGAAGCGTATCTTCCACGGACAGGGAAGAACGATCGTGATTTCTTCTTAGGAACGTGTACGATCACGAAAACGGCGACGTCGGCGACGCGTAACAACCTTCAATTATACGTACACACAGACATATTCGCTCGTTTTACAACTTGCGTTATTCTACTCTACACTTTAGTTTATCTTTATACTACCTTAGAAACTGCATCCGGTACAAGCGTTTCGTTATTGTTTAACGCCACTCTAGTTGTACTTAAGCGATTAGTCATCGAAGGATTTGTTTCACAATGACGGACAGATGTAACTGTGCAAATTATCGACGAGTAGAAGTCTCCTAGTTGATCTGTTTTCAGTCTGCAGAATAAACAGAAATACGTTTCCTCCTCTCAATCGAAAATTTCTACTTTGCCGTTTCTGATTTAAACAGCTCAAATAAAATGAAACACAGGTACGTATGAACTTTATCAGCGGTATATTAAAATGGAATATGGATCATCGAATATCGTTAAAATGCCAGTGAAAATAGTCAGTATCAATTCGAAAGAATCTTATCTGTCGTTTAACAAGCAGCTTCTTAAATAGCGAGACTATGTCGCGTCGCGTTAGCGCTTCTGCACGTTCATTTTCATATAGAACGTTATATTTTGTATACTTTCGCGTATTACGCGCATTCTGAGCGTTTCTGCGTCTTGGAATTTTCCACGAACGCGTAAAAATTCGCCATGGAGCTACAACGGTCTACCTTGGTATTTAACAGCATCGTACGATGTATAAAACGTACGACGACGACTTATCATCGAATCTCGATGAAATGGTACGTGGAGCGGTTAAGGGATCGAAAGGATTTCGTGTCTTTTGGCGAGATGGAGAACCTACTGACCTCTCGTTTCTCGTCGGCAAACGCGATTACAGCGTCGAGAAAGTCGATTATCCGACGACGTTCGGGAACACCGGTAGCGCAACGATGCACGGACGACCGTGGCCGGTTGTTGGATCAATACGCGGCAGGCTAGCGGCCCTTTTCGAGGGCTGCTCTCTGCCGATTCGCGCAACAAGTCCTCTCTAACGGGTGTCCCGGATTCGCGCGATCCCTCCTGGCCCAAAGATCTCGCCCCTCGATCCAATTAACGCGTCCCATCCACCCGTTCGACAAAAGGCCAGCTTCTGTCCTTGTCTAATTAGAAAGACCGCGGATTAATTGCAATTAACCGCAGCTTGTCGCGCCCTCGACGATCCAGCTACGGTCTCTTTGTCTTTTCTCGGTTCTCTTTACTCGCTATACGCGCACGTTGCAATAGCCCGCTACGATCATCGAATTTTCCACGTCTTCTTCTCGTTGTCTCCGCTTTGATATCTCGTCTCGATCGAAAAATGGATTTGCGATCTCGTTGCCTCTGGTTCTTTACCGTTAAACTCGAGAATCGAGCTTAAAGTTTAGCAAGTTTAACGTTGGTGCGCGCTGTTGGCGCTGGGGAGAAGCGAACATTCGCCGCCTTCTAAGATTTTTTGTTATCGTGAATTTTTGTATTATTTTCACCGATCGAGATCGTACGAGGATCGGGTAATTAAACGTTTTTGAAAAAGTGGATTTAAAACGGCGAAGATCCGTAGTCATCGTGCGAGCGGTTCAGAGGCGGTTCGTAAATTGAAAAGACTTTTAAATCGACGAACTTTAAAACTTACCATCGTCTCCTCGCGACCGACCAACTCGTGGAAATAATTAAATTTGTTTCTCGAGAATCGAGTATCGATCGTATACTTACGTAACGAAGTTAAGAAATTAATGAAAACGGCGGTCGGTCGGTCTGGTTTTCGTGCGGCCTTTTAAAAAGTATCGCGAGTTTGTTTCTGCGAGATCGGTCGATAGCGGGATATGCGTTGGAGCGAGCGAGGCTTGCGAACCAGATTCACATCGTAATGGTTGCTGTTACCTCAGGTGGTCTCGTCAGCTCGTCTCCGAGGATGGAGATTGCAATTTCGAGGAAGGTAATTGCGATTACCGGACGATTACCCCGCCAGTGAAGTGGACCATTCGCGCGGTAGCTTCGTTAAGTCATTCGCGACCACTTGGCCGTTACCTTGCGGTTGGGTTTTCGACCGTTTCCAGCGAATACCTTTTTCATTTTTACATTTTTTATCCCTTTCTTGGAATCTGTCAAAGTCGTTAGTCAGCGTTTATCGCGATAATCGTAGCGTAGACGATCGTAGAACCGATTCCGCGCGAAGGTATAGCACGATACGAGGTTTTCCAATCCTCGTTCGATTGCACCGAGAAAATGCCTCGACTCGATTACAAGCTTTAGCTCGTACAACGCGATTTACAGAGATAACAGCGTTTAGCAATTGTTAGAAATCTTCGCTATAGGCTTCCTCCCTCGACCATCTCCTATCGTAAAAATACCAAGTTGTCCCGAAAGTTTCTGTTGAGAATTGCGCATCTTAATCGCCGAAATAAAAGTAAAGGAAGACTAAGGTTACACTTAGAATTCATATTAAAATAGTCTTAGATTTATTTAATAAACGATTTCCAGGATCTTCGTCGATATACATTTGCACGCGTCTCGGCATTCTCTTTGTCTCAACATCTTCCATATCACACTGCCACGCTGCGCACACACATACTCACTCATATTCACATACGTGTGTCACTACTACGCGGCTAATGTAGTCTAGCACACAAAATTATACATATCTCCATAGTTCCTTTCCTTTTACAAGGAAATAACAGACGCGCGTGTTTTGTTCTACGTTATTTCATCGAATTACATTTTGCAACGTCTCCAAAAAAAAAAAAAAATATATATATAGAACGAAAAGTGTCGCGCATCTATCGTTTCCCCGCAGAAGGAAAGAAACTTTTCGAATACGTCCATCCTCATCCACTTACGTATTTTCTCACGTTATGCGCGTTTTCGCACCTTCGAATCTCCAAGAAACGCACAACTTAGCGTAACGCGGAGACTTACGAAAGGATGGATGGGTGTGTCGTCTTGATGAGATTCCTGGGAACAGCAAAGAGCTAGGAAGAATTAATGGGGCGACGAGAGGGCGGCTAGCGAGCACCTACGATAATTTGAGACGCGGTTGACCCGTGTTCCATCCAACGTCGGACCTTTATGACGGAAGGTACAGTTGGAATGGGGTTTCGCGAACGCGAGCTCCAGAAGGTGGTCGATTACGCTCGAGGCAACCACGTGGGTAGTGATTAATCGCGACACGAGCAAACACGCAGCTACGTATGCGTGGAGTACGCGTGTGAGATGGTACATGAACGCGGAACGAGCACAATAGGCCAGAATACGCAGGCGTGGGCAAAGCGTTGCAATCGACTCCAGCGAGCTTCGTTTCGATCGTATGAAATTCTTCTTCGACCATCGATTTTACGGAAGAAATTCTACGAGAGCTTAAAACTTGAACGGTACTAGCGGAATAAATAATTTCTGCGAGATCGTTTGTGGGAAAACAGCAGTAAATTTGAATTCCACGCGTTTCCACCGTCGTTGCTTTTCTTCGCTCTCAGCTTCTTGAAATCGAGGGAAATAATTTTCGCGCAGCTCGGACGATCGTCTTTGCAGCCATATGGTAAAAATTCGTCAATTCTACGCATATGTCGAGTTGGCATTAGGGATCTTCATTTGGATTAGCCATTGTTGACTTTTACTGGTAGCGAATATGATTATTACAGAATTTGACAAGTAACCGTGACGATTAGATACTCGAGATACTAATGGCAATGATCTTAGGTTCGATAACGAACCCACGGTCAACGGGATGACAAATGCGATTTCTTCCACGGTCTAAGTCCAACTGAATTTGCTGATCCACGATTCGGGTGTAATTCAACGTCCTTGTCAAGTAGAATTTATCTGACTCTGTCAGTCCAAGTGGAACTGCCCTTATATATTCCTCTCTGTACTCGGGTCAATCTTTGTTTTTGAGGAGAGCTATACGATTACTCCATACTTCTGTTAGTTAAACGTCTCTGCCGTGACCGTGGCTACGTTCAGCGACCCGTTATGTTACTTCGAGTCCAAGCCCACTGTCATAAATCTCTAGCACTCATAATCATAAACAACTATTTCTAAGTTTTATTATTCAGGTACAGTTATAATAAAAAGTCTAGACTAAAGTATTGGGGATCCTGCCAAACATTTCAGAGGAAAGGACCCCGATGTCCTTTCATCTGTGACGTATATTTATAATTTTGAAAGTATTCGTACGCTCGATGATCCATCAGCGTTAGAACGACACGCGGCTGCCAACATTGCATCGGGAAAATTCGAGTCCGATCTGAAAATATACGTAGAATCTGCGAGCAAACATCTAGCAAAAGATCGATATACGATAGGAATAGTCGTTCTGGGCGTACAAAAAGCGTTAAACACCGAGACTTGCCAGTATCGCGGTTGATCACGCGTTTAAATATCTTCGCGATGTCTGCGAGATATATACTTGTACCAAAATATCTTGCAATTTTCGTATGCATTTTCAGAATCGTTTAAAACATTACAACGCCGATATAGCGACGATAGTTGAGGCGTCTAGCGAAACTTCAAAATGTTTCGCGTAACGCGCGTAATAACATGTTGGAGAAAGACGTCGACGAGCGGGCGAATTCTTTCGCCAACCACGCTGTTATTTCCTTTCTTTTTTCCAAAGAAATGGCGAGCCAACTTTCAGACACGACCAGGTGAAAAGCGTGATAAAACGCACGAGCTGCGGCTCTTTCGACTTTAGTCGGTGGCTGTGGCTTTGCGTTCGTTTCCAGATTCCTATCTAACTGGCACGAGCTGCGGCCTGCAACCTAGGCCTAGGTCCGCGCTACGTTTTGCAACGTGCCGCTTTCGTAATCGGCTGTGTATCGCGACGACCGCGTTTCTCGTTCACGGGTCGCGCGGCAGAAGTGCTCTAGGCCGGTTTCACTCTCTCCTCTGTTCCGTTGCGTTGCGCTCGCGAACGAGTTGGCGGACTCGCGCGCGATTAGAGACCGGTCACGGTTCGCGAACAGGTCGACGGCTCGTTTGGTTGGCTGGGCGAGCAGCGTTCAAGTGGCGGGCCAGTTCGCGGAAAAACCAGATCGGCCGAAATCTGCGGGTGGTCTCGAAGGGTGGTCGTTCGATGTTCCGCTTCGATAAGCCGTGCGATTAATTTTCTTTCTGCCGGAACGTTCGATTTATAATTCAACGTTAACTGGCGCGAGGTTGCAAGGTGGAGAGACGGTCGTTTCCATTTTGCTTCGCTTCGATAGATCACGAGGGAAGAGGAATCAGCGTCGATTCGAACGAGCGAATTTCGTTTCTATATATCGCAATGCGATTCGTTCGCACATACGTGGCGTTTCCTACTTTCCCGGCCAAGCCGTACGAGCGTAATCTACGGACAAAGATAAGAGAGAAGATGTTGGCTCGTACGTTACGCTGCTGACAAAGTTCGAGCAGCCTACTTTCCATTAAAAATTCTGAGAATTCTGTTTCGACGATCGATACCTCTTGGAACGCGATCAACCTCGTAATCTCGTTACGCGCTTCTCGTTTACGCGCGTTTCGTATAGTTTGAGGGTTTCTTGCGTAAGGAAGGGGACGTTGCGTTACCTTCGACGCGAGGCTTTGCCAGAGCGTAACCGGCTGTGCGTGGATGACAAACTGCCTACGTAACGCGCACCCTGATCACACGGTACGCCTTTCTCCTCTGCAAATAATCGCCACGCGACCTTTGCTCGCGTGCGTTGCCCTGCACTGGGTTACCGGTGCCAAGCTGTGCTCGATCTGGGACGCGATTTTACTCGACCGAGCTGTCGGAATTTGCGAAATACGCTCGAGACGCGTGCCTCGATCGCGCCGAAACGTAACGAAACGAACGAATAGTTTTACTTCTGACTATCGTATCGCCATTCTATGCTTTCTATGTTGCACGGTTTGTCCGAGTTTCTCTCGAGAAGTTCAGCTATCGTTTTTCGATTACGCGTAATTGCGAAAATAATCGCGGAGAAACGCGGGAAACAGAGAAGAACGATCGATAAAGGAACAATTGCGCGTCGCTACGACGCAAACGGAGTCGTGTAAGTGCACCGGTTGTTGCATCGTAGAAGAATGCGAACGTTTCGTAGGCGAGTGACTAGACAAAGGAAGCAGGCTGGCCCGACGTTCCCATCCGGGCTGAAATATCCGATCCAATTAACTCTGTACCCTCTTCTTTCTCTCTTTTTTCCTCCTTCCCTCGTCCCTCGTTCGCTGTCCTCTATCGCTTTTCCCTGCAGTCCAATTGTCGGACAGCGCTACTATTTTTTTCCCCTCGGTTCTACGATTCAATTTCGACTTTGAATACCGATAGAATTCTACCAGGTCGCTCCACCAGTAACGTTATAACGTATCTCGTATGTTGCGCTTTCAAGTTGTACAAACAGGGATACGCGGATGGACGAAACTCGGGGATCCCTGGCTATCGTCGATTTTGAAATCCGAGGTAGCGGTCAAAGATTATGCAGCGTTGGTAGTCGCGTGCGAACGCGGGTCGCGGCTTATGCAACCGACAAAGTCGGCCCAGCAATTTGTTTATCGATGAACGTATAGCCGCTGAACGTATATTGCGCACCTTCTTGCTTGGTTTTCGCATCGGTAAACACGGCCCGTTTTCATGCAGAATACCGTCGCCTTCTTTCCTCCTTTCTAGCTTGTTAATCTTAGCTCGAATTCCGTGGAAGAAGCTCGCCAGCAGCGCACACTCCATGGACGATGGCAATACCAGACAATATTGGCAGATTTGAGTTCGCGGATGCGACTTTAGCCAGATTTTTACTCTTTTCTGCGAGACGTTCTTGAAGAGCGGAAGACGATATATCGAGAAGGAAATATTCCGCGCGAGAAATAGCGCACGACCGTAAGCCAGGAATTCGAAGACGCGAGGGAGAGCCGAAACATTTGTAAACGTAAATTCGAGCGAAACCGAAGTTTCGCGAGAATCAAGGCGAGATTGCCGGGCTTTAGCGCAGCCTCGAGAGCGGAGCCGGCGCCATTTTCCCCCGTTATAATTTCCGCCGTGCCGGATCCATTTCCCTTTCGCCGAATACCTCTAACGATCAATTAACTGCTGGGATTAATCGCTCGACGGGTCGGTGGACGGTCGTCGAGCCGGTGATCGTTAAATCTAGTTTGCCTGATTTTGCCTTCGACTCCGAGCCAACGATTTTCAAACTCGTCGCTTAAAAGTCCGGTAGAAACTTTTCAGCCAACTTAAACCCGAAAGTCGGACGACGTATTTTACGATCCGACGTATTTTTCATCCGTCGAGTAGAATTCACGCGAATCTTGGTTTGCAGTCGTAGCGGAGGGTTTAGTAGGTCGAGATAGCGAGCGTCCAGGAACGAGTTTCATTTTCTATCCCGTCGAGTCAAAACAAGACGAGGGCGCGGAGCGAGAAGACGGCAGAAAGAAGCGAAGAGACGGGAGGAGAGGAGAGACGAGAGGGAAAGGAAGGGCAAAAGGCAGGAGAGAAAAAGTAGAGAGAGAGAGAGAGAGAGAGAGAGAGAGAGAGATCTCTAACTCCGCTATTTATCCCTTGAACCCACTCCTGCCGGTTCGTCCCTCCACCTCCTCGATTTCGCGGTCAGAATTTGCGGAATGTCCGAGGCTGGAACCAGTCCATCCGGTTTTTTAATTGCAAAAAGGATCCGCCCGGGCTGTGGAGCGGACCGTGCAAACTTGCCTCGAACCTAAACTTCGCAGACAGGACTCCCTTTGGCTCCTCGGAGATCGGAAGCTGCATCCTTGCCTTCTCCTCGAACGAATCGAGTCTGACCGTTTCGACCTCTCTACCTTTTCCTACGTTCTTCGTTTTGTCCTCTCGACGTTCGCTACAGTGAAATCTCGTTTAACGTTAATCGATGCTCTTGCCGGTCGTAAATATTAGCACGCTCGTCGGTGTCGTTTCGTCGGCAAACTGTAACAAGTTCTGCTTTACCAAGAATTTTCTTATTACGAACGAAACGGCGGATTCGCGATGGAGCAACTGGAAGATAAAATCAGCGAGACGCATTGAATTTGTACGGCGTACCGATAGGTGTAATTCGTTTGCAAAGGATAACGCACCGGTGGGTCAAGGCCTTTTCGCTCGTTCTCGTCGACGACGTTTCAAAGTTATGCGTAGAATTGCCAACGCATCGATAGCAATTCGTATAAAGAAGATAGCGTATAAAGAAACGAATCCTCCGAGTAAGTATCGATATCGTACGATATCGTATGGGGCTTTCGCGATACCGTGATGCGTACTTGGCCGCAACGTATCGGTATGATTTGATAATCTTCGCGTGCCATTTTGTCACGTTCTTATCATCCGAGGTATTATCTTCGATGGATACGCTATAACCATAATAACAGGTAAATAATTATTCGGTTCTTGTTTCGTTATACGTACGCACGTCGAGCGAGCTGGTGTGCGTGTGCCTGAACTCGTTACATCCGCCTCGTTACGAGCCGCATTGTCCGGTGTTGGAGTCCGAGCTGTACGCGATTGCCGTCACTGAAAATGGGTTAATCATTGTTTTATGTCTCTTCGATATGTAGCCATTAACTGGCGATTTCTACGGTGGCTGTTTAAAAGAGCATTAACTCGTTGCATTAACCGCTGTTGCGACACCGTGTCAAATGCAAAGTATCGCGATATATGTAGCTAATTAGTATTTGACGATCTTTAACGAAGAATCGAAGTGGCGTTGAAATCGGACTCTGTTGCGAACGCGATCCGTCTTTGTTGAATCTTTGTCGAACAACCGTATACCATTGTGTCTCGATATTACGAAATACAAGACGCGAAGCTTCCTTTCTGATCATCCGTTTCCCACTTTTTTCTTTCCTTCTTTTTTTTTTTTTCTATTAACAAGCCTGATCGAGAGTAGTCCACGTTACTACCTACGTTGATTTTCATTTATAAATCAGAAATACAAACGCCCGTGACATGGACTGATAATAGTCATTTTTTATCTAACCTCATCGCGGATAACGACTATCACAGTTCTATATTTTACTTCGATAGCAGCGACTGTCCCTTCTTCCAGTCACGATCGCTCTCTGTTCGCGAACCTTCTTTTCCAAGATGCGTTCAGACCGAGCGAGCAAGTGTACAGCGCGAGAACAAAAACGTTCGCTCGCGTTTGTTTAATTAACGTAAACGTTCATCGAGCAAATCTATTCGTAAACCGAGCTGCGCTGAAAGACGCGCTTCTTCGCGACGACCGCTGGCGGCGAACAAACGCGAAACAGCGAGAGAATGCGCGCTTACATTTCAATCTCAAAGATACGAGCGAAATGTCTGCGATGATCGTCGTTGTTCGCCGCACGTTTTACGTAACTGGAAATTAAAAGACTCGCTTCTTGTCACTGATTCACGGGCAACGAATAAACCTGGATATATTTGGAAAAGAAACACTCGAGTTTCGCGGCAGGCAGAGGGGAGAATGGACATTCGTACGCTTTCTAAGCGCGCTTTCGTGGCAGCTCGTTCGCTCGAATCGCGTTTATCGCGCGAGTATCGATCGGTACGTACTCGCTTCGGTCGCTTGCCGCGGTCAATTATTCTTTAATCCGACAGGAAGTCCCTTGCCTGCTCCCTTACATCGATAAATTCGTTGATTTGTCTGGTCGAGCGCGTCCGCGTCGCGGCCACGGAACGAGGGTAGCCGCGATAATCGCGTCGATCGATAGCCGCGATAACAGTTGCCGGATGCGTTTGTGCTATCAGCGCATTCGCGGCAACAAACGACGCTTGAATGGAGATTCGCCAACTATATCGCCAACTATTTCGCGGGTCAGGGTCTCGGTACCAAGCGCAGTAAGAAAGGAGAGAAGAAGTTGGGTTGGCATTTGACAAAGCGATAAGCAAGCGCGAGGAAAGAGTAAGAGGTCTAGGAATATTGTGTTCGGGTTATCGAATTTCTATTAAAAAGTAAATATAATCTAGATAGTAAATAATCTAACCAAATAATAAACTCTGCGTTTCAGATATCGCGTTATCCGTTCTAACTTTTTGATTAGAGACACGTACGTCGTTGTCAAACCATCGCTGAACCGCTGATCGTACAGAGATACGCGTTGTTTTAACGATATCGAGCATATCTAACACCGTCTTCGAAGAGTCATTTTTCATCCAGATACGACAATTTAATTTTACCTTTCTCTCTTTAAACGCTAATTACAGAATTAAATAATTAGATTCTCATAAAGATCGGTGGTCGATTTATCGTTTAGAGGAGTAGGAGGATCTACCGTGGCTTATCGAGTGCGTTTAAAATACGTTTATCGAACGATCGTCGTTCTACGAGGTTACAACGTATGGAAAGAAAAGTCGAGTGAAACGCAGCCTCGAACGTCGCTAAGAACGCCGATGCGAATCTCAAGGAAGTCGGTACACCGCTGCGTTCATAATCGCGACACCTTCCACGAGATTACGTTAACCCATTTTCCCTCTTCTCTTTTTTCGTTTTTTCTCTTTTTCATCGTGAATAACTGCATTAGCGAACGATCGCGCAATCTCGACGTAACACGCGATTCCATCCCTTTTGACATCGATGCAAAAACTTACACTTTTCCGTGAACTTTGTGACTCTACGTTATCGGTATTCTTCTACCTACGTAGTACGTATTTTATTATTCTCAAACTCCTTTAACCAGTTTGTACGTACAGTGGATCGATACGAATGGCCTGTCGTGTTTATTCTTTGCACGGAAACAGATCGATCATTTTTTACGTAACTGAAATTTCTACGAAACTTGAGGTTTCTGAGATCCCGGAACTGGCACGTTCGCGAAACGTCGAGCTGAAACTCGCTGTTAGAAACACGACCGAGACTGAAAGCAGCACGAGTCTGTTATCTGTTCCAACGGTTCCTGATCTTCGCTTTACCAACGACCAGCTCTGAATAATTTTTTGTCGCCGCGGTTCCCCCGGTCTTATTTCAAAAGGTAAATCCGAGGTGTGTCTGAAATACGTATATTCAAGGTACTCGTCGATTGCTCGTCGAGAATCTTCGAATTCGGACAGAGGAGATTTAATTCGAAATATTAGATTGTCCGGAAAGTTTCTTTCGTTTCATAAGGTGATAATAGATGAACGACAATTTCTTTTTTATATTATTTTCTCGAATTAGGTACGATCCATCTCGTTCTATTTCTATTATTACGTTCGTGCATAATTCAATAAATTGATACAAAACAAAAGACATTGCGCGTCTATTATTTCCCTATAAAACTAAAGAAACTTCTCGGACAACCTAATAAAAAGATACTCGTACTTCTGTCGAATATTCTTCACTCGAACAATAAGACAACGACTCATCGAGACGCAAATCAAGAACCGCCGATTCCGATTGCAGAATATATCGTACGATCCTGTTCTTAATCGAACGCCGTACACCTGATGACCGGGTCCGTGGGTTGATCTTTCGACCGGATTCCTCGGATTCGTTTTCTGAGCTGTTGCATCGTGAGAACACGGTCGACGTCTAAATATCGCGAAACGAAGCCAGTCAGCCTCTGATTGCGAAAGATCGCGGAGAGGTTGGCATCGGAAGAAAAGAGGTGCACAACGTTATCGATCGCGCAGGTGTCGATACGTTCGTTTCGAAGCGAATTGCGCGCGGATTGGTACGGCTCGAGGTTGATATTTATGAAAGCTGCGCGCGAATCGGGCCGGAAATTCGAGGCGTGGAAGGTTGCTGGAAAATTCAACGATAACAATTAATAATCGTACGGACAAGTCACGCGCGAATGCGGACCGACAGCCGGGCTTATTATGATTTAACGATTTCGTCACGGTTCGCCACACGTTCTCCGCTCTCGTTCCTTTTCACCAACAGGGAAAAATAATCGTACGCGTTCGCGCCGACAGCTCCACATCGACGCCCAGTTTTCTTTCCTCTCCTATGCCTTTGTGGTATACGTAGCGATGGATCTGAAACACTTGCAATCGCTTCGAAACTGTATAGAGAAAGGCAGAGTCGTTGGCTGAGTCGGTGGTGCTCCGATATCTCAAAATTCAATCTCGAATACGGAATAATCGAACACGTCGTTTGTCATAACTTGTAAACGTGCTTGAAACATAAGCAACGCACATATATTATACGTCGGCGATATACGTGTGCGATGCAAATGCATGGATACGCAATATCTTGCAACGGATATTCGGTAACGTTTTTTGCAATTATTTTGGCGTCTGCGATTCGCTCTGTGCAATAAATCGCGTCGTAACGAATTACGAGCGGATGTTCGCGTGTAAAACGTAACGCTCGCCTATGTTTGGACGAGTCCAAGTTGCACAAAAAAGTTACAAGAAATGCGGTTGTATCGAATGTCAGTGTGGAAAAGCTTGGAACTGTTTGAAAGTTGAGGTTCGAGCGCGTAGAAGGGAAGAGCGGCCAAACGAATTCTTTGGTAATTCGATCGCGAGGTAGTCGAAAGCGCGAGACGGTTCGGGTGAAAGAGTGTTTCGCGAAAATGCCACGTTGCACGGCGAAGGAGGGCAAAGGGTAAGAAAAGAAGACGGGAAGCTCTGAAAGGGTTGGCGTTCATAAAGATCGCTAGAACACCATGACCTGGAAGAGCACGGTGTGGTTTACAAAGCAAAAGAAAACCACCGACAGATCGTAGCATCGGGCTTCTGGCCCTACCGCTCTTACGCTCCCTAAAACTGGTTTCGTCATTTAGGAACGCCCCTTTTCTGGGCCCTTTGCCTCCTGCTTTCCTCCTCGCTACCACCAAAGGATTTTAAATACCCTCGGAGAAACACGAGAAACCGTGGCCGCAACACGCTGCAAGCGGCCGTATTATGTACGCGTTCACGAATAAATCATGTGTTTCCATGCGTTAGACGGTTAAACGGGAAAGGAGGTTGGGAAAAACGTAAAGAGAGTCAGGCTGAGAGCCACGAGATAAGCGGAGAAGTTACGGTGGGTGCGTCGGTGTATTAGGGCGAATCAATTATAAATTTAATTTATCGACGTTTTGAAAGAGTCTCGGGTAACTGACGCCCTTTTTATTACCTCGTTCGTTCCATAAGCTTTGTGACGCGATTTATAATATATACAGCGGCTATGAAAAGTGTTCGTACACCGCTGTATTTGTTACGCCATTCGCGTAATAATTAATCGAGTATATCGATCTTTCTGTCGTTTCATAATTGCGACCATATGTTTTACGAACGTGGAACGATCAAAATCTTACGAGATCGGGATTACTTTTTATCACAGAAGAAACGTCGATCTCGAGGATCGAACCACGTTCTTTTATCATTTTACGTACATGTAGGTAAAATTCGCGATCCCTTGAATAAAACAAAGGGTTCATCGATTCAAAAGGCGTGCAAAGCCAGAGATATTGACGAAGTAGCGGTCGATTGGTATTTAAAGAAAAGGAGAATGGCGCTGGGAAGCCTGTACGTAATAAAAACGAGCGAACTTATTCGACGACCCAATAGCTTTTCTTCCTCCGTGTAGTCGGTGTGATTCGTTTTCAGCGAACTTTCGTTTCTCCTGGCACAAGTTCCTAGCCTTGTCCGGCACGTTTACTAAACTTGGCTCGACTCCTCGTAGATGTATCGTCGTTCGTGCGGATCGACCTAAATGAAAAATTATCGATTTTCCCATTTCTTATTCCAAACGTTTCCAACTATACACGTGTGGCGCTTCGATACCTACGAGCCCTTATTAAACGCCACCTTTTATCCAGAGCTTATCCAAATTCCATTTGCGGAACAAATTCACCGTTGTTTCTTACGAAAGAAAATATTCCGAACGACGAGAAATTAACGTAACTTGTCCGATCGTAACTCGACTCGCGAGAACTGCAATTTGTTTGATTTTCCACGATTTTCTGCATCAAACGCGGTTCTCGTGCCAAAGCAGTTTTCAGGTCACCATGCAGCCTTCTTTGTTCCTTGCTCGAGCTTTTCTGTTTCGTTCCTTCTTTCTCGCACTTTAACCCCTTCTCTCTTTCCTCTAGTTTTTTTATTCTCCTCCTTCTCTCCCCCCTGCCCCTCAAAGCCCTCATTTCGATCTGCCTCGCTCGCGATACGACCTATCCGCTTCGGGGAACAAGAGACGAATCGTTGCTTGGCTTTTTTTCGTAGAAGCAGCCGTTGCTCGTCTCGCTACATTTGTAAAGACCGTGCTTTTTTTTTCTTCCACGTTTCGCTATTCCCTGTCACCGTTACCAATTTTCAACCGCAGACACACACACACCTCGTTCGCGGGGGACTCTTTATCGCGTTTGCGCTCCCTTCTCGAAACGGGACTGCAGCGTCGCTTTTTCGATCCTCGGTTTTGCAACGAAATTTCAGAGATTGTTGGAATCGATAGCGAAATAAAAAAGTGCCATTCACCGAGAACAGAAACAATTTTTTTCCCGATAGAGAATGAACGAGTCCCGTTTCTGGAGCGACTTTTTTTTTAGATTATTGGAACGAGCGATAAATTTGCGAGAGTCGAAGTGCGAACCATCGAGGACAGAGACGACGTTTCCTTTTATCCCTAACGCGTAAACCTAACGGAGATGATATGATAAAAAAGAATAAAATTACAAACAATGTCATAAATGTCCAAACTCGATTTTTTCAAAAAAGCAGCCAAGACTGCAACGCAGTTTTGTTATTCCTGGCTTTTCTTGTTTCTTCTTGTCTTGTTTCGAGCCATACAACCTGATTTTCTGATTTATCCATTCGTCACCATGGATCAGAAATGCAACGTAGATTCGCGATTACTCGCGTGCCAATAGGAAATGGTTAAAAGTGCGCGATATTTCGTCGAATAGACCGGATCCCGTGTGACCCGGATTCTCCAAGTTTTCTGGATCATTGCGAAAAGGTGTTGCAAAGAGCTGTGGTTCGTTGGTAAAGCGTTCTATTTCGCGCGGTCGAAATGCAGCTTCTAAATGGGTCGCGTGTCAATCTCGGTTCATTTAAATTTCATCCGGCAGCTGCATTATGCCGAAAGAGCTTGAAATCGCTAAGTATAACTCGGCTGGAAGAGACGAGACTCACGGCGAATCGTTCGACTCGCGTTGCATTTTTAGAAGAAATCGGGAAAAGCTTTTGCGTGGCAGCTTCCGGAGCGAACAACGTCGTCTCGTCATTTCTCTACGTACGACGCGCTATAAATTGAAAGACGGTGAATTTGCTTGAAACTCGCTATCGGTCGTAAATATGTAGCAAGATATCCGTTTGTTACACGTAGCGAATTTTATGTCGCTTGATATTTCATATTATAAGATACGCGTGACGCGACAGAGCAACAGATTTATGATAAAATAATTTGAAAATACGAGCCACGAAGAACGACTTGATATGTATCGGATGTCTCATTTTGTTCAGGTATTTATAATTTATTATAATACTCATGACTGGTACTGCAAGTGGAATACACGGGACACGGAGCACCGTTTCTCGAT
This sequence comes from Bombus soroeensis, assembly GCA_014737365.1. Taxonomy (NCBI): domain Eukaryota; kingdom Metazoa; phylum Arthropoda; class Insecta; order Hymenoptera; family Apidae; genus Bombus; species Bombus soroeensis. The sequence goes on along the minus strand of JACXIL010000251.1, from coordinate 5,334,436 downwards.
AAATTGACTTTGAAGATTCGTAAAAGGTGCGACACGATAACTCACGATCACGTGATCGTCAGACGGATGAACATTGATGAATTTTCTACGATACTCGTAAAGCCATTCTACGACATTTATAGTCGAGTTTCTCGCATATAGTCCGCAATCTCGTAACGCGACGTAATTTATTTGTAAGTAAAGTTAAACAACGCGTTAAGAGATAGGGTATTCGTAAGTGAAGGAGAATTTATATATCCGAGATATCGAATGGCGGAATGACGAGTTAACCGTTGACTTGCCGAGTTGACCGCGGTTAAGAATTTCAAGCGATTATTCGAAATAAACGCGGAGCACGTTGCTTGCCCTGGAAATTATTCGAAAATTATTTCGATCTAAGGGTTTGAATCGATCGTTCCCGAGTTCTGTCACGTATTAATATATATTTCTTTTTCTTGGAAACGAACGCCAGATACGCCGCTTTCGTTGGAAATGTGGTGGAAATAGCGAGGATCGAGAGCACGAACGTTCTCGTGCTGTTTTGCAACGTTGGATTTTTCAACCGCGAGATCGCCGCACGACAATAACGGGTCTTCTTTATGAACCATTATCTGCCATTCGACGTGCCAGCTGGTCGGCTCTAATGAAATTGCAACATCCGGCAGGGCTTCGTTGGCCAGGGAACGGGCCGACTTTTCCTTCTTTCGTCGATCGTCGAAGAGAGAGGAAAAGCTGGCTCGTTGAAAATTGGGAAAACAGCTGGCGCGATATTTCCAGACAAATAGGGAGCGAGCGAAAAAATTAACTGGAAAAATGGAGATACCTTTTGTTCCAGTTGTATCGAAACGAATCGGAGAATTCACCGGTGGAATAAATTCCCCGTGAAACTTTAATCCTTTACGTTCGAAATTACGTAGCATTTCAATTTTATCGCTGTCATTGTCGCAAACATTTCGAAAACGTTCGAATAGCACCGCTAATGAAATTTCAAAATGTTTTATGTGACACATATCGTACGTAAAAGTTGTCTGCGGTGATTGTTTAAACACGTATCGTGGCTCGCTGTATACGTGATTTCTCGTTTCGATTTCAGAATGAAGTTTCTCTTCAAACGTCAAAAACCTTTCTTTCTCGTCGAAACGAGAACAGACACGTAGGACGTAGAAATATTTCGCACATAGAAATTCGAGAACCGCGGCAACGATCGATAACAACGATGATTTCAAGTTGCAAGTGTCGTAAGAACGTGTAAAGGATTACCAAACCGAATTTGTCAATTCGTGCATCAACTTTAATTCGATATTTCAATAACTCGAAGCCGAACTCCACTGTAAAAGCCTATATCCCAAAGGTTGCGCCGGTCAATTCCTGAAAACCGTTTTTACGCTTCGAACGTTACGTTCTCTTTGGCCCTCTGACTTCGAAAAGTCCAGCCCCGTGGAATTTTGTAATTCTGCCCGGAAGGCTCTTCCGTCGATCGGTTTCGCATCCAGCAACGTTCGGTAGCGTAATTGCTAACCACATCACGGCCTCGCGTCTCTTCGTTCCTCTTTTTCCCTCCAGCTCGATCCTCACTTTTTTCTTTTCATCGCGTTACTCTTACCTCGAATTTTGTTGGAAACCGAGTCTCGGCGCGCTCGACTCTCCACGCGCTACGTTTCACGGCGACCTCTGACATTCTCGCCGATCGAAGTCCATTTCCCTCGAGCTCGATCAATAGAAAGAGGTTTCTTTTGTTTCGTGAAATTTCAATCTATATCCAGCGCGTCCAACTCTCTCTCTCTTTACACGTGGCTCGTAATAAAAACGAATTTGGCTCGTTGGATTTTTCGACTTTTCGCGTAATATAAATTTTCCTGTAATCGGAAGCCTCGCAACACATCTAAGAATTATCTGTGCGCCGATTCGACGTCGAACGAAAATTAAACGTTCTACGAGAACGATCTTTATCAAGAGCCCACAATTTTGTCGTTTAATTCGATGTAATCGTTTTACGATATGTTGAGAGAACGTGATGGTCGAGCAGCGAATAACGAACGCGCGATCTCTCGTTTTGAACATACAGAATAGCTTTCCAATTCTTTATTTTTATATTTTATTCCGGTTTTTTATCGCATCTGTCGTGTTGTCGCACTGCGTCACTAGCCATTTTTATTTTTGAAAAGAACAACGAACTAAGGAATCTCGTTTCAGTCTTCTTTAAGCTCTAAAATCGCAGTTTCTTAGAAGCGAGTACAAATGTTCAATATTCAACGCAATTATGGATACGCTCGAAATAATCGCATAATACGATGATTAGCCTTTCGAACTTCGTAAAAATAATCCAATACGCGTTTGTCTATTTTTAACGAGGAGTTTGCTTGTCGCAACCGAAATCTCCAGCTTCGCTGGATATAGAGACGCGCTTGTTATCCTTTCAAAAGAAAACGTATCCCTTTACCATGGCCGTACGGATTGACTTTCGAAAAACGATCAAACGCGTGTTTGAATATTTTTAACGAGCAGTTGCTATGCCCAATTTCGTGTCTCTAACCGCAGTGAATATAGAGTATTATCCTTATAGAGTATTATACAGAATATTATCCTTTGAGAAGTGCTCTTGCTCCCCCCGTTAAGAGTTGAATTTCGAAAAAAAGGAAAAACTCAGACACGCGTTTGTTTATTTTTAACGAGGAGTCGATACGCTTCCCGAACTCTACCAACTGGTGGCGTACAGGTATCCCTTAAAAAAAAATTGTTTTTACCTTTTTACGCCTTTAGTGTCGGTATTTTCACAAATCCTCTCTTATCCTGCGTCAAAATTTTGCGTTCCTAGGTTTGAGCAGGACGTTAACGAGCGAACCAGTCGCTTACGCACGTATGTGTAGATGAATATCTGGTTAAAAAGAATGGAAATTAAAAAGACTACGGTATTCTTTGATTTTACTTTGATTTATTTCGATCGGATCGATTCGCTGAGAAGAAAGATACTGTCTCGATAATCGGTCGGCGTCACGAGGAAAAAATTCCAAAGGGTTGCTGGAAATTCTTCTGGTCCATCTTGAGATCTCCCTATCAATCAACGTGGACGTGAAATTTCATTAATGGACGTTGGCCATGAACCGCTAAAATGGACCTGCCGGCCGTTTGATCTTCCAAGAACGTGGCCAGGGTGCAGAGAAAATTGCGTCACAGTAGAACGGTCCAGCGAGCTCGGGGTGTGTACGCCGATATCTCCTTCGGCCTCTCTTCTCCGCCCTCCTTGTCACCAGCCCTTTCTCCGTTATTCTATCTCTCCTCTTCGTTCCAACCTTCGTGTTCGTTCGTTCGTTCGTTCGTTCGTACGATCATCTCTCTTGCTTCGTTGCAACGGGTCGGCCGTACGCTTCCCGGTGGACGCGTACGAGAGAAAAAAAGCCACCCTCGCCCTGGAAAGTATTCTGCCCTAGGAAGCTGCCCTTTGGACACGACTAATCGATACAGCTCGTTCGATATGGACCTCCGCGTACAACCAGCCGCAAAATTTTCTCGTCCCACGCGTGTAGCGAACGCGCGCAGGCTAATTATCTCGGAGATTTGGGAATTTCAAACGTCGAACGTTATGGTACGTAGACTTTGGGTTTATAGGAAATTTTCGAAAACGAGAGAAAGAGCAGGATACACGCAAGAATATTCACACTTTTGAGGGGAATCGATATCTCGTTGATCTAAACATTTCTCCGGAGAATCGCGTAATCGAATTTTAGAAACAAAGAATTGGTCGATGAGCTGTTGTTTCAAAGTCAAAAAGGGAAAAAAATGTAACGTATCCTGTGTTTCGTATAAATATATTGTACCAACTGCGATGTTTGATGTAACGCGTTAAAGAAGCAATAAAGTAATCAACGTTGATACAGAAAAAATTAATAAAGAAATTAACGCGAGTTTCTATCAAGTCTTTCGATGAAATTAATCGTAGATTATGGAGAATGGGAAAGATACGTTTGTCTTTGGAGCCGCGATCCTGCGAAATGAGAACGAGAATTCGATTGGTAATTGCTATAGAAGAGGCAGATCTTTCACTTATCCGCGTCCGCTAATAAAAACGGACGGCCGTCGGTGTCGGGCAAAGATTCCAAGCAGTCAAATTACAGGTACAAAGTTGTAACACGAGGGCGAGCAGACGGAGATGGAGATATCGAGAAGCAACACCTGGTACGCGCACCTTGCAAACTGGTCTCTCGTTCTCTCCTCCTCCCTCTCTCGTAATTCTCTCGTTCGTCTTACCGACTCGTCGCTCGCTCCACTCGCATTCTGTGCACGCACCTTTAATTTCGCGCCTCGCTGACAGACCGCGACGGGCAAAAAACGTGGCACAAACCCACTCTCCATCTTATTCTCGTCTTAAATTGCAGCCAGCTATAGCGCGAACACCGGCGGGATACTCCGTCGAAAACGGCTGACACTCTGTTTTCCCATGTTTTACGAGGTTATTTTACGTCGGCATAGAGATAAATCATCCGGCGCGTGTTACAGGTGGTAACGCTTTTAATCGAAACTGTACCCGAATCGATTACCGGCATGAAAATTTCAAATTTCAGGCTGTTGCCTCCCCCGGCGATGATCCGCGGGATAATCGCGCGGCCAATTGAATTCGAAATTGTAGGTCTACGTTGTACGCGATTTAAACTACGCTTCTAAGTTTCCGCTGCAACTTTGCAAACGCGAGTATTCGCGTGTTCGAGGATATCAAAATTGGAAGATCTAAACGTTTGAAAATTTGACAAATCGGCAAGTCCAACATCCAACGATCTAAACGTCCGGAAACTCGGCGATCCGAGCAACTGAAAAATATGGAAACTCGAGAATTCGTCGATTTTTTACTCGCAATGTCCAGAGATTCGCGAGCCTGGGAATTTGAAAATTCCCGCCAGTCAAAAATCGAAAACGTTCGACCTTTAACGATTTGCAAGTCCGCACATTGAAAAATTCCACTTTGCAAACGCGAGTATTCGCGTGTTGGAGAATATCAAAATTGGAAGATCTAAACGTTTGAAAATTTGACAAATCGGCAACTCCAACATCCAACGATCTAAACATCCGGAGGCTCGGCGATCCGAGCAACTGAAAAATATGGAAACTCGAGTATTCGTCGATTTTCTACTCGCAATGTCCAGAGATTCGCGAGCCTGGGAATTTGAAAATTCCCGCCAGTCGAAAATCGAAAACGTTCGTCGTTTAACGATTTGCAAGCCCGCACATTGAAAAATTCCACGATTTAAGAATTTGAGAGTACGAGGCCAAGTTTCGAGCGTTGATTTTTTTCCAAACTCTGCAGATAAGACGAGAGACGCTGGACGCTGACGTATTGGGTAGAAATCCAATATCCGCGAGAACGAAAAGGAGATTCGGCAAAAGGTGAACCATCCGTGAAGTCTATCCCTATCCCTATCGAACGATTGGTCATTCTGCAATTTAATATCGGTGCTCCCCATCGTTATACGTCGATCTCGCGTTGGCCCTTGCTCACCCCGACTCGATGGCTTATCTCGCTCTTAAGGGATGAATGGGGTCCGACGTTCCGCTCCGTGGGGTGCCAACTCGTGCATCTGTGTAGCTCGACTGGCTTTGTCGAGTAGGAACCAACTTGCTAAACCTCGTTCCTTTCCTTCTTCGATCTTCCCTCTGCTCTTTGTCCATTCCAATTGGTCTACGACCTTTCTTTAAAGTCTTTGAGACGTAGATGAGAGCTGGAGGGTATCGGTTAACTTGCAACTCATTAGGTTCTTACAGGTGTCAACTTTTGTCCATTCTACAACTTAATCAAATCGACAGTTTCTCTCGATCACGGATACTGGGGATTATTATTTTCAGAGATAAAAGCTCCGCGTATATAGATATTTCCACGGGTGAATGTTATCGCTGTACGTAGAGATTAAATTTGATTAAACGTTGATTTGATAAAATCCGTGTCCGATAAAAAAAAAGGGATGGGAATCACAGCGCTCACCTATACGATCGCTGTTTGCGAGGGATGACGCGAAAAAATTGATTTTATTAAAGGTAAACGTACGTCCTGTTTCAAGTACTTTTTTACCTTACGATTTCCGTTTCTTCTTGCAAAGAATTGCAATGGTCGGTTGGTTCAGTATCCGTTTCGAACACGTCGGTTTATAACACCGCTGACAGGGTGAACAAAGGGTGCCATTTCTGTGGTACAGAAATTGGAGGGAAATCAAGCAATAAATTCGTCGGTATTAAAGCCGCGCTCTATAGTTTTCGCAAATTGTTCCAGTAAAAGTCGTAGGTCTTCGTCGATTTGCCGAGCGAAACCTTGGAAAGTCAGCCGCGATATCGTCGTCGTCGGCGACTAGCAACACAGGGCCAGGATTATGCTCGCGCGGTTAAATAGAGAAACGGACCGGTGGGATCGAAAGACATTCGTGAACGCGATTCCAATAATTTAATAACGCGAGGATGTACGTGGAAAATGCTGACGCGTGTTGGTAAATCGCACGTAGCGTCGTTTGCGCGATACAATACACGCGTGCACACCCCTGCGTGCGGTGGTGCACGACGCGGAATATCCAGACCAGGCGAGCAGGATACGAGAACAGATGCGGGGTACATTAATCGTGCAACTACCATGGGGGTTCCTACCCTTCTGATCGATATTATTACAATCGCTATGGCCCTACGGTCCACCATTGTGTTTGTCCTGGCCACGAGGCACGGTGGTTCTTCCTTCCTTTTCTGTTCGTCCGAACCTTGTTTGGGATTAGCCGCTCTTTGCTCCATCTTTGAGAGATACTAAATACAGCGGTGTCTGTTTAAGGCTAACCCTACCAGGGCTAGTCAAACGATCGGTTTCAAAATTTCATTAAAAATTGTACATTCATTGTCGTTTTTTTTGTTCCTTCAACTTTACGTAAATTCTTATATCATTCGATTAATCAATTTCTTGATTTTTGTTAACACTAAAACTACCGATACTTAACAAGCTATTTCTACCAAAGCCAGTCAAAATGATTGTTTAAAAAATACTTAATAGTAGAGTATTTTTATATTTATTGATTTATTATTTTCTTACGGAAGGAATTCCTTGTTATGTAGTACATTTTTGGTATTATTAATCCATCTGGGATCATGACCCCTAAACGAGAGTTAACACATTTATAAAATTGTAGAACCAGTCATTTTGATTGCTGTGGTATCTCTAGTGTTAGCATCTAGCGATCTAGCGATCGATCCGCAATCTTCCTGATAACTGATATCATCATATTGAATGATAAGCAGTACAATTTTTAAAAACGTGTGTACAAAACGAGGAAACTAGTTAATTGGGGTTCGATAAACAGATTACAGTTCCCTTTTACACTTTGACAAGTACCAGTCATTTTCACTGGTATTGGTATAAGTAGCCTTGAAACAAAATTATCTTCAATTTGAATGCATAAAAACAAAATACAATTCATTATATTATTCTTTCAGTTATCGTTGCGAAAATCATTACATCATTGCGGAAGAAAAATATAACACGAAGTAGGAATTTTAAAATAAAATTGTAAAACCAGTCAATTTGACTGGTGTGGTATTTCTAGTGTTAATAGGAGAATTTACATGGAGTTAGACGAACGAGACTTCTATCCGTATCTCTAGCTGTATAAAAACTGACGCATCGTTTTGGACAAGAGATACGAGTTACTCGTTACTGGACGAGCCAGACTCGTTATATCAGGCTACGTGCATCGAGAAATCCTCAAGGGATTGCTTACTTGGCTACCGTGGACCATCGTTAAAGTCCGGACCCCCTTCTCTTCTCCGTCTCTCTCCCTTTATTTCGTTCTTCTCCTCCGTTCGTCCTATCCTTTTCTTTCTTCCGTCTTTCAGCTTCGTTCGTCCCCCGGATCTCGTATCCCTGGCGCGTTCCATCTACGGTGGAGCGAAGAGCTCGGTCCGCGATGCGAACGCGTGGTCTCGATGGGGGTCGCGTGCAACACGCGTGAGTCATGCGTCATGCGGCGTGGACGCGTGTACGACCCTTCCTCCGGTTACGCCGATCTCTGTCGGCCATTCTCTATTTTTTTGTCCTCGTTACTCGCCACTTACCGTACTTTACTCGCAAGAAGAGAAGAATAGTTGGCACTTTCTCTGGAGTTTGCCGATTTCCAAGTTCATCCATTCGAGAAAGTGGCAATTTAAAATCAAGATTTTTGCAGAATTAAAATACACGGGATAAGTCGAGTAATCGACCGCAACTCTGTTTCTATGGCAGATGGAAAACAATTGTTTTCCAGAGATTTTTATCAAGCTTCATCATCGGTTGGTAAGATTTTCTTCTCAAGCGCACCAGTGCGGTTGCAAAGTCCAATCGAATTCTTCTTTCTCCATCAGATCGTACGACTTTTTCTGCGTCGATTGACGGACAATCAGAGTGACATAAATTTGAAGCGCATAGGATCGTCGTCCGGCAAAACTAGTATCGACAGAACGTGACGTATCTGTCCGCGTACCTGCATCGATAATGTTACATCTTCGACAATTTTAAATCTCCGACCGCGCGTTACGCTTACAAATGATAAAATTTGGCAATCGGCGAACGTAGAGCCGTAGGGCCCGTGTATCGCTGCATCTCCCGATACGGCGAGGGTGCAACAAAAGGGTTAGATTATAGGCGAAAACGCAAAGGGTGGTTTTGTCAGTCGAATCTGCAACGCGCCGGGGTGGATCGAGAAACGGCGAAGGGTGAGACGATCGAGGGAGAGACGGGAGATGATGTCACCGCAGGGGATGGCTAATTTAATGACTGCTGATTGGCTATGCATGGGATACATGAATGGGTACCCACTCCTGCCAAGCAATCTCTTCCCACGTCTCCGGCTGGCTCTTGTCGCGTTGGGTATTCTCGTTCGACGGGACGTAGATCAGAGCTAATTTTGCTCCGATTGTGCCCCTCTCTCCTCGTCTGGCCTACTATTCGTTCCTTCGACGCGCGAACCAGCCTCAACTAGGAATATCTTTCGAATCTTCTCACAGGTTACACGATCGCGTAATAAGACAGATGGAGAAATGGTTAACGGAACAGGGCCAAGGAAAGTACAGCACCGAAAGTATTCCATCTGAAACGTGACGCTATATGGAAGCCAGATACGTTCGATGTCGTAATTATAATCTCGTCGATTTGGCATAAGAAAGTATTGGGTTGGCAACTAAGTGATTGCGGATTTTGTCATTAAGCGGTATCGACAAAATCCGCAATCACTTAGTTGCCAACCCAATAAATTCTCTTTTCGCCTATGCGTTCGTTTCCATCAATTTTGACATTCGCTGTAGCTTCGACGCATTATCGCTGTTACGTTTTCTGTTATTTGACTTCGTGCACGCTATAAATGATTTTACGGCACAGATTTAGACATTGAGCGTAACTCCGTGCAGCGTTCTATCTAATTCGAGTTTATGTTAGAAAACCGTCAAGACCAACGATCGTATTACTCAAGTTTCGAATAGGTTCGGAAGTTTTGACAAAGTTTTGCTCTTTGCGTAGAATGGATCGTGCAATTTCAGTCGCACGAATATAAAATTCCTGCCGACTCGCATTCCTTCGTTCAGTCATCTCACGCTTGCACAGTACGTGTACTCGCAATTAATCAGATTGTTGCGATGAACCGTGACGTCAGATGAGACACGGAGGGAACTGTTCATCCCGTTCGTGGCATCGAAAGTGCCGATGTCTCGGAACTGTTTCACGGTCTACCTAGTACATGTGATAATGGACTCGTTATAGGCAACACGTTCTATATTTAGGTTACGATCGACATGTGCTGTCGCGTTTACTTTTACGCTTGCCTTTGAAGCGTTGACACCAGGTCTTCGTTACGATTCCGCACAGTCCAATGATTATTGGCTGTATGCTTGAAAGGCATCCAGAAATCGAGAATTTATCTTTCGCTTTTTTTATTCCTTCATCTTTCTCACTGTCTACAGACGCATTATTCGTAGCTCGGTCGTCGAGGATAGAATTCAAAGCTAACTAAGGGCGTAAAATTGAAACGGTCAAAGTTGGCATAAAATATGTAAGAAAAAAAGAAAGAAAAGAAGAAAGTGCCTAATCGCTTTTGCCGTACGCGATTTAAAGTAAAGGTTTCGATCCAAAAAATTTGTAAAGAATTCGGAGAGCGACAACCGCTCGCAGTTTCGTTGCGTGTCACTGGTTTCGTAATAAACGCATACCGACTCGCAAACTACGGTCTATCGACGTATGGAGGTCAGCGTATGCGAAGGAACTGCATTTCATACGACGCGTCGTATGGAACGCGTCCCTGAGGGTAATCTAAAAATATCGAAGTACGTAAAAAATCTTACGTTGGCGCACGGAAATCATCTTCATCCCCACGATCAACTCGACTCGTTTTCTCGTTCTCGCGCGCAAACGTCTGTCTTAATAATTTCTAACGATGACGTCGCGACAAGGTAAGGCGAGTGTGAACGGTCATTCGTCTGGAAAAAAAGCGCACTTATCCATAGTGATCCGTTTTGCATAATCCGTTTTATTTGCATATTTTTTCGGAGCCCTTGCGCCTGGCGCGCTAATAGCAAGTTCAGGGGGTTGGTAGTGCAGGGCGCGGGGGACGAGGGGCGGAAAACGCGAGGATCGATGGAACGGCTATGAGAAGTATAAAAGCATTTCTGTTTTAATACGAGCAGCACGTGATGGCTCCCATGCACGACGCTACGGTACAGGTCGGCAGAAAAAGAAAAAAAAGAACGACACTCGAAACGGAAAAGGGGTTGGTGTCCGACGAAAGTGTTCCAACAGTTTCTCCTTTGGCGGAGAGAGAGTTTAAAAAGGATAAAGCGTGTATAGGAAAGAGACACGTGTTTCTGTTCTGCGATAGTTATCGCGCGCGTAATTTCATCGGTTTTTTTCTCGCATTTTCTAAGTACATACTCCGCGAAACTATTACGTACGGAAAATCGTGCCTCGAAAGCGACTTAAAACGAGGCGTATGGTAGTCGTACGGCGAAAGTATTCGAACGTTTATCGTAAGAGACACTGGCGAGTCGTACGAAACGTTTCGAACGTCCGCGATAAACGTGGAAATACTTTGGCGAGGTGTTGTACGTCTAGACGTTTAGAGGAAATTCCGCGCTAATCGAAATCGTCTCTCGCATGAGCAGTCGTGGCTGAGCGGATTTTTCCTAGCTTCCGGTGGAGCTCTGTGGCGAACCTTCCTCTCGACAGCTGAACCACGAGCCGAACACATTTTATGCGTAACGCGTTACGTCCTCGCGCGATACGCCGTCTGCCACGCCTCCTCTCTCTTTTCCTCTCTCGTTTCACCGATACTCGCTCGCTCCCGTATCCTCTCGGCCTTTTCTTGCATCCGCCGTGCTCTTGCGTAAGCGTACGCACACGCGGCACTCGCCGTTTTTTCCTCTCTTTCGCCGCGGCACGTGCCAACAGCTGACATCGAAGATCGCCGCTTCGTATGATACATCGATCGCGTGCCGCGATCGCAGCCCACGCCTCCTTCCATCACCTTTTTTCACTCCACTTTCCGCAAACCTTCAATTTCCTTACGATTTCTCCGCGTTTTATACTCTCCGATCGTTTTCTCGCTGTCGGCTCTCGACACTTTGCTTATTGAAATAACGCTCGCTCGCAAGAGTTGTATTTATGAGATTACGAACAGACTGCGGATAGTTGCACGTTTGTGACAAGCGTGAACGTGCAACGACGTACGAGAAAGTATACTTGTTGGATCTAATCGATTATTTAGAGTGAACGCGATTTTGCAACAGCGAAAGCACGCTGGATGAAACGAAGACGAGATAGCGACGTACGTGTCGCTGGGAACTGCAAATCGGTTTCGATATCAACCGGTTAATTGGATTGTTTCGTGTCTAGAAATTTGTATAATTACGAAATGGGACGATAATGAGAAAAAAGGCGAGGTCCTTGGATATTAAAGCAAACCGACGATTTCCTCCATTCTTATTTGCGCGAATAAAATTGAACATCAGGAAAGTAATTGTTCTATCGTTCAAGCATCTTTACTCTTTCCACCTTTCTTTTACGCTACCTTCGACAGACTCTACCGTGTCTAGTAAGCTAAAGAAATTCCCATTTTATATCTTCTCGTCTGGTTATAACTGCCGGATCATCCACTTTTACCGACGCTTGCCGTGTCACAAAGAGTAGGAGACACGAAAAATCTCGAAATTGACATCACCGGTGATCTCGCATCGTAGTTGGAACGTTTCACAAATAAGGTAAAGAATGGAACTTTAGATACAGTAGTAAAATTTATTGTATGAATTCAACAGAGTGACGGTTCAGAATGTTAGTACAGAGAGTGTCCGGAGCTGATTTTAGAAAGGTTTATTTACTATGGGTTTGGCTCCTATGGCGAAGGTGTCACCGGGGGTGTCGCCAGGGCTCAGGTCAGAAATGGCCATGCTGTTACTGTTTTGTGACACTGGAATACTCTTTACGTTGTTGTTTGGATGGCCTGCGGAATTCTCGTTAGACCCTCTTGGTTTTTCTATCGCTAATTTATGGCTGCGTGACATTCGCATAGTCCGATCACGATATTACCCGTCTAATTGGCAAAATACAGCTGTACGATCGCTTTGTTCCCTATCGTTTTATACGTTTTAGACGATCGTGGCAAATAGCGAGCGAAGAAACGACCATCAAGACTTGCGTTTTCGTTATTACGCGCATCGTTGGAGTTATGGATGGCAGAAACGTCGTTTCGCCTCGATGCTTTTGCAATTAAGCAACTGGGATTTCTCGTAGCGTTTCCGCTGCCTGACATCGTCGTGACGATCCAAGGATCGACCGGTTTCGTGCGTGTTGCTAATCTCCTTTCTTTCTTTTTCATCCAGTCATTATTCTTCATCGTCTTTCTCACGTTCTTTACGTACGTATATGTAGGTGTTTTGAAATTCCCTTTGTACCTCGAGTACAACACGCTTGCTCGACCGAGACAAGCTGCTTGCTCTTTTTTCGTTCAATCCTGAACGTGACAAACTGCTGCAAGAGATTTTAAAAAGTCGAAATCTTTCGCTACGACTTCGTGTTGAAAATTCCACCGTATACAAATTATTATAACGTGAAATTAAGATACTACTCGATTCGAAGACAAGAATTTAACAAGCTTGACAGAATAACGAGAACGCGAAGCATGGCTTTATGATTCGTAATGACGACAAGACGAACAAACGTACAATACATTAAGACTTGTATTAACCTATATTAACAACAATTGAGAAATCGATTAATCGGATGATACAAGAATTTACGCAAAGTTGGACGAACGAAAGAAACGACGATGAAAGTGCACATTTGACGATGTTGTCTTCGATTTGTATTTAATTTTAGATCTGAATATAAAGTCATCCAATCAGAGTTCATACAAGTTATAACATTAACCTTATCAGTGTATTAAATGTTAACTAGACGTGCTCTTTTTATTTAATTAAATTACATTTTGAAACCGGTCGTTCGACCGAACCTGCTACTATTAGCGTTAACAAATTTGGCTATTGCACGTATTTACGTAAAGTTGGCTCGCGTACCGCACAATTTTACTTAAAAAAAAACAAAAATGGAAGATACTAAAAAGAATTACGAGACACCGTAAGTCAATGGCTAGGGACTATAAAATCCCTTGTTCGATCGATGGTCGCTTTACCCTCGACTTCTCACGATCCTTTGTCCTAGGGATTCGCCGACGTCGGCTTCCTCTCGCGACACGCGTCCCGTAATCTTTTATCTCGTCTAACCATACATCGCGATCCTTTCTCAGATTTTGTCCGCGACATTCGCTTCGGCGTTGGAACGACACCCCTCTCGAAAGACTCCATCGTTTGCTATATTCACGACCCGATGTAGAATTCGCAATGTGGTGCAAGTCGATGGTTCGCGGCAAGGCGAGCGTGAAACGCGTTCGCGGTTTAGATACATCGACGTTTCTCGAAAGGTTAAGCCGCTTTAAATCTCGATCGGTCCCTTTCAATGCAAATCCTCCGGGTACCCGTGGAACCACGAAAAGCGCCGACATTAGACGCAGCACGCGCCGTAGAAATCGTAAAAGTATACGGAGAAACCGACGAGTAGACTGCGGAGTTTTATGCCTTCGCTGGGAACTTGTAAATCTAAAAGGCATCAGTGTACAGGGATGGAAACGGCATTCAAAGACAACTATTTCTTGCGACATTTAGTAGGTGAAATAGATCTTTACGTAGGTACCGTCGCTTTGGTTGTGTCAATTAAAAAAATTATGAAATTGCATGAAAATCCACAGTCTGACGATGACTATCGGCTTTGGCACAAGCTTTATACTTCGATCTCAGCGAGCCGAACGTCGAACGAAGGACGATCGTATGGTCAGCTCGGCATCGTTTGCGGTGTATCGTAAATTCCCAGGTCCGTGTAATTCGTAAGAAAAAAGATGCGACATCCGACAGTGAAGAATTACGACGTAATATTCGATATATTGGAAACTCTGTAGGCGAGAAGGTACAAAGGCTGGAATTACGATTCAAGGAGGGAAAAGTACCTCGATGATAGAATTCACGATACTTGGCTATAATTTTGCGGCAGACTGTTTAATAAAAAGAAGTCGACAAACCTTACGAGGACGCGTGACCTAATTGTAATATAATTGAACGAGGCAACGTTTATTCGCACGGAATAGCTATTTATAAAACGAAGTTGAGAAAGAACGTGAACGAAGCAAGTATCTGTAGTTTTTCCCTGAACGGAGCAACGATTACGGTGTCGTTTTGACCAAGAAAAAGCGGTTGGAAGGGTTCTACGACACCTTTTTCCTGTCGGCTCGGAGCGCGTACACGCGGTCTGGTAAACGGTCACGCGTTGGATTCCGGACTAGCAAGTCAGCCACCCGGTTTACACGAGCCCGAAGAAAGTGACTTTGACGTTTTCCTCGTCAGTGGTCTGAGAAACGCGCAGGTGCTGCCTGCCACCGTGCAACCGGCAGGTTCTCCCTTCTGCCTCTCCGTTTGTGTGCACACCTTTGTACGTAGCCGTCTGCCATCGAATCGAATCGAATCGAGGCGATTCGTTTTGACACCGGTGTCGCCTCGAGAACGATCGCCTGGAGCCTCGCTTCAACCGGAACGATGTAGACGATATTACGTACCGTATAGATAATACGCATGATGGCCACGACACGGCCTTTCCTTCACGCCCCATCGATTTCATAGGACAGCTCCATCTTTGACGTAACCGTTCCGGTTCTCTTCGTCTGGCGATCGTCGCTCGTGATTTCTTTGAACGGTTTTGTCACCATTTTTCCAGCAACGCGTATCGTTGGTTTGTCGAAAGAGTAACGTGGCTAAGAGAATCAGAGGAAATTGATTTTCCACCGATAGCTTGAATCGAGAAATCGCGTATTATCGAATTGTTTATCGGTGGCGAGAAATTTTTCTAGCGCGATTTAGTTAACAAGTAATTTTAGAATTTGAGAGTCTTCAGCGAAATATCGTCTATCGCTTGTTATCTATCGTTGCTTTATCGCGCGTGTATATTCGTATATTTGTCAACTCGTAGGGCCGCGAGTTTCGTCCATAAATAAATGATTATCGTAGCACGTAACGCAATATAGTATGTTACGAGATAATTTATATCTAGTGAGAATGAAATATATAAGCGCAATAAGAAATTTTCACCGTACTAAACGAATCTTATTTTTCAGGTATGTACATTTGCAGAAAGCTGCTAGGCGCTGTAAATCAACGTAGCCGGTCGGTAAGAATTCACTTTGCTCTGTATCTTTTCAAAGAGAAGCACCTCAAGTTCGAACCTCGAGGAAGTCAAAACCGACGACTCTACCCTTGTCTTTTAATTTTAAATCTAGTTACGTGATTAATGTGTAACCTTTCGAGCGACACGCGTTCGTAACTTGGCTCGTCGCGAGCGACTAACATAAATCATCCTAAATTCCATTGTAAATATTCGACAAATTTGTAACATCATCGCGTTTCTTTACCTTTTGATCTATGGAGTTGGTCCGAGTCTGAGTGGTTCGTCCGTAACAATAGAATCGTTCGACCTCCGGCCATGTTAGCGAGAAATATATAAAGTAAAAGGCGAAGGGGAACTTTCACGTTGCCTGAAGCAGGATACGGAAACGCGGTATAATTAATAAATATACGTTGGCCTTAGGGAAGCGACCGACAGGGGTCTAATTCGATTTTTAAGATCAATAGAGTTTCTGTTCCGATGCAGCTTAGCTGCTGGTTTCCTAAAAGCTCGGTCTAATCACGGACCCTGTTACCCTCGCCGCCTCCACTCTATGGCAACTAATCTCAGCGACCCAGCTCCTCCCTTCTTCGAGTATCCCTTCGTTCGTTCGTTTTCTCTCTTTTCTCCAAAGGCCAACAGCACAATCGCGTCCGCCAGATTGATCTCGATTTTGCTGCAGGCGAGGCACCGTATAGACTTTCGATATATTTTCGCGTTACGTTTAACGTTATTCGATCGACGTAGAATAATATCACGGTCGTTAAACCGTTGCGTTGTGACGTTTCTAGCAGGGCGATTCGGAATATCGAATTACACAATTATTTATAGACGCGTGAACTAATTAGAGATACGCCAAGAAGCGACAATTACGCGTAGCGAAGCTCGCGTGTCACCGTCGTTCGACAGAAATTGTCGATCATCGTGCTTGACGACAAATAGGAGATTGAAAAAGACGAATATTTTAACGAATTAGTCGGAAATCAGATGGTCTGGTCGACGGTCTCTTCGTCGAGTCAAATTTCCTGGTTAAATATGATAAAAACGATTGGTTTTAAAAAACATTTCCATTGGAAATGATACAGCTGTTTGTAAAGAACATAAGAGACATCGCAATTTTATAAAATCTTTCATTTCCGAACTTGATTCTCATTCTCGCGGAAAGGGAAGCGAAACGTTGAAACGTTTTCCCATAATTGTTTCCTATAGTTTTTTGTATATTTTCCCCTTTCGCTTGTTTGAAACTCGCGAAAGAACCCAAAATCTTGGTTCCTCGAGGGGAGAAATTTCGTTGCGTTGTCGTCGCGAGGTATCTGAAAGGTTTCGCGGGGAAACGGCCCCGAAGTTGAAGAACGAAAAGGAATCAAAGAGAAAGCAGGAAGATAAAGTCTCTGGCCTACGCGACGTAGGGAGGCGAAAGCACAAAAGCGCGTAGGACAGATCGGAGCAGAAGATGGAGGAATCGGCTCGGTTCGTGTGCTCGAGAGACGGCACGGACATGGAATTCGGCGTGCTGGAAAAATTCCATCGACAATAAGGACGTTTAATCGCGCTTGCCGTCGAGAGCGGCGGAAAAGAGGCCGGGGATTGCGAGAGGCACGTTGAATCGCGTCCTCCTCTCCACATTGCTGGAAATCGAGCAAGAATGCTTCTGTATCTTCGCTCCTCTCCTCTTCAGATATCCTTTCACGATAAGCTTCTTTCCTGTTTGCTCGTCGTAGAAACGTTTTCACCACGCAACGAGTTGTTTGCTCGCCGGGCGTCGAGATCTGGAAGGAATCGCAGAACGCTGCAGGATATTTGCTTTTCGAGATTCTAGTCACAAAATCGTGCGGCACAGTGACCCGAAAAACGCCACTGCTTCGAGTTGTCCGAACGAACGATTTCAATGGTCGGTGAACGTTGGTTGAAATAATTGAAATTTCATCAGAAAATAATTTCTACTCTATATGCGATATAATAAAAACGACAAGAGCTGCGATCGATCGCTATCTATAAAAAAATCAAAGAAACCGACGTACGTCCATCTCGGACAAAAAAAAAAAAAAATGTGGTAGTTGTAGATGATTTATAGCAATTCCTCCGCATGCCAAAACTTGTCGGCGGTCCATAGTTACAGCAGTTTGTGGTAAAAATGTTATCCGCCTTGGAGCAGATCGAGAGTTTGAATCTAATTTGTGTTTTTACTATTTTGGAAGAGTGTGTTTCGTCGAGATAGCGACTCTCGGCAGAACGAAAATAAACGGGTTTCGAAATACGTGACAGCAGAACGAAGCAGAGTTAAGACATTTGAGAGATGCAGGGTCCGGAGTGTTCGATTCATCGTGCCGGCGAGATCTCATCGGCAAACGAGCTTTATCACGGTGTCCGGTAAGACGACCGAGTGACACAGGAAATTCTGACATAGCTTCACGCGCGACGACACCTTGTCTTCCCTTTTATTTCTCTTTTAGCCATTCCCTGGAACGAGTTTCCATTCGCGTGATTCGTCGTTGCTCGAAACTACACGCGATCCGACGTTACACGAATGAAATTGCCTAGCGATCAACCGCGTCTTCCGGTGACTAAGCTTTCCTACCAGCGAAATTAGCGAAATTGCGAGCTGATGCATCGTGATGCGGATTTATAAGGAACTCGAGTGTCACCGCGTGTCATAAGTAGACTGTACGAGTTTACAAGGATACTATACGCGCTAGATATACGAGTTTCTATTAGGTTGTCCGAAAACTTTCTTTCGTTTTATGAGGAAATAACAGACTCACAATATTTTTTGTTTTATATTATTTTGTCGAATTACGTACGATGCATTTTGTTATGTTCAGATAAACACCGCGACATTTCACACACTTGCTTTCACGTTTGTATGGATCTTCAGCGACGTCTCGACTCTTTGGAAAAGTGGGTCCACAAATGGCCCTTCAAAATAAATGAGAACAAATCCACTCATATAACCTTCACGCTATAACAAACCTGCCCACAGGTGACCATTAATAATATTACAATTCCTAACAAAGAATCAGTCAGAAATCTGGGAATGATCGTGGACAGAAGAATGACATGGAAACTATGTATCATAGATAGATCGAAGGAACTCAAATCAAAACTTAAAAAATTCTACTGGCTCATTGGCCGACGTTCCAACTTTAGCACGCAGAGCAAAATTACGCTTTATAAGGCCATATTAAAACCTGTTTGGACCTACGGAATCCAACTATGGGGAACAGCGAGTAATTCCAACATAGAAATTCTTCAACGCTTCCAATCGAAAACTATAAGATAAGATAGTAGATGCACCCTGGTATGTTGCTAATAAAACGATACATCGTGACCTCAAGATACCCACAGTCAAAGAAGAGATGTCAAAATTCAGCAATAATTTTAGCATAAGAATTAACAACCACCAAAACCATCTAGTTACTCGATTATTTGACACGTCGGATCAAATCCGCAGGCTAAAAAGACAATACCTTTTAGATTTAAGCACTAGATTCAATTAGAATAAAACACACTTTATACTTTTAATCACGTTATAGTACCACGTCAGAAAAACTTGCTTAAAATTTTCAATGAGAGAATTGATTGTAATGTGCATCTAAATAAAATAAAATAAAAAAAAAGTTTATATGAAAGTGTACTGTTGTAAAAAACACGTTTGCGAAAGAAAGACACTTCTCGGACAACCCAATGCATCGTTCAGTAAGTCCATCCTCTTCGTCTTTCCGTTATTTGCGTGTCCTTCAGCTTCGCTTCCATTGTTTTTTAAATATCGTTCGTTCGCTCTGGTGAAAAGAAGAGCGAAGTAGTCAACATGGAAAAACGTCCCTAACCCCGTTAATTACCATAAAAACGATAACGTACAATAGCTACAAACGATATCCGTGCACACCTTTATCTTGCAGAAAAGCATGTTCTTAGCAAGTTAGCGACTGCTATATCTCACTTTAACAGTACGAACTCCTCGTGGACGTACGAAAGTAGCGAGAAACGACGCGAAATCGAATATATCGAAGCTTGGTTCTAACGTATAAATGTTACAACGAACGATTATATCGATATGCATGATGATCGCGAATGAATGGTAAAATGTTGTCGAATGATTTTCGTAGTCGAGAGGCTATTTAACAGCGACTCTTATTTCTGTCAACGTCCCATTAATTTAATCCGCTGCTCTAAAAATATGCGTTTGCATAAACTTCCGCTGTTTCAGTAAAGAAAGAGAGAAGGGTTACGATAGAAAGTCGGTGACCGATGGGTTATCGTGCAGCAAGCTTCTTCCAGTTAGTTATCGCGCGTTTTTTTATCGAACGAGCTGGGAATTTTTCCCGGTCTCTGAAACTTCCTTCTGCCAACTGATCGGGAACAGCTATGATAACGCTGACGTTATTGCATAATAGATATTCTTGGCTGGTAGAGGCTCGACTTTCCTCTTTATGGAGGCGAGCAAGTGCACGAACGACCGCGCAAGCGAGATTACGCGCGATGACGATCGTCCCTGTCTCGTTCAACGAAGAATTATCGCTGTATAACCTGCCACGGTATAAACACGTTGATCGCCGCGAGTGTTGTCGGTGGAATGCGTGGCCCTCGAATAGGGATCGTCCTTAATGGCAAAGGTCGTGCCACGCTATCGCGTCTTCGCTGTTCCGTATCGTCTTCTCGATAGATTCGCGCTCGCTAGGATTGGCGAGGAGGAATTTCAACGCGGATGGAAGTGGCAGATCGACGAGAGAAATCGGGACGATGGAAAATATCGGACCGTTTATCTCGAGAGACTCGAACGCGAACTTTGTAAACCATTTTTAATTAAAATTCAAAGATATCCGCGTGTCTCGATGAATTGAAATCTCGTTAATAATTGTAATCGCACAGTGGTTTGTTCTGAAAGTGACGTAAGTGCATTTCCTGTAATCTGTATCCTGTGCAAGCAGCCCAGACACCAATAAACAAAAACAAACGATAGCGAATGTAATCCTAACCGCTGTATCTGACATAATAGCGCACGCACGGATATGAACAAGTTTAAATGAGATTAATATACACGTAAATTATTATATTACGTTTAAAGTATTATTAACTTAACGATAGTTTTACGAAGTGCAAACCTCAAATCGAAGAAAGTATCAGGTATTGTTGTTAACTTGTTTTCTCTTTTCGGTTGGAATGATTCAATGGATTTGAACATTAGAACATGACAACGTGATATAGGTATGTTTATTATAATCTAACGTAACGGTATTTCGTTTAATTTATCGATTAAACGGAAGAGATTGCTATTTGCAAGAAGGTGGTACACGATAAGAGCAAGACAAGTATGAACGACGATCGATAGAAGCAAGACAAAAGCAAATGGACTTAAACCACTTTCGAAATAAACGTACGGGTAATTTGTTATACAACTGGAGAGTGGTGATTTTACGTGGAAGAGTAAGCGAAAGACATGTCGGGTTCAGTGATAAGTAGAAAGTAATTTAAATAAATTGTATTATTTTATACACGTTTATTCATGTTAAAATTAGTACAACTCGCTCGCTGTATTTTCCCCGCGACAGTAACGTAACTAGGAAACGATTGTTAAGATACCTTAAGCTTTTCGCGCTTGATATCGCGTGTACGAAAAAGTAAGCGATAAATACGTTTGCCTGGAAACTCTTTTTACAAAAATATCAGAGAACCAGTGTTTCTACTACTAAAAACTTAACAAAAATAGATCCTACTCGCCCCGAAGAAGCAAACACTACCAAAAGGATCAAGGAGTCGTTGAAAAACCAAATGACGAAAGATCGAGCTAAAAAGATAACCCATTTTCCAAACGATAAAACAAACAACAACGGTGCAACGGTTCCAGTTGCAAGCGAAATTTGACAAGAAGCCAATATCAGAAAATGGGCCAATATCGTCAACTATCGTACTGTTTTCACTTTATTCGTAAGAAATGTTCGTCCATTTCCAAGACTGTGCTACGATGTAGAAGATGAGAGACTTTTACTTCTGAAGCGCCGTTCCCGGACATACAGACGAAGAATTGCATGCCACGCGGAAAACCACACAACCGCAAACCATATTCGCCCACTATACAATTCGTAGTTCGTAGCGTCTACCGATAGCTTGCTATATCGTATCGAAATTATTCCAAAACGACTCGACGAAATTCCATATAATTTCTCGATGATTCGTCGAGACAGCTGGCACAAGTCCCGCGATTATCGCGGTTCGATCGTCGACGAGGCGATCTATCGGCGAGGATCTCGCGACGCACGAACAGCTGGAGGAAATGTCACGAGAAGGCTGGAGTATGTGGCTGTTGGCATAACTGGTAACTGGTGGCGGTCGGTGACGATAACGAGCGATGCCTATTTCTCCGGCGGATATGCTCGACCAGTCCGGCACAATAAAGTAATTTAATTGGTGCGTCGTTTCCATAAATAGCTTGGCAGATTGCTCGAAACGTCAGGCTCTTTTTCTCCTTCTCTCTCTTATTCTTCCTTTTCAACGCGCGTTTCGCGCGCGACTCGATGAATCGAAAGTTTGATCGAAGATTCCGCTGGTAAAAACTCACGTTATCCATTTTTCCCACCGTATCCGATGTCAGGTGACACCGTTCGATCCTCCGCTCTTGTCACTGTCGATTTTCAACGACCAAGGTTACTCGCGCTTTCGAGAAAACGATACTCAACCGCTTCTTACCTTCGGCAAGTTCGTTGACTCTCACCGCGTTGGCAAAATTTTCACGACTGTTTGATGAAATCGGTCGAGGTATATTCTTCCGATTGTTTTGCTTGAAAATTTTTCATCTTCCGTCTGCGCTGTTCGTTCACTTCTACGTTTCAAGTACAGGTATGAACGATTTATCCGAAATATTAGGTTGTCAGGAAAGCGTCTTTCTTTCGCAAACGCGTTTTTTGCAACAGTGCACCTTCGTACAAACGTGAAACCAAGTGTGTGAAACGTCGCGGTGTTTATCTCAACAGAATAAAATGGATCGTACGTAATTCGACGAAATAATATAAAACAAAAGACGTCGTTCGTCTATTATTCCCTCATAAAACGAAAGAAACTTTTTCGGACAACCTAATAGTTGTACGATACGTCGAATATTAAGTGGAACGTGATATGGAAATCAGACGTCGCTGACACTTGTCATTCGCGAAAATCATTCTCCGAATACGTACATGGAATATCGTAATTCACGAAGCGTGTGTGTTTCGTATCGGTACATTCTTCTCTTACATATCCGGTGTCCGTTTCTCCAAAAACACCTGTGACACCGTTCGATTCCTCGGTTTTGTCGCTGTCGGTTTCTAAGGATCAAGATTACTCGTGCTTGGCAAAGGCGACGTTCTGGTCTTCCTCGCGAGTCGATTAACTTTGTCCTTCTCCGAGGGGAGAATTCGAGTTTGCTTGCGTTATGCAAATTCGACGGAAGATCGTATCGGTGAAATTTGAAGCGACGCGATGGCGTGCTCTTAGATGGGGATGTTTTTTTTTGACGGATTTCACTGACACAGGAAGTTCAACAACTCGAAAATTCGGAGAACCTCGGAACATTTGCGGAAATGCGGTTTTACCGACGTCGGTAACGAAATTGCTTTTTATTCCGGCAAACGATGTAACCTTTTACGAAGATTTTCTACCGTGAGAACGTACAGCGTCGAAACTCTGTTTGCATATCTTGCAGAGTCGCGAAAATATAACCGAGAAAATAAAATCTCGAAATGTTTCGTCCCTGTGAACCATTTGTCTATCGGAACAGGAAATAATTTGATCATCGGCGTCGCTTCAACCGCGTTTCCACAAAGTTTCAAATCCCTCGGAATTTCGCTTATTTGAACGTCACAATCTGATTTCCTACGCTTTGTATCGCGTTCCCCTCGCTCTTTAAAATTACCCGTTAGCCGACACTTGCTTCTTTTTAAAGTTACAAATAACTGGGTTAGTAGACGCTCTTGTTTTCTTGTTTCCCATGCTGAATTTCTTAACAACGATCTTAGATTTATCGACCCTATCGCTAGCATACGCAGCTATGCCAATAACGTGGCCGATCGAGTTGATCTCTTCTGTGGGTCGATCGATAAACGCGGACGAGCCACCATGAAACTGATCTACTGTTAAAACGCGCTGTACTCGTTCTTCTGCCTGTACTTTCATATCTGTATCTCGTTAAATCGATCCGCTGCTTCTCTTTATTTGTTTCGTAACGTAGGGCACCGACCCGTTAACCGAATAAACAAATAAAGGAATTCTCAACTTGTCGAACTTCCCTTGCGAGTCACGTTTCAAACGAGCGCGTCTCAGTTGCGCGGAAAAAACGGTTGCATGTTACCGTGGCGATAAAAACGAGTCGGTTGCGCGGTCGAGTGGACGCGTTGCACCGGTACTCGATAATATATCGAGCTGGTTAATCGTTTTCAATTAATCGCCAGGTAATTTCGTAATTGGGCGAGTCGATAAACGGCAGGCAAGAAACCGGTAAGATTTATGTATGCGCGTTCCCCGTGTCAAGGTGTACGGGACGCGCGTCAAACTCCACGACGATCCCCTTCTCGTCCTCGTAAATTACTTTCCCAGCGTATCCCTTAATTGAGGTGCGACGTTCCCGTTGGTCGAAAAACGCGAAAACCAGCGGTGTTTGCGAATCACGTAGAGCGCGTCATTCCCGCGTTGAGAGGAAGCCCCGTCGCGTCAAAGAGAAGGAAAATTCAATTTTCCCCGTCGGCGGAACGGCTTTGTAGGGAAAACCGAACGCCACGCGGCCGGAAAAATAGGCAGGCCAACGTGGGATAAAACGATTCGTGGAAATTTTATCGATTCCCGCCGTATTCCGCGGATCGCTCGAGTAGAAGCTCGATAACGCGAGCGTCGATTCCATGGACGTCTGCGGAAAATGACGTAACGTATTTCCTTTGAAGCGTCGGAGGACTTGGATCTTTCAACCGACGATTCTATCGATCTAGCGCTAAATAAATTGTGTAATACCCATGGAACTTACAGGTTCCTCGTAGGTACGTTAAAAGTAGCGTTAAATGATTTTCGCCATAAAAGGTTCGCGCATTTCTAATCCGCGTACGCGTAATAAAACAGTAGAGACGAGCGGTGTCCCTGCATCGAATGGAAAAAGTAAAACGGTCGTCTAGAAGAAGCTTCGTGAGTTACCCGGTCGGAGAAACTAATTTTTGGAATTTTTGTCCGGCCGGTTGCGTTTCTCCGTTTGCACTCGCATCGCGCAGAAACTACCGAACGAATTTTAATGGGTAGAATGCTTAGAGGGCAGGAAATAGAGCATTTTTCATCCGGATCCGTTTTGCAGAAGCCGAGAAATAGCCTGACATTTGAGTGGAATACGTCTGCACGTTTGGTTACAAGTTAAGTTTACGTTGTGTTTGCTCCGAGATGATACAATTCTTTTCGTAATAAAAGATACGATAAAAATTCATTCATTTACGTTTAAAAATTGTTCCCTTATATATTGGTAGATCAGGGCGTTTATTTTGCACTGCTATTTTTCTGGTATTTTTGCGGAGCACTCTTTCTAAATGAAATTATCACTCTTTCCCGTTGACAGACGGTGAACACGCTTTGGACGAATGCGATGACAGTCGTCCTCAATCACTGTGCGCTGTCGGCTGGGTGACGCAAAGGCGACGTTAGTCGTCGAGACGACGATTTGTAGACACAGAACGAACGTAGGAACCCCGACGGAATCACGGGGAATAAAAGAAGGAGGGTCGGTGTCGGTTATTGCGCGCGGGGGTACGTTTTATGGGATGTAACGACTCAGGGGATGTACTTAGGGGTCTCTCCTCGTCTAGATGTTATCTAAACCGGCCGCTTCCTGGCGTGCTTCGTTTCCGTACGCACGCGAGCCAAAATTAAAGGAGGACCGACCTTCTTCTCGTTAATTGCTTTCTCATGATCGCGTTCGCAGCTCGTCTATCGGAACGATATGCAAATTGAGGGTCTCGTGTGGAAAAGCATCCTCAATTTTCGTATCGATCGACCATCGTCGGACAAAGAAATTTTTATTTTTCTCCTAGAAAGTAGAAAAAGTATCTCTCGTTTCTATACACGACGGATCTCGATCTTTGTTCTTTAACAAAATATTCGTTATGTTCTCGATTATCGTGCGTGTTATTTGTTGTATCTATTTGCATTTTTATGTTGCAATTAAATTTTTCCTTCAGCAGGTAAAAGATATTTTTACGCTTCGAAACTCCTACGTCGTACGTGTTGCACGTTGTAACGAGATACAACTGTCGCGATTATATTGGCAACATTTGGATTTTATCTTCATTTAGTTTCTGTTTCCTTTATGTTATTTAGAAAAATTAGAGTTCGCGCAGACACTAGCGTTGTCCAGTTACGAGTACGTCTGCACCCATTCGGTCGTTTATTTGCATAGCGTTTTGCGTTTACGTTTCGTTACACTATGTTTCGCGGGCAAAGGGAACTCGATCAGATCGCAGTTAAGATAGCTGCAGGAATTTTTTGCCGCGCCCCTTATTTGCATCGCGAAACGACCGCAATACGTCTCAATTGTACTCGAGAGGACGCCCTGGAAAACCGATTTCCACGAAACGCGTTCTTCAGGACGAAATCTCGTTTCGACGAAACGCTCGAACCGACCGTGCCGCGACGCCAACTATTTCTACACGCTATCCTAGGGAATTTCTAGTTTGCCACGTAAGCGGAAGGACGAGGCCTCCCTGTTTTCCGAGAGCACGAGCTTTCGTGACGCGTACCTTCCGCACGGCTCGATAGCGTTCGATTCGTGTCGGCCTCGTTCGTTTCCCCGGAAATATAGCGGCGACGCGGGTTCGTTTCGACCCTCGGAGGATGGTCTCCACCCCTTGTATAAATAAAGTCGTAAAAAAACAATTTACTAGGTCCCTGTCTCTGGAACGTGTCTTTATTAGAAGGAAGGATGGAGGAGAAGAGAGAACAGAGTTTATGGATTTTGAGGTACAGTTCCCTATTAACCCAAGTCCTAAGTAATCGGACAAAATTCCTGATTTATTTTTCTTCATACTGCAGGTAGAAAACGTTTATCTTCGATAGGATTATAAAATCTGCGCTAATTTACACACGTGTGTATTATCTTGTCGAAGCGATTCTTTCGATACGCCAGAAGAATATAGAAAGATCATTCGCGTCAAAGATCTCGCTGAATGGAAGAATCGAAAAGAACATTGTGTTATTTGTAACAATTTATAAGACAGCAGCTTGTAAGATGTCGACGCAGATATCGCTTTAATACGATGTTTTAGCGCGTGGCGTTTCGTCCGCCAGCATTCCGGTTCGCTCAGGTGTGCCCCTAAGAAGCAAACTGGAATGTCGACGAAACGTCTGAACAAGGCGTAACACGCTATTAAAAGCACGATCGGTGCCCGCACAGCCACAAACATGTCAAATATTTGCTTATCGTACTCTTTCCCCTATGATCTTCCTTCGATTTCAATAAACACAAAGAAATAGCTTGGTCCGGCTAGCACCTGCAGTCGGGACACTGTGCATCGCCACGTTTACCCGTTGCAAATCCAATATCGTGAAAGGACGAAGAAAGTTTGCCGGCGGGTCAGGTGGCGCATTACTCCGAAAGAGGTAGACGAAGGTCGAGGGAAGCGACTCTCACTCCCTCGCGATATTTCCATATTTCAAGGGATCCAGGCGCGGTAATACCCATCGCGACTAGGTCTCTCGACTTTATTTTCCCTGGGCCTACTCGATATTGCCCGGCAACGGGAGCCTGCCGACGACACGTCGCCGCTTCCGAAACGAGTCTGAAAAACGAGAAAACTTCGATTCCCAGGATCCAACAGGAATACCGATGAGAACGTCCAAGCACCAACCAAACCAATACCATCACGCTGTAAATGCCTGCTCGTTCCAGCTTTCGTGTCTCGCGCGTAACGTTAGGATAATGTCCGGCTATTCGCGACCTCCCCTCGACGCAAACTTTGACCCTACCTTAGGATACGAGGCTGCCTTGGGATTGCCTCTTCGAGCAGCGACATTATTCCCGTTTCTATCGATACCGTTACTCGCGTTTTCATCGTTAGGGTTTCACTTTGATCGTAGCTAATTACGAAACTTCGCGTAACGTTCCGATCGCACGGAACGTACTAAATCTACAAAGTCGTTGGTTCGACATTTAGATTTCTTATTTTTTTTTTTTTTATTTTATTTGAATGTATTTTAGAATCGGTTCTCGTTAAGAATTATAAGTAAATTTTTCTGACGTGGTACAATGTCGTGATAAATAAGCGTTTATCGTGTGTTTGATTCTAATTAAATCTAAAGGGTAATGTCTTTTTAGCCTGCGGATCTGATCCGGCGTGTCAAGTAATCGAGTAACTAGAGGGTTTTGGTGGTTCTTAACTCTTATGCTATATCTATTAGTGAATTTGGATATTTCTTCTTTGACCGACATTTACATTTCAACGATATTTCGAAACAGCTCTCTCGAAACGTACTTTCGTTTAGCCTGCTAGAAGATGCAATATTTCCTATGCTGTACCGCGTGTTTCTCGTCGGTAGGAAGCCGTTTCGATTGCTTATCCTGCACGCGTTAAAGAACGCGATAAACGCTGTTTTTCATGAAATCCGGTCACGAGATTTAGCCGGCCAATTAACCTAATCGAAACACGGTGCATCTTCTCGGACCGGAACAGCTTGTTATTTCTTGTTCGCGGTCAAACAGGCGGAAAGTTGCTCGCTCGACGAACTCCTCCGTTTTCTTGTCGCGAGGGTGAAGCGTCGATCGACTCTTGGTCGATCTTTTCTTTCGTCGAAAAGAAGTATGAAATAATCGGAGACGCTTGTCGATCGCGAACAATGGAGGCAGAAACGAAGAAAGAAACTGGCGTCAGATTTTTCGCTTCGGTAAACGGCGGATGGTCTCGAAAGGGGCCGGCTGTTTCTTTACGGGAAGACGTAAGAGCCCGGCGGCGAAACGCGAGAAAGAGCAGCGAAGAAGGAAAGAGCCTTATCGGCGTTTCTCGAGGAGTCTGTTTCCTCCTCGCTCTCCAGCTAAGCTCTTGTGCAATCTCGTCGACGATGTTCCGCGACCGGTCTTTCTTCTCGCGTCTACTCGTGGCCTATATCCGGATCGAGCGATGTCCAAAAGCTGGAACGACGCCGCGCTCGCGCTCTTTCCTCGTACGTTCGTGTCTCCGCGATTTCCCTGGGATCAGCCGTTTTCGTTCAAATTGGAACATCGGACGCTGTAGGCTTTCGCTCGTAAGATTACGACGTTTCGAGGTCTTGGGATGGTTCAAGGTCTCCGGAGATTCGTTAACGCTGGAAAATTTCTATCGAAGAAACCGAAGCGTGTTATATGATCGAGTCGCGAGGCTAATCGGCTAACTGTAACGTGTTTTATTTTATTAGTAGACGATATTATCACGATTATAGACGTTATTTGGTACGATAGATCTGCCTTTATCCGAATACTATTTACAGGAAGGAAATTCTACTTGATGCCCGATTAAATAAACTCCTGTCGTTTGAATCATCCAGTTATTTGAATGTGAATACCGTTATACGAACGAGAAATCGTTGAATCGGGGGAGAATCAGAGATTTCCCATTGCGTCCCTTCGATTCGTCCGAAGAAAAAGATCGAGGACGGCTGAACCGAGCCGGTCGATTTCACTCGGAAGAGAACGCGCGTCGCTGTCAAACTACTCTGAAAATTGGCGAAATTTTTCCCCAGAAAATTTCCACCGTTCCTCTTGCGAGTATTCTCGAGATTCTCCTCGAAATCTCTGCGATTCCCGCGTTCGAAGGGAAAAGCGCGCTTGACGACGGGTGTAAGGGCGTCTGAAACGAGCTATCGATTTCGTCCGCCCCGAAACACGCGGCGAATGTGTGTCAATTAACGCGAGCGCGGTTTTCCATCGCGGTCGCGGCCGGGGCGCGCGGATGAAAGTAAGTCTCTCTCGAGGAAGGAGGATAACGGGTGTCCGCGTGTTCGCGATGTAGTCGGCGGCTCTGGTACACGCGAGAACAGGCGTGACGAGTTTGGGGGGCGGTCGGGACGAGAAGCGGGACGAAGGGGGCGGAGGAGGGCGAACGTTGCTCGGGGGTGGTGTACTAGACGTATCGACCAGGTCGGCCACGGTATTGTGGGGTTCTCGACGAGAGAGGAGCTGCTGGTGCTGCGTGTATGTACGTGTACCGGTGGCGTACGTGTGCGAGACACGGAGGGAAATCGCGGGGGAAGGGGATAGGAACCGGGAAAGCAGGAGAAAGGGAGGCAGAGAGGAGAGGCAGGAGAACGATTCAGACAGAGGGAAATAGGGCAGAGAGAGCGAGAGACGATTGGGAACGAGAAGGAAGGACAGGGAGGGCTGGATGGAACGCCGGCGATGTTCGATTCGCTTCCCGCCTCGAGTTCCTAAGCTACTCGCTCTTCCATGGAAGTTTCTCTGGCTTCCAGACGACGAAATTTGCCTTTGGAACATAGTCGTGGTGGTTGTTCGAGTCGAATTCTTTCATCGTCGAAAAGAATATCTCGAACGGCTGGAAATCTTTCGTAATATACGAATCGAGGAAAGGGGCTAGACACGCGCAAGTGTTTTGCGAGCTACTCGCTTCCATGGAAATTTCGGTGACTTCCGGACAACGAACCTACCTTCAAAATTTCACAGGGGTTGGACGAAATAATGGAAATACCTTTTATACGTCGTGTATCGTCCGTTATCTCGTTTAACCTCCGTGTACACTCGCGTGTATCACGTACATGACGTATATAGAAGGTGTTTCCATTATTTCGCCCAACCCCGTAGATACGATTATCCCCGTAGATATAATTATCCGAGTCGAATTCTTTCGTCATCGGGAAGAACATTCCCAACGACTGGAAATTTTCCGTAATCTACGAACGGAGGAAAAAGGCGAGACACCCTAGACTCTCGTGGGTTGCTAAAGTCATTTTCACGACCATGGAAATTTCGGTGGCTCGTACGCGACGAATCTACTTTTAGAACGTACCTGTGGTAGCTCTTCGAAAAGGATTGTTTTTCATCGTAGAGAAGAAAATTTCGCGCAATTCGAAATTTTCTCCGATCTGCTGTCTAGATGGCGATACGGAGGAGCGTCTCGAGGTCATCGTCACGAAAGGACGATGCACGCGAGGGGTGTGATACGAAGAAGGGAAGAGAAGGCGAGAGGTGGTGGCGTGGTGGAGAGGCCGACAGAGAGGGCCGGTGGTAGAGGCAGAGGAAGAGAGGTGAAAAAAAGGAGGAGAAGTACCCTTCAGGCGCTACGTGCGCTACTTTGTCCGTGGAAGGGTGCGGAAGCGAGATATCACGAGGACCCTTTTCCACCTCCGCACACGCCGCCACTCTATCTCTCGCCCCCTGCGCTCCGTGCCCTTCTTCCTTCTTCCTTCTTCCCTCCGACCCGTTTTCCACGCTTTTGCGCCATCGTCCAGCCAGCCTTCTATCCGACTACACCTCACTGCCTTCGGGGAGACCGAGCCAACTCCACGGATCACCGAGCTTTCCTCGTGAATCTCACCGACGATGCAACCCATTTTCCCTCCGTTCTTGCGTAACCCTGTCCGTGGACGAGAACCGGTCGACAACCTATCGGACAGAGAGACCCTCCGATCTGTCGTAAACAATATACAAATACACGTACAACCATGTTCACCGAGTATTGGAATACATACATCTTGGTCTCGTACAGCGTGTAATCAGCAGTTTATATTATCAAGGAAATGGTTAATTAATTGTGGTGTTCGTACGAGCTAACGATCTAACGTTTTGCACAAATTATCTGCGAGACTTGCAGGAATAATACGATGAATCATAAATTATATATGTGTTAGTCGTCGCGATATTGATAGAAAACTGGCTCGTTTCTGTCTCGTAGCTGTAGAACGAACAACGGTAACGCAATAATTTATTATGCAAAACTTGAGCCAAGAATAATACATCGCGACGAAATTGTAAGAATGATAACTTGTACAGGTTCGACTGCCTGCTCGATTTCGTGTAACAGATAATTCCAATTAGATTTTATCCTGTCGTACCAAGATACCTGTACAAAAATCGAGTTTCGTGACATTACAGAGGTGAGAAACCAGCGTAGCTACGTACGAACGTGCGTTGTATTCGAAGTCTTCGAAATGGAAGTGAAGTCAACGTCCAGCTTCGTGATACCAGTTTGCGATTCCATTAGGAAAACGAGTTTCCTCGCGTAAAAGAAGGGTTTCGAAGGGCGTGTAGTTAATCCCTGAGAAACTTACATACGCGATAGATAGCCTCGTAAAGGTGCGAATCGTCTACTATAGCGGTCTATCGACGCTATATATTTTCCCAGATTCCGTAAAGAGGAAGAAGTTATTAAAGACTCGATTTATTCCGCGCCTAGAATTAAGTCGTACGTATACCGTGCCAGGGAAGTTTTTCTCTCTTTCCTTCTTTTCGACGATAAATAAATCGAGCGGTCGTTAAACAACGCTATTAGCGTCTACGCGTAACGAATGTCGTGGAATATTCTCGCTAGACGCCGCTTCGTCTTGATTCGCTGTAACGATTCGATGAGAAAAGATTCGCGCTAATTGGCCGTTGCGACGAGCGGAAACGGAATTAATTTCAAGTAACGCGCCTCCCCTGTCTACTTCCGGTTGCGTTGGCCCGTTACTCGCGCGATCAGAATGCGTTCTTTTCCTCTGGAAACGATCTAGACGACTCGGCAGCGTAAATTCACCGAAGAAAGTCAGCTTCGAACTAACAAATCAGTCTTTTAGACGTCGCACTGGTCGATTTCTTACTTTCATCGCACAAGTACACGTCAAGATTAATGTTCGATCTTCAAGGAACGAGTTACTTACTTCTATACGAGTATAATTATTGCAAGAAGGTGACAAACGATAGCAAGCTTGGAGGTAAATTTGAAGAACAGTGTTTTCCACGTCGCCTCTTTCTTTCGCCTTTCAATTTATGGAGACGACATCGGTGTAGCTGCCGAACGACACAAACGAAGACCACTTGGGCGAAAACACGATAAGTCACATTTTCTATCTTAAGATTCACCGTACTGCTGATCCATCGTATTACCGAAATTCTATTTTAACACGCAGCGTTGAAAATGATATATTTATCGTCTGTCCTAATCGTTTTACCTTTGGATTTCGTAGAGTTTCCACGACTTATCGGCTATTTCCCAAAAAAGCTTACATCCTTGCGCCTAAGAAGTTATTCGTTTCGGCTGCTATGTCGTATTAACATTCTCGTTTGTAATCGCACGGCGATACTAAAATGAGAAAATCAACAAGAACGCACCTATCGTGTCTTTCCCCGGTGATCTTTAAATGTTAACGACTAGCCAGCGTTTTTTCGTGACTCTAATGAACCGCCATGCTCGACGCCCACTGCGTCCGGCCACGAAACTTTCGTTTCCAAGCCCTACGATCTCTCTTTGAATAGAACGACTTTATCAACGCTGGATCGTTGATTGGTCAACGCTTCGCATATTTACCGAGAACGTTGGAATCTTACTTAGCATGTTGATTACGACTAGAGTCACCAGTGAATGATATTAGATACTTGCCGGTAGCGTGAGATATTTAAACGAAAGAAATACTAGCGAGAGTCAAAAGTTGAGCGTACCTTTACAGATACGAGATTGGTACAATAACGACTGTGTCTTTTACTATTAATTTTTATTCTTACGTGCTTTACATATTTTCGATCGAGTTTTAGTTCAAAAGTTTAAAAGTTGCGTGTAAAAGTTTCCGAGTAAATTTCGAGCCCTCGAGGTGTATACTCATTCTTGAAATATCTTTACGTTTCCATGTAACCGCGTACTTTGAATATAAAATCGAGAAGAGTCGGAGAAATTAAAGGAGTTTAAGCGGATGGATCTTAATTTCCGCCGACATCTACATCGCGTAATCTTCTGCCGGAGGCTCGGATTTTAAAAAGTCGTTCCGCGATAAAAACACCCTGCTCCGTGAAAGTCGTTGTGTTCGCTCAGGGCGGTTCGTTACGTGTAATCAGCCGTACGCGTCTTGCGAGAATCGTGTCGCTCAATTATTTCGATCGCAACAACAAGCGAAGCAAAGAGCGTTTAACGAAAGTTTCGCGCGGTAGCCACCATAACGATAATTAAACTAATTTCGGCTTGCACCGAACTTGCGTATAGCGCGAATTCCAGCAATCGTTTTCCACTTTCCTCGGTATCGCGCGACTCAAGCTTTCTCGAGTCGCTGAAACGATGCAACGTTTGGCGCGTCCATGCGTCTTTGAGCGGAAACGCGTGACGCTTGGAGGCAAAGACGGCTAGGAGAAGAATCGTGGCTCGCTTTTGGGACACATCCCTCGCGGTAACGTTGACGAGGGCACGCGAGCACGTACCAGGGGTGGCTTTGTGGGAGCGTGCACATAAGCGCCACGTCAGCGAGACTAATGATGCGAAAGATGAAAGAAAGGTGATTTATGTCGGGCTGCGAGCGATCCACGGAAAAAAGGGAGGACGAACGAGGGCACTGGCTTGGCGCGGGCCGATCGAACTCGAACAATACACCGTGTACGCGACGCGGCCTGTTTAACGCGACCCAATTAGAAACTAATTCGTCTGCTCGACGTCGCGTACCTATTTAGCCCGGGAATCGAGCGAGGTAGGCAGAGAAAGCTGTGGCAAAACAATGATATTTAAGGGACAACTGCGCGCAATACGCGAAATATAGGTCGATCGAGGTGTATTTCGCTTGAATTTCATCGTCGATAACGTTCAAACGGGATGAAAGACGGTAGTCTTTTCGACACGAGTCGTTTACCTATCGATAGCTACGTGGAAATTATACGCGGAATTAAATATCGGACAGGTGTACGCCTGCGCACGCGGTACATTTTTCCTTACGTTTTCGCGCGAATCGGATCTTTCAGATCGTGTTCGGTTTCTCGACATACGCTTTACTTCGAAGAAAACCCCGTAAGAAGAAGCGTGGTGTAGTTAAGTCAGGCGATGTAGGTGGGCGAGATGATATCGTCGACGTAGCTTGCGTAAGATCGCCGTCATCGACGGATTACTTCGATCGACGTTTGAACGATTCTCGCCCGCCCTCGAACTGTGTAACGCTCCATGATTACTTTGCCCTGCATTCATAAAGCAATCGCCAAAGCGGAACAAAAGAAGATGCATCGTTGCAGAATGGCAGAACTATGAGATATAACGTAACTGTAATTTTCTGTAATTGCGTAGTTCTGTAATTTCCGCTTTACCAAAATCCCATCGATTTTTCGTCTTATACGAACATCCAGGTAAAACGCTGAATTGGATCGAAGAACCATAGAATAGAAATCGAATAACTGCGCCTAATAATACAATCAATAATATGAATAATAATTGGTAAATGTCAATACTCGTTAAACGTAACTTTTTTAATCACCGGTCGTATGGTAGACCGCGCGTTAATTCCGCGTAGGAATTTGAAAATCGTATTTTTCGTCCACGTACCATCGTACGATTCCGTCTGTAACATTCTTAACGTTGAATCCAGCGATCTTTTCTTCTCTGGCGCGTGTCTTGGCATCTCTCGGACTATGTCAAACAATGGAGTTTCAACAAATGTAATTTCATAGAAGGCACGAAGCCAAAATTAACTCGCGTCTAAGAGTTAAGAGACGACCCAGTTAGCATCGTGATTGTTCAGCTGGGGAGTTTCAACGAAAGAAAATACGTGTTCTTGCTTCCGGTATAACCCGATGCTACCGAGAGACGACGCGCTTCGATACCGCGGGAGCGGTCGGAAATCCTAGATTCTCGGCGAGCGAGGCCACCGAGAATGGCAATTAGTTGCAACGATGTCACCGCAGTTACTTAATTAATACACAGGCGGCATTGTCGGCAACGCCCCAGCTTGGCGTGTTTCGCGTGTCGTGACAGCCGCGGCTCGACTCCGGACTCCATTACAAAATCGAGCGGTCGAGCTTGAAACGTTCTGGATAATTACTAACGAGTCTGTCCGCTTATTTCTCTGTCCGTAGCGCGCAAATGCGCGCGATTAACGATTTCGCATAGCGGCGACGCGTTTGTCTTTACACCGGGACAACGACCGATGGATTTCTTTGCAACCACCGTGTTGCCGTGTTGGTGAAAAATTGTAGCAGCGCGGGAGAATTTTTAGAAATGCAGCGCGGATCTGTCACGCATTTGGCGTTTACGTTATAAACCTGTCGCGACTTCTTAGTCGTGAACTTTTCCACCGTTTCGTACTTTTACGTAGTTAGACTCGTATTGTTCTTTGAAGCAGTTTCTGTTATTCCTGACGTCGTGGCGTGGCTTTCATCGGATATCAGGTTGTCGGAAAAGTGTTTTTCTCTTACAGACGCGTCTTTTACAACGATGCATCTTTGTACGAACGCGAAACCTAATCTATCGAACGTTGTGATCTTTATCCTGGTCGAACAAAATGGATCATACGTAATTCGATAAAATAATATAAAACGAAAAATACTGTGCATTATTTTCTTATAAAACGAAAGAAACTTTTCGGACGACCTAATACATTGCTCGGTTATCAGGACGCGCTTCGAGCGTCGTTTCGAACGAATAGAAAAGATGAAAGAGCTGTTTCGGGAGACCGTAACGAGGAATTAGGTAGATCAAAATGTATTTTCCTTCTTATAGATCGATTAAACCTTCTTTCTGCTCGTGGCTCGCGATAATTAAGCTTCGACGCTCGGCAGTTCCTCTCCTGCTCGTTTAATTCTTCTCGTCAATTTTGCAAATCGGAGGTCGCGCGTGATAAGGTGCGTACTTCGTTCGTAACGTTAGAAGTTAATCGGAGGTCGAGCTAACGCCCACAAATCGCATCGTTGCGTATGCTTCTCGTAGCGCGATGCGATGTCTTACTTTGAATAGCGCGCGTGTGCCGTGCATTAATCGCGCAAAACTTGCCATTCGTTATTTACTGTGCCACTCTTGAACAATGCTCGCTTACGAATAGTAAAGTCGAAGTTGCGAATCAGAAGAATCCGTAGAGATCGATTCGCGGTCCACGCGAGACGCACGAGTTTCTTCTACTTTTCTCTGTGCGTTTCGACAACGTGTCTTCCTTGTTTCACTTGCCCTGAAAAATCATCGGTTTTATATCGTTGAGAAACGACACTTTGACCACAACGAACGATTATTTTATCATTGTAATCGTTGTTTAAATGATCAATTTGTTATTTTTCAAGGAAATTGCGTATACCCGATCTATTTATAACGCACACAGAGCTTAAGGGGGTGTTCTGAATTAGAATATTCTAAAACAGCGTTCTTCTGTGAATTTTTTTAGAAGGGAGAGAAAGAAACGAAGTTATTGAATTTTGAGGTATGGTTTTATATATATTTAAAGAATACAAACAAATTTTTTTAAAGTAAAAAAAAAGAATTATAACAGATTTCTAAGCCTATTTCATGGGCTGCAGTCTTCTATCGGCGGGAAGATCCACCTCGTAATTCTTGACTCAAACAAAAGATCAAAACAAGATTAAATTATTATATATTTTTCTTCTGGGTGAACCAAACAACGGCGGAAAAAAATGTGAAATTAAAAATTTGGCGGGTTTAAAAGAAAAACGTGTTTCTTAGATAAAAGAAATAAACTTTAAGATGCTATAACAATTATTTAAATAAACTCTTTTCAGCCGTTGTTTAGTTCACTCAGAAGAAAAATATATAATAATTTAATCCTTTTTTGGTTTTTTGTTTGAGTCAAGAATTACAAGTTGAATTTTTCCCGCCGATTGAAAATTGCAGCCCATGAAATAGGCTTAGAAATCCGTTATAATTCTTTTTTTTACTTGAAACAAAATTTTTTCTATTCGCTAAATACATATAAAACCATACCTCAAAATTCAATAACTTCATCTCTTCCTTTCCCTTCCAAAAAAAATCACAAAAGAACGCTGTTTTAGAACAGTTTAATTCAGGACACCCCCTTAACGAAGTATAATAATTGGTTCACGATGATTCAGTAAACACACGAGACAAAGCGGTTCTTTCGTTTACAATTTACTTGAAACATTTTGCCAAGAAAGCAATTATTTTTCCTCCTTAGTCATCGACCGAGGTCAACGCGAATTGGTCGTCTGAACGCGCTTCAGTCATAAGTTAGCATGCATAAGTCACGGCACACTTACAATTAGTACACTCAGGATAGATGTACGTACATGTACATACAGCACCGGTTATAACTTGTCGTTAGTAACAGGTGGTTTCGGCCGGTGCCACCTGTAATTACCGGTTGCGAGCAACCGATAACGATTAAGGCCGGCCAGGCCGGGTCAGCTGCGACCCTCTGCGACTTACCTGCATGCGAACGGTGACAAGATACAACGGCGCGGCGTGCACGCACGATCGCTCGCGACGATACGTCGTTAATCGAGATGTCGGCCTACGCGATACGACTTCTCGTTTGTAAAGCGCGGACGAACGACACGGCCGGGTGCACCTTGTGCCTTGTCGATCGTCTGCCAGTGCGCCGTGAACTTTTTTTTTCCAGTCGTCGATTGCGCTGCATGGAGGACACGCGTTGGTAAGTTCACGAGGATAGTAATTACTTTTTGCCGCGCTTCTTGTTCCGCGGAACGTCTTAATTCGATTAGGTAACCGGTTTGTAGATGGGCGTGTGAGAAGGATTTTTACGAGAGAGAACTACCAAATTTTTCCTCCGTATGATTACGGATCATCGTCGTTCGGTCAAATTACGAATTGCGTTTTGGTCGATTTGTACGTCATTTGGATTACGGTTAAACGTATCGTCGTGCGATAGTAGTAACCGTTAGACCGCGGATTTTTATGAGAAATTTGTAGAAAAGGAAGTGCGCAGAATGCACGCGCCACTACGTAGAAATTGACGCATTTTTCCAAGTTCTAATTTGTAACCTATTTATATTAAAACAAACACGTATTTGCATATCTAGAAGTTCCTTAGCTTTAAATTATCTTATCGATGTTATCGGTAATATATAAAAACCTTACAATAAGTTCTCTTCGTATTTGCTTAAACCAAACTGCGTACTTTCGGACAAATTGCCATTTTTTCGTAACATCGAGTCAAGTTTTCATTTGTATCGTAAGAAAGTTTAAACGTTCGGTAGATTAGGGGCTGTAACAGGTACCTCGGAACTTTTTCACATTTCCTTCATGAAACCCAAAGAAATGAACACAGTGGTTGAAATACCCGCAATGCCGATCGCGTTAACGAAAAATTATATTGCCTCCAAGTGTTAATTTTTCTCTAAAAAAAAAAACCGATATTTTAGATTCTGCGAAGCTTTCGTTCATACCCTTGACAGTCGGATATGGAGCGAATAGCAGAGCGTGGAATTTTGGTAGAAATCGATTCGCTTAAAATCGACGAACGCGCGAGGGAGCATCGACAGTCACCGGCAAATTGGCAATATGTTGGCGAGTCATCGTTCATCGCGATTCACTCGTCGTGATTGTCTATTTATAGCCGCTGGTTCCCATCGATTCGCGAGCGTATCGCCAGACCGAAAGATATTCGTTTTTCCGTGAAAAGCGTACAGGCGAGAACAGGTTGGTCACCGTGGGATTTACCGTTACCGTCATTTCGATTCGCGACGTTAGTCGTTTTAGGCATTTCCGATCGGAAGACGAGTCTCCGCCATCGTAGTCACTCGTCGTTTTACTGTTAGCCAATCGTATACAGTATACATAGTCATCAGGGAAAACAAAGGCTGCGGTGCCGACTACACTCATTGCGAATGATCGCCGCGACGTCGTCGCGGATACGTACTCCTCTGCATTCGTCTGGCTCCTTTTCTTACCGTTTCTCCGCGAGCGGAACTCCTTTTCCTCGAATTCTTCGAGGACTCGCGATCTCCCGGTTTTGCGCGTCCGCTCACGTACCGCTTTGTTGCGTGCTTTTCGTAGTCGTTCGAAGGGTCGATAGATCATCGATCGAAGGAAAGAGATCGACGCGGTGGCTCCTTTTTTAACGTATAGACGGAGGTGGAGAAGATAAACCGAATTTTGTTGTTCGATTGGCTAGGCGATTACTAGACTGTGGATTTGCAATTTCGTATTTTGGTAGACAGAACTGAAGAGGTGGAGTCTACGTAAAAATTTTTGCCTCATCCTGGAAAAAATTGTATTTTATTTCATTCGTTGTATCGTAGCCCTCGCCTTTCCGCTTAAGGCGGATTACATCATGCAGCAAATGTTGTAGAGTACTACGAAAGCATTACATACACCACTTTGGCTGTTTTAATCTTCCACGTATATGCCATTTGTTTCTCTTTTTAATTTTACGCTTTAAACTTTATTATAAATCCATAAAAATCCTGGCGATTAGCATCGAACGTCTGGAATATAGAAAATTAGTTATTTCCGTGAGTGTGTCACAAGAAAATCACATATATCGATATAAATCTCAAAGAGATGCGTAAAGGATTGCAATATTCAGCACCTCTATCGTTACTCTGTAATTGATCAATCGACGAAGTCTATCAATGACTTCGAAAGTCCGAAACTTGGACATTTCTTTACCTTCAAAATCCTATGCGAATATTTGTAGCAGTGGAAAGGTCATCGGGGATAGCGGAAGTGGAAGCTGGTCTCCTGCCGTGGTTCTCGCACGATCAGTTTCCTACTGTTAGCCATTCTTCCGGAGAATCTGCATGACAAAGGCGGCTAAATTAACCGAACCTTTTATCACGACCATCTCTGTTCCGGCACTCTTTTCTTCTTTTCGTTTCGACCGTATCCTGCGCGAATTAATATCCAAAAATTATCATAATTTATTATCTCGCGTTGCACGAGGAGCACGGTGGACCCGTTCCGCCAACAGGCGTTTTACGCTCTTGTATTTACATATTTATACTCGATTCCTGAGAAACACGCGAAGAAAAAACAGCCTACCGTGGAGAAGAAACGCGGATGGCGAAACAGGAAGGAAGCGAGGAAGGACGGAAGGAAGGAAGGAAGGAAGGGAAAAAGGAAAGGAAGCTTAAGAATTCGAGGGTGGTTTTACGCATCGTTTCTCTCACCTTCCATTCGCTGCAGACTAGAGGGTGTCTCTGAATAATTTACCAATCCCTTTTGCTTTAATTTCACGCGAAAGCTTTCTCCTCCCTTTTGTTTCGGTCGCCATTGCCCTCGTCTTCTTTTTTTCCAAGAGCTGGAAAGTTTGTTCGCGTCGACGCGAATGGACCGTTTAGGTCAGGGTCTCGCAACCTTTCTCCAACTGCCACGCTCTTTCACGACAGACAAATAATCCGCGAATCTATTCCCCGTATATGAAAAGAAATTTCAAAGAGATCGTTTAAAAAAAAGAAAAAGGAGTATTTCAAGATGTACCGTGTCGAAGCTTTCAGTTCGTATACATTTGCGAGTTATCGAGTATAAAATAGAAACTCGACACAGTTCGATTAGAAGTATAGAGAATAGAACAGATAAACTTTATCTCATTTTCGTTCCATTCGCGTATTTTATGTTATCTCGAGTTCAATTTACGCGTAATAAAATATTCTACTATGCTGATTTTACATTTATGGAAGAAAAATAGACTGGACTTTTCGAGTCAACGTAAAGAACGCTCTTTCTTTATACGATTCTTCCTTTAGCACACTTCGTTCCTCGTTTTATTAACCACCATACGTAAAAATTGCAAATTTCTACTCCAATTTATCCTTACGAGATGCAACGTAGAATCGCGATCTCGTATTTAATTTACTTCGAAAGGGAAATTTCGCGACGATTAGGAATCGATGCTATTTAAGTGGTTATTTCATCATGTGGATGACGAATGCGTGTATGAAATAATGGTTTCGCCGAGTCGACCTTCTCGACGCTCGTCATCGAGCACTCTCTCGACGCGGAACCAAGGAACCGTGACCATAATTTTCAAGCTGCCAACAATGCCGATCATCGGCCGCCTTGAGAACGTTTCAGATACCTCGATCGAAAAGCCAACGTAAAATCTATCTGTATGATCGTTTGGATTCGTCGCTTTGGTATGTTACGCGCGGAATGCAGGTTGTCTCGATAGTTTCGTTAATTGGCTCGAGTTCGATCGTTGCGGGATCGAGTCCGAGGATTTCCTTATTTATACGAGATTTTTTTGCTCGTTCGTGCCCGTTCGCGAAACAATGCCTCCGCGAAGGCCGCCGGTTATGCAAACGCGTTTGCACTTTTTGCCACTGACGTTCGTGACGTTTCGCAGCGATGCCGCGAACTATTATGTAAAAATGGCCTTGGACGAGTGCAGAGGTTTAATTCACGCTTCGCGTCGCGTGGCAACACGTTACTGACCCGTTTCTCTCTTCTTTTTTTTCCTTTCGATAGCTTCTCGGCCTTTTTAGATACTTTCCAGTCTGTGCAATCGTGGAAACACGATTGAGCGCAGTCGATATTGTGCAAAGTTGATGGTTTCTATGTAAACCATATATATATAGATATGTAGTAACGGTTTTTTTTTTTTAGTAACAATACAACGTATTAATAATTAGGAGCGGCACTCGTTACTTTTTTACCCGATCGAGAGATTATAAATGTAAATTACCCATCAATACCTTTTTTGCTTTTCTTTTTTTAAACATACTGTTACTCGTATTTGATATTCTAATATCGATGCTCGCATTAAACGTAGGAATTTTTCCTATCAATCTTTTATCTTTTTAATTTGATTTATTACGCGTAACGTTAGAGCGACATGATTTATATACTGAACTGTCGCGAAGCATGTACATTCTGACGATCATCTTTGCTCGAAACGAACAAGTATCCGGTGACTTATGAACAGGAATGTACGTATGACACCGTAGAGAATCAATTGTTTTAAACGATCATTCGTCTTCTATCGCCTGTCGCATGGTTGTTCACGAGTAGCGATAGGCGTATCTATCGTTGCACGTTCAGCATAAGTGAAAACGTGCAGCGGATGGTGATATCCGCGTACACGTGGTTCGCGCGAGCCACGTGTGCTACGACGAAGCGGGTGCAGGTAACACGTCATGACGTGATTCAGTGTACGCCACGAGACTGTGAGAAGAAACGTTCTCCCTCTGCCGAGGCGTCATTAGGCACAAGGCTAGAGTAAACGCGAGTCGTTGCACAAAGGCAGCCAGTGATGGAAAGCGAGGAAGAACGTTCAAGTAAGAGACAGAGAAAGAAAGAAAGAGAGAGAGAGAGAGAGAGAGAGAGGAGAGGAGTAGCGCGTAGAGATAGCAGCGCACGGTATTGACAGCTCGTTTGCTAGCTGATAACGAGCTAGACAACGAGAAGGACGAACGCGTCCTATTTTTCCATCAGAAACTTTCGCTCTACCGTTCGTCGCTCTTCTTCGTTTTCCATTAAAATCCAGCGAGTGACTAAATCTTAGTTCACTGAGCGGTCGAGGTCTTCTTCTAATGGCATTTTACTTACATTCCTCTTTGTAAATGGCTTACCTCAGTTTCTTTTATGGATCTATCGCGCCGTTCTACGATCTTGATGTTATTTTTCGGCAATATTTTATCAAGAAGTAATACAGACGTAGGTAAATCAAAACGTAGTATAGGAGACACATGAAGGTATCGAGATGACGAAACAAAAGATTTCAGATGATTTCGTCGACCGTTTGTCCTTTTTTTCATCCAATCTATTCGATACGTTTATTTCTTACAGAGTCTGGTATTTCAATACTTTTGATAAACGAGATTGATAAAGACGAGAGCAGAAGGGGCTTGCGAACGTTCAGATGATTTTAGACTATGCACTATGCTTTCGCTTACATCGCCCAAAAGCAACAGAGAGATTGCAGAACAACGATGACGAATTCGCGAAAGCAACTAGATTCGTAAGATGTTTAGGCGACGTCAGCAAACGCGGATATTTATATGGATTTAAATTAAGAACAGTTATGATAGCGGCGTGAAAACTGGGAAAAGTTAAAAATTAATAGCTTCATTTTGTATTTTAAAGCGCGTAATATGTTCTTGGAAGTTTCCTACGGTAAGTGTTCGATTATTTTTGCGAGTCACTGTGTAGATATATTAAAAAAAGAGACACGCTCGTCGAAGTCGATCCGCACGTTCGTCGCGACGGTGGATCGACACCACGAGCCTCGCGAAATGCCGAGGCCGCGTATCGAGTAACTCGCCACTCGGTTTTCTCGCACACCGCTGACATCGAGAATTAATAACACGGAACGCAAGATCGCCAGGCTAAAGTAAATGGCGAGAGAGGAGAGCGTTCCTCGTTTGATGCTGATCCCGAGATCCGTTTAAGCCACGTTTACATAAGGCGACTGTAGTCGAATCGAATAGAAGAAACGTCTATTTCTGATCGAACGATTAAATGTCCTTTCAACTTGTTTGATACCGCGTTTACGCGCCTCCACCGAACCAGTCGTTCGAACGAAAGTTCTAAACCAGGTTTTCTAACAGGTTCTTTTCTCGGACAGGTGTAAGATTCGATATTCGGTTGAACAGCGAAGTTAGGAATTAAGCATCGATCAGTGACGCCGATTGACGCGGTCAAGCTCAAAATCGAGCTTGTACGTGTGCATAGAAACACCTGGAATCTCGAGTTGCAAAAGTCGTTTATCGTAACATATGACATTTCCTTAGTCGATCTTCGATTTCCTCGAGAGCGAAGCTTGGAACAGAAAAAGTTACTTAATCACAGCCTAGTCGATTAACCGTGTGATATGAACGTACGCAATTGCAACGACTCGACGATATTTGGTACCATCGCGTGCCTCTTGCGAAAATGCGCGAGAAACGTTCGAAGCCTAACGTTCCACTCTCGCGCTTTGTTCGATCGACAAATCCTGTTGGATCGAATAAACGCAACGTTAATCAAGCTGCAACCTTCTGCAGCAGCTAGAGCAGCACACCTGTTGCTGTAAGACGTCATTTCGACTACGTCCTGCTTTTTAATAGACGTCCGCGTCTTCGTGACAGGGGTGTGCTACCCCCTTATCATCCCCTCTGGAAGGTTACTCGTGAACGACGCCATCCAGCGTAAGGATACCATTTATCAATTGCGCGTCGAGGAAGCGACTCGTCTCGTTTCATCGCGATAGGATCCCTGTGATTCTCAGAGTCTGATCGTTATCGCAAAATTCGTAATTAGCGTCCCTCTTCTCACAGTCTAATTATTTTATATCGCCGGTGTACCATTATGCGGTGTATCGTATACAGCATAACGATAAGCATCGAAACACGGATGAACGTTATTGAAAACGCGGCTAAAAATTCAACGGAGAAATC
The DNA here is from genome assembly GCA_014737365.1 of Bombus soroeensis. Classification (NCBI taxonomy): domain Eukaryota; kingdom Metazoa; phylum Arthropoda; class Insecta; order Hymenoptera; family Apidae; genus Bombus; species Bombus soroeensis. Next base: position 5,289,512 of record JACXIL010000251.1, on the reverse strand, counting down.
CAGCGATGTGTACGGCAAGCACGGGCGCCACGTTGAAAATTGCAGCTCGCTCGTCGAGATTTAGAGACGCTGTCAGCCGTGGAAATGTAAACGTAGGAAGCAGCAACAGAATACAGCCACTTCTGGCACTTAGCGAAATTAGGCCCGCGAAAGTTTCGACGATTCGTCCGACGACAGCCGGAAACGAACTTCTCCGGAGCGGAACTTTCGTTTTACCTCGAACCACTCCCAAGGGAAAACGTTGCAAAAGGACCGGCTTTCGTTTTGCGCGGATCAGATCGAAACCGTGTTGTTCGTTTAAGAGAATTGCGTGCACGACGAACCATCTGCTGCGCCTTCTTCGTCGGTGAAGTAGACGAAGTCGGTGTAAGGGACTGGCGAATTTCGTCAGCGGACGAAAGAGAACGCGATGGAAGCGTAGGTTTCGGCTACGAAGGTAGGACTCGAGGAAATTGGAAAATTGCGCGAGATCTCGCGCGGGTTGTACCTAGGAAGCGACAAACGCTCGCGCTTCCTGGCACTTGGTGGAATTAGGCTTGCGAAACGCGCAGCCTACTTGAAATCAGCATAAACGAGCGTACCACTCTCGTCCCTCGGTTCTTCCTTCCGCCGAACCACGGTGGGGACAGACATCTGTGGCATTGATGCGCGCGTGCCTAATGGGTGAAAATGCTTCAACGATCGATCCGCTTTCCTTAGAAATTTTCCTACTTGTCTCGTGTCTTTCTTTTTATTTTTTGTTTTTGAAAATTCTTTGGAAGTTTGATCGTTCGATGTTATAAGACTATCGCGACTTTATTCGCCGATTGGTCTATCTTAACGTAATATAATTAGAGAATTAATCGATAACGAAGACAGGTGAATTTCAGTCACGGCGTTGTTACTGGCAGACGTTAAATAACATACATAAGTTCCTGTTCAAACGCTATAAGACACTCTTTACTTTTTAACAGAGCTTCGACATTTAATAGAAATTACAAGCTTCGTATTCGTTTTGAAGCTTTCTTACTCTTGGAGGATAATGGAGGATATTTTCTTTGTCGTATAAAGTAGCGAGTTAAACGAGACGTTCGTTTATAACCGTTAACGATTACCTACTACGTTTTACCTTTTTATTGCTTCTTTTTCCGGTGCTTGTAGGATTATTAAACCGCGGATGTTGATAAATTTCCAGGAAATTTGAACGTGCAAAAATACACAGGATGAAAGAATACTCGAATCGCTGGAAATAAAGTTATAATGTTTAGAGGATGAAAAAAAGGTTGTTTAGGTTCCATTTCCTTGGGTGTAATCATAAAAGCGTGAATATGCATAAAAATGCACGATGCAGTCATTATGTATGGCACGAAAGGGTTCATGCTCGTTAATTAAGAAATAAGTAAATAATTTCCATACTCGTTAAAACGGGGGAACTCATCGGAATTTCACGCGTCCCCGACACACGCGAAAAATGCAACGCGTGTTAGTCGGTGGACGACAGGGTCACGGTATTGTTCTGGCGCTAGAACGTCGAGGGTTAGCGCAAGGGAACGCTATCGACGTGTTGCATCGCGGCTCGATGACAAGGCTACGCGAATACGGTTTCCTTTGCTAGAAAATTCCACGGTGAGCGATTCAGCCTGGTCGAGGCTTCTCTCGTCAAGGATTCGCGTGTCCTTGGCGCGTTTAATATTTTTTCACGCGAAGCGAGACTAATCTGCGAGTCTTCCAAGTTCTTCGATCTCGATCGATCTTCGTCGATCGTTTGTTAACGAGAGCCTTCAACGTAATAGCCGTAGGTGCGTTACATGTTGCTTGCTGCAAGTAACGACTGCGTATAATTTTTCTAATTAGTCCAGGAAAACGATAATTCTTTTTAATGAATCACGTTACAGAAAGGACGCATTAATTAGAGGAGAAGTTTCTTGGAATACAATTTTTGCTCGTCCGAACTCGTCTCATCAAGAAGATCGAGTCGATTAATCGGATACGCGTATGCACTACGAATTTTCCAATTCGATTTCCCCGAACGAGATACTTGAAACATTTTACTCAAATTTATTACTGTTATTATTTCACGCGGAATAATTGTACTTTAGGTCGAGTTTCACGTTTCCTCGAGCATGCGTGTATCGAAGGACGCGTGTTTCCTTGAAAACGAGGCTTCAAATTGCTAAATCTCGTTCCACATTTTTGACACGAACTTCTCTACGTACGGTAACTTCCTGTTCCTTGTATCTACCACACGTCCTTCCACAGCTCGTGTTCTATTCATCTCATTAGACGCTATCGTCTCACGAGACGGGAGATTTTTCCGCACCGTTTTGCGATTATTTGAAGATAATTTTAACCGACACGTTACATGTTAATGTTACATATTATACCTCGCCTCGGCTCGACGATCTTTTAATAATACTCTTTCATTTTGATTTCCGTTGCAGGTATGTAACTACGTGATCGATGTCAACCAGTTACCTTTACGTAAGTAATCATGGTCACGGACGTGCTTTTTATCGATTGCTCCTCCTCCCCCCCCTCTTTCTTCCCTTCTTTCCCTGTCTCGCGCTACGAACGAGCTGTCGGAAGCTTTTTATCGTATCCGTTTATCAACGCGATAATTATATTCCACGATCTCCACTCTTTCGAACAAATCATATCGTTGCGCTTCTCGCCAACCTTTTTTCACTTTCCCAACTATAGTTTCTTCGAACGATTACCGTGATATACGAGCAGCATCGCGAAAGTGTTCGAGCGCTTGCCACAGTCTTTTTTTACGAGTACGTTACGCGCATTACACGAGACATTTTCAAGTTTCTTTAATATTCTAACGGGACAAGAAACTTCAACTTTGACTCGGTAAGACAACGAGACACGGAAGATGTTCCAACGGTTAATTATACTTCGATATCTCGGAAAATGTAATGTATTAGGAATTAAAATCTCATACATCCGACGAGTAGCTTGAAATGCTTCGACATAATTCGTTTCAGATGATTCTTCGATAAAATCGAACGACAATTTACTTTAGTTAATACGTAAAATATTTCTTATCGATCCACCCTGTATTCTACGCTTCGATATACAAGTTCGATTCCAAATTTTACCGATACTAATCGTGTTAACTGCGTGTTGAAAACACCATCTGTTCGAGATACGGGACTTAGCGTGAAAGAAAGGGTTAATAAGCTTTGTGGGGTGGCTGAGACGTTGGTCGATGAGATCGTAAATCGGCACTCGTCGCATGGCCCGTCCATGGGGTATGCCGAGTCCCAAGAGGCGTGTACGAAAATAAAACTGGCCGTATTTCGTGCTAGCTCGACACGTCCTCCACGTGGGGCCAGTTTTCTCGCAGTCGGTTGAACGAACAGACGCCCGTCGTCTTTGCTCTTCTTGCGTCACCAATTATCGATCGATGATCGCCCGCGATCGGTGAATTTTAACGCGTGATCAATAGCAGGCGGGTCGAAGAAGACGCCATGAAACGGAGGTCCAAGTGAGTTAATCGAGACGAAGACGATTGCTGCATGTTTCTAGTGTTTGCCGAAAGTTGTGCGAAACTCGGTTACACGCGGTTCTCCTCGTAAAACTTCCCCAAACCTCTTGGCTTAAATCAACCGAGTTAATCGGACAGAAGGGAACTGTACGAAAAGTTCATACCACGAATCAATTTCTAATTTCCATTTTTTTCACGCTTCTACGTAACACTCGGTATATTACGTATATATAACGTATAATAATTTCCTACGTGATAACAACTTCGCACCGAGATGTTTCGCGCGTTCGTGTACATGTACATTGCAGAAAGGAAATGTAGAAAATTGCTATTTTTAAATCTTGTAATTTTATTCTGATTTATTTCCAAAGGCCATAATTTCTCTTCCTATCACATTCTTCTGGTTTCTGTCATTCTTATGTATTCCTGTTTATTTCTTGAGAAATGAAAATAATTGTTTCTGCTGTAACGATTTTAAGAGTTTTACATACGTCAGAATACAAATCCACGGAACACTTTGTTGAACGAAACGATCGATTGTTTCAGTTTCGATCAACTTCCCGTTCACGTAGATTGTTCATTCTGAAAAATTGCGTTCTCCAACATCGAGTGTTTTCGTGAGATGCGGTCCACAAATTCTGGAGAAACGCAATTGCGCGTAAAGATCGTCGAATATTGCAACCAAACGGAATTTGACGCGGACACGATGGACCAAACGTTGGCAAGATACGACAGTACATAAAGACGGACTGTCAGACGGATAGCGTTTCATTAAATACTTGACATTGTCGCTCGTTCCTTCTATCTTATTTGTACTTCATATAATGGCACATTACATAAAAGAACAAACGATCGTCATTTACTTTTACGTCAATTAGGAGCCAATTGACGTCAATTACGTCGAATTACTGTGTATTCAAACCGTCGAAACTCGAGCCTCGGATATCCAAATAACGTACAATTTTCAACTGAATTAGTAACAGAAAGTCTACTAATTTCGTTGCATGCCACAAACGTTCCTTCCGCTTCCTCAAAATCATCGCCGTTTTTATTAGACGCAAGTGGACCAATTTGCGACGAGGACGCAAACATAGCTACAATATGTAAAAATTGTCTCGTTATTAACGTTAATAAACAAGTAGTTGCAGAATCTTTGTATTCTGTATAATTGTTTTTTAAATTTCCATTCGTATAATTGGTCTACTCAACATTTGCTGCGCGTGCGTACCCGGTTATTTAAAAAATCTTGCAGAATTTTCTTCTCGTAATTCGTGACTCGACGTGAAAGGAATCTTGCGATATATCGGCAAAGACGGACAAAATTAATAAAGAGATGAGAAAAGATTCAACGGGATAAACGAGTAGAACAAGGGTTCGACAGTAAACTTTGGCGCGTCACGAAAAACCTGAAACTTCGTCGATCTCTTGATCTTCTCGTCATCGAAACGAGATACCACGGATTCCATGAATTCCTGATCCGCTAACTCTATGAATCGAAAGAGAAGCAAAAGGAAGCTTCGTGCGGATAATCTCGTTCGCCTTTGGTCTTCGCAGTCGCGCGCCTTCTATCGTCACACGCCGTGATACGTCGAACGATCGGTGATTTGACGAACACGGCATTGATAGGGCGGCTGCCACGCGCATCGATAACGCTGATTTATTCGACGAGGTATACTTGGCACGGTACATTAATTACGATGCAGAGACGAAACGCAACCGGTTTACGCGAACGAAACTCGTCTTGATTTGAATCGAGATCAGAGCGTTTGGAACGCACGGTTATCCACACCTTGAACTACGCGGCTGCATCTGGCCGTGAGGTCGACACGCGAGCACTGGGTATATCGCACGAGGTCGTAACCAGATTACGCCTATAAATCACGATAATGATAGAGGTTTGTGCCGCGTGACAGTGCGCACCAGGCATAAGACGATCGCTATTAAAAATTATCGAGGTCGTGGGACTAATTTACAAGACCACCCTTCAATTTTCACCAGGTATCGTCGCGTGTTGGCTCAGATATTGCGGCAAGTAAGCGCCATTTCTCCGATCAGGACCTTCTTGCCAAGTATCGAGCTAGTATCGACGATGACATTTTACGATTAATATTAATCGCTATCAATATCGACGACCAGTCGACGATGACCAAATGGAAAATAAATTAAGCGCAAGACGCGGAGTCACAGATACATGGGAAAAACCGATAACGGTGCTCGAGTTTGTTGGTAGTTAAACACGTTAGCTGATCGATCATTGTTGGCCCGATTTCTCGGTGGTTCGCGATGCGAGCAAAGGGAACCGTCGAACCACAGTTAATTACGTCCGTGGAAAAGAGGAAACCGTTGGAGCGATTTCAGCGAGGAAAAGAGATCATTGATTAGCTACGTGTTCCACTACCAACGTTAATTAACACCAACGAAGTCACTGCTTAACGCGACGATTCGAAAATTTCGTAATAATAACGTCGAACAGATAATTCGACAAAGATAAAAACGAGGCTTTCTCTCTTTCGCGAATGAACAAAGATAAAGCGTGCGTATCGTTTTCCAAAATCTGGGATTTCCGGTAAAAGGAACGATATCGACCGCGAGATTAGCTTAATCTAATCGGCCCGTGACCATCCAGCGAACGTGACACTTTTATCTGCTGACGCGCGACCATGGAGAAATCGGTTGGCGATGGGGAGGAGTTACGCTTGGCTACGTAGTTTCCCAGGAAAATGGGGATATTATTCAGATTCTACTGGCTGACACAATCGTAAGAAGGGATTGTGTCGTTGGTATTTATAAAATGACGATAGCACCTTTCTATTTTTAGCTTTAGTTTCATTTCACTTTAAAACGTTGCTCGTTAGTCGTAAAGCGAGACGAAAATCAGACAACCAGGGAAAACGTACTTGTCGCCTTGTTTCCTGCGATCTTCCTATCTTTCGTAATCGACTACCGACCGAATCGAGCTTCCTGTTCCTTCGAACAAAAGCGACCAGCCTCGAAACTTGACAATCACGTTTCTGCTTCTCTCCAGCTTCTATCGCTTCGAAAAATAAGACCCACGCTCGTGAGAGACGAGCACGTAGACAAGGGCTGATCGAGAGTTCCTCGGCAAGACTCGCTTCTTTTTCAAACACACGAGTCCACCTGTCCGAGGAATGTAGGTCGCGTGGCTGTCGCCTCATCCACGCGTATTATTGTTTCGTTCCCTTTCGATCTTCCATCGCGCGTCTCCTTTCAATCTTTGTCCCTTTGTTCCTTATCCACCGATGTACGAATCGTCCGTTAATACGGCTATGAGAGACAAGAAGAGACAATGCGATACTTTCATCTTTGTTTTCCTATAATTCGTCCACTCAGTTTCGTGAAATTCAGATTGAAATATCTCTGAAACTAAGCATTTTCAGATGCAAGTGGTAATTTACGCTACTAGTGCGCCGATCTATTCTAAACGAGTTATTATACGTGATATATACGTTGCATCGTGATGACGCATCGATTGGAGCATAGAAAAGTTTTCCAGCTTCATTCGAAAAATAGAGAGGACGAAGCGAACATATATCCCGGATCGTGCGTCGTTCGAGACGAATTAACGTTGCCTAGTGAATTTCTTTTCCATCTTGTACCGTTTCGGAGCTATACTTTTCATAGGATAACTTGTATAAAAGGCAATGTAAAAGTTGGTTCTCTCTCGTTTCTCTTGAAAATCTACCATTTATACGAGAAAAACGCTGCAAGCTGACGGCGTGAACATGCCGCGTATTCCGCTACAGTGGAACTGAGAAGTGGAGAAGTTTATGGGAATTCGTCTAGGCACAAACGGTTCATGTAATCGAGAAATTTTCCTCGCTGCCTATTACGTATTTTTCGCTTACGTAATAGCAAAAGTTCAGTTAATAGAGCATTGACTAAAATTTCGTTCCAGTAAGTGGAGTTCAAACGAATGGACTTCTGCTGCGCTCGCACGTGTTCCGCTACCGATCTGTCGGTTTGAACGCACGCGAGCTCGCGGTTGCACGAATCGAAAGGAGGAAGTGGCCGTCGATCACACGGAGCTTTCGAGCAGAGCCGAGGATCGATTCGTCGCGTGGCAACTTAAACAGGTCGCAGCGACCAGACAAGTCGAAAAGCGTTCTCGATCCCTCGCTGAAGGATATAGTGTTCTCATCTGGCTAAACGCTCCGGGTGTTCCATTTCGAAGAATGGAACGCCTCGGTGAAAAACTCACGAGAAGAATTAGCCACGGCTGGATGTCGAGCCGCATTCATCCACCCACGTATTTACTACGTGGAAGCCGTTGGAGCGGCTGGCACAAGCGAGGGAAATGATAAAGGGAGGAACCTGGCGATGAGAGAGGGGCGAGGGAACGAAGCGAGGGAGATAGAGACCGTCGAGAATCATCGGACCGTGGTACAATGGCCGCTTGAATGGAACGAAGGGCCACGAAAAGATTCGAGGAATGCTCGCGGCGTTCACCAGGGGATTTCACGGGCCGAAAAACCTGACCCGGTCCTCCTCCGTCGTTTGTCGTTTTCACGCGCTCCTGGTCGAGCCACCCGCTCGTCGGATAACGTCTCGCGCGGCAACACCTGCGATACTTGCGATCAGCGATGGGACCTGAAACGCTTCGAATCGATGTACGTACGCCAGCCATCTGGAAGCTACGTCGATTAACTCTGTGAATTGAAATGCAGAGAGAAATGTCAATTACGAGGACGGTTTCTTAAAGATTCGTCTTGCTCGTCTCTTCGTGCTAAATCAATTTGCGAAGGTAAGATTCATCTTTCGAGCCGAACGCGACATAAGTCGAACGTTAATTTCGTGTTCGTGAAATTGACAGCTGCGTGAAAAGTGGAGTGAGTCGATCGGTGTGGTTTCCGAGCGGTATCTTCGCGAGGGTCGCTGTAGCTGTTCGAACGATCTCTCATTACAAATACATAGGAAAGAGTAAACGGGGGAGCGAGTTGATTTCGATCAGTTTTGATGGAAAAATATTGGCGCGGCCGCGAAGGTTGATTTTTGCAGATGACGGTTAAAAACTGACGATGACTCGGCCCCACTGTTTTTGATCAAACTCCGTAATAAAGCCGCGTTCCCCCGTTGCGGTGACCCGCGCCGCTATTTTTCGATTCCCTTCTTCGATTTCCCGGAACATCGTCGTTTAGTCCATCGTCCACCAGAAAGAGAGAGAAAGGGAGAGAGAAACAGAACCTCGATCATTTTTCCGCTGCGTTTTGCGGTCGTCGCGCGATTGAAAGCTGCGGAGAATAATGCTATTCGTTTCTTTATAAAGGATCGGCCGGACGTTGGTTCGTTCTCCATTTCCACGCCCTTTTGTCGAAACGATTCGTGCCGAGCTCTGGCGTACCTATCGATTCGATTTCACGCTTGTCCGCGGTGGACGCCGCAATTATCCGTGTCACGTCGGTTTCCTGTTCCAACCAGGCAACCAGATACGACGTAAAGAGACATTTGTCCCGAAGGAGCGGTTTCGGCGCGTCTCGAACGGACAGCTGTTTCCAGAGCTCGCGACGAGCATCTGCGAGGCCCGAGGCGCGTTCAATAGCGGGACGCGTGCTTGTTAACACCACGGACGTGGAAACAGGAGGAAAGGAAACGTTCGCTTTCCTTCTTGCTCATTTTTTACGTCAGATCCTGCCATATGGTCGGGGTATACAAGATGATCGATCGATCGATCGATCGATGGAGGACGGATCGTTCGAGAACGCGTCCATGAGTTTCTTCGATGACTCGTCGCGGAGTGTTGCGTGTCGTTTGAAATGAAAAGCGATGGAAGATCTTCAGTTTTTTGACAAACAAATTGTAGTTTGAAATTCGAACGCGTACTAGAAGATATAGCGTTTGCTGCCGCTTGTATGAACGTAAACTTGAATTCCGGTGACTTGACGATAGAACAACCGATATCTGCAACTTCTATTTAATTGCGTTATCCGTAGAAGATTCTATAGGAAATTTTATAGTAAATACCTACGTATCTCTAGTAATCGCAAACGTTCGACTGATTTAGGTAGTTGCGGCGTTAAATTCGAGCAACTTGTCCGATCCGAACGAGGCTTCTGCAATTTGTAATTGTTTCGACGCTACGCGTTACGTTTCTTCTCTTCGTTGACGCGTCTGTTGCCATTGCGAAAGAACCGTTATTTTCTCTAAACGATTAAAGAAACCATCGGAGAGAACGAGATTCGGGTTTCAGTATCCTGGAATCTGCGAGGCGTTTGAATATGTAGCGCCGTTCGATGTTAAGATCATCGCGACGCCGGCGATCGCCGTTTCTCGTTAGCTGTTACAATCTTTTGCCCATTAACGACATTCCCGCATTTATCTTAACGACTGAGAAAAGAGGCGAGAATTACAGCGCGTAATTTCTAGCTGGCAAGTTTTCCGTGAGACGCGACGTGAAACGCAGCGGGCTGGTCGTTTCCCGAAGCAATTTGCACCGTATGAAACAGGCGCATCCCGCGACGGGATTATCAGCGAATCATCGGGAATATTCCAAGACGGAACGCGCTCGTTCCTGGCGGGATCCCAGCCAACAGCGCGATCTTATCTGCTTGCATAAAATTCCTCGTAATCGGGAGGCTCGTCTCGTTCTCGAAAGGCGATTTGCCGTCTCGAGTCTGCTGCGCGCCAAGCGACAGAACTTGCCGAGTTTTACGCGAACTTGTCGCAAAGCAGACAACAGAAGCAGTACATACAGTTACTCGCCTTTAACTTCCTTAATTCGCGTGTCTGAAAATTTGTCAGATACTCGTTCCGTTGCTTCGTAGTCGTTTTGTAAGAGCAGCGTCTTATTCCATCGCGAGTTACCAGCGAAACGATAATCGAACTTTCGCGTTTCCACGCTGCTCTCTTGCGGATTAGAAAAACTAAACTTTTTCACGCGCATGTCCTCTCCGTGCTAAGTTAAAATTGCGATCCCGTTTCTACCATCTTCTTCGTAAAGATATAAAAACGCATCGAGTTCGGTCCAATTACGAGAGGCGGTTGTATCGAGGTAACACCGTAGGAAGTTTGAGAAAGGAAAAGGAAGAAAAGGAAAGGAAAGCGAGGGCGAAAACACCGCGAGATGCCTATGACGGATGTATCAGGGTGTTTAAAGATGGCGGGGCCCGATGTTTACAGCGTCGTGGGTAACTTCCCCTCCTTGTTTCGCTTCTTCCGGCTGGTCGTGTATACGCCGTGTCGGTGAATTCAGCTTCTACCTGAGCTTAGACTCGTCGATAGCGAGAAAGAGATGGAAAGCGCTGAGACGGCAGGAGGCTGCTGGCCCCGTGTGCACCACACGGAGGGCCTCGTAAACGCGTACGCGTGTGCGCACCAGCACACTCAGCGAAGAAAACGCGCTCTCGCTCGTCCACACAGCTGTGCACCGCGGCGTTCCGTGTGTTGCTGGTGGCTGCATCAGCTGTCGGCCTTGGTAGGGTGCAATTACCCCGGCAGAGCAGCGACGAAGAGAAGAAGACGACGACCGGGAGGAACGATCCGAGCGAGTTAGCCGCGGGACAGAAGGAGAGAGAGCGGATACGAGGAGAGTTCGAGCGCGGCGAGTCCGCGGCAGCGGGCTTCGAACCCAGGATATGGACCTGACTGCTCGTCTATCCGTCCCGTTCTCGCGTCCTCCTCCTCTATACACCTCTTTCCTTCTCGGCTCTCTCCTTATCTTTCACTCCACCAGGCTTCGTTCTGGCCGCGCGTGCATCGTGAACCAGGCACCCCACCTCCAAGCACGCTCTCTTCTCTAGAATGGGATAGACTACTAAGGAGTCGAACGATCGTCCGCGTGCGAATTCAAGGATCGTTCTGGCGTTCCGGAGGTTTCAGCCACGGCACACCGAACGTTGGTCTATTTCCCAGCCATCGAAACAGCTATTTATACAGGGTTTAATTAGTTCGACGCGGGAGGTCCGCGCGAGGAATCGTCTTACACGCGTGGCTGAAAGAAAGCAGAAAGGTTTGTGGAAAGCCTCTGGGAAGTCGGATCGATCGGTTTTATCTGTTAGTCGTTGCTTCGTCTCGGAAAGATGACATAAACGGCGGTAAATTCTAAGATTTCGCATCGGTGCAGTTATCACATCGATGTTTCCGAGTTATGGAGTTGATCAGTGCGACTTCCCAGCTGTTCGTGTTTCTCACTTATCTTCGTTTACGAGACGTAACGAGTTTTCCGCGATGTAATTTGATACTCGATTACCTTCGCGCAGGACGCTCGATACGATGCTCCGTTTTATCAGATTACGAGTTTCGTTTCGATAGCGTGAAATTCTTGTTAATAATACGAAAACTGGCGTCGACGAATTCCGGCCCGGTACGACCCAGCGAGAAACATTCTCCTCCCTCGATTTACTTCTAACTCGCCTATGAAACGACTCTGAATCTTCTGCAGCGAGATTCGAGTAAACGTGGATATGGCAAGTGCGTGGATTCCCAGGAAGTCCATGACCGTTTCCCTAGCGCGCGATCGCCGTTCTCCGCGGCTCTTAACCTCGGTTAACGTCACCGCGGGTCATGTCGGGGTCAGCTGGCCACGCATACGCAGGCACGCGCGGGTTAAGGAACCCTCGCACGCGAGTCGCCGGAAATGGAAATGGAAAGGGAGAGAGAACGGTCGCATCGACGCCAGCTCGAATCGGGGTTGAACCGCGTACTCTCGGCGCACGAATCGCGTCCCCAGGGGCGCAGACGCGCGCACCGCTTCCGTCACCACCCATTCCCGTTCCGACCGTTCGAACCAACAACTGGCGCTCGTTACCGCCGGGATTCGCCACGCAGCAACGCGTATCCGCTGCGCCTCGTTCCAGATCTCGCCACGACCTCGCCGGAATCAGCGAAGCAAACGTTGAATGCGAGAAGATGCAGCGAGGACCGGAATCGACGAGAGGGCGATGCGACTCGCCGTATCTCTCTTGCCTCGTGGTGCCTTGGAAAAAAAATAACGCGATCGTTCTCGTGTCGCTTGATAAAATTTATAGAGTCCTTTCTCGTTTCTCGTGACGTTCCGAAGCGGAGGAACGTCTTCGTTTCACGTTGGTTATATATATAATTTAGGAGAGTCTCTTCTTTGCGAGACGGCAGAATTATGTTTCAGAGAACGTGGTCGAGATGGCTGGTGGACGACAGATAATACGCGATCGAATTTCGTTTGATTACGGCGTTCGATTTTCAGGGATAGCGAGTGACCTTTGACACGGCAAACCAACGCGGTTAATTCACGGTGTAACACCGCGTACGCGATACGTATAACGTTGTGCTTGCCGATGGATCGTAGCTAATTACCAATTGCACGTAACGCAACGTGGCTCTTGCCTATTTGCTCTCTTCTCTGCTCCGAGTCTCGCAAACGATCGGCTTCTCGATAACTTCGGATGTTTAATTCGAGTTACGTACGTGCAACGTTAAATCGTGTCAAAGTGTTAAAGATCTAACCTAGAAAAGCTTGTATAATTGGAACCACCTTGCTTCTGCGCTAGGCTATGTATGTTTAAAACAAAATTCTGTGGCGTTTGGGAAAGTGGCTGAAACCTGTTCCTAGTTGCATGACCGGCCGCGAAGGAGCCCACGATGTTCCTTCTAGACCTGGACGGCGCATCTTCGTCGGCTGTTTCTACATCTCGCGGGAACCTCGAACCTCGAAGAGTGGTTTTTTATCTACACCGATGCACAAGTGGATTACCGACTTTTATCTTATTACTTTTGAAAATATAGATAAAATCTAGATAGGAACTTGTTTCGTCTATCAAGTATCATATTTCATGTATTTTTTCGTATTGCGCGCGTTCTATGCAATTTTGCACTTTCAAATTTCCTACAAATGCGTAATACCGCGTAATATTAGAACGTGCAACGTGCGTCTTACTTTCAACGTGACGTTTCCTCTCCACCAAATATCCGCGAGTATTAAAATTAAAACGATCGTCGGAAACCGCAAAACCGTGCTCCATCGTTGACCTAACTCTGACCGAAACGCGTTGCAGATCGTTGCTCGAAGTTTCCCTACAATTTTTATTTTTCGTCCCGCGTCAGCCTTCTCGTCGCGTTTCACGGCTTCGTAATCCTTCTGTTTTTCACTCTGTCGCCGAAAGGTTTTCTCAACGCGTTCGTTTCGGCGGAACTGCGCGATCCATTATTCATATCAGCAGCGGGACAGAAATACGGCTCGTTCGGATTCTCGCGGCGCGGAAAGGTAGAAAATGCGCGATAATCCTTCCCGAACGGTTCTCCGGAAAATGGACGAACCTTCTTAGCCGTACGTCGTGTTATTCGTAGATCCAATACCGTGGCTGAAGCACAACCGTGTATTTGCCTCGATGTTTAATATTTTACTGACCTGGTGTTTTTACCGTGAACGCTGATTCTTTTCGAGTCGTATCGTTTCGAGACGCTGATATAAAAATTTCATTTTTCGATAACTGGATCTTGCGCGTGTATAGGCGACACCGAACCTTGGTATGACGATTCCAAAGCAGCGTGTACAGTGTACTCTCTGGAAATAGATGCGTACGCGACAGAATATCTAGCTTTCGAATCGCCGTTTGCAAATCTCTTCTCGATACCAACGTTCGATTGAATACAAATATCGATCGACCTTGATACGTTCTGGTATATACGTTTCGCAAAAGCAGCTACCTTGGCCAAATCTTGTCACCGATTTTCAAATTTCTCGTCGAAATGAAACGCCCGTTGATCGTACAACTTGACATCGATACGCGTATGAAGTAATCGTCTCTGGCGGAGCGATCGCAGGATGTCCGTCGCAGGAAGTCCAACGACGATTCGCTCGAGGCAGAGGCGACGGTGTTTCCGCGTCTGCGTGTGCACTGTGCATCTCGCGTGTGGAGACGGGGTTGCACGTGCGCGTTGCATAGATCGCGAGGAGAGCGTGTGGTGTGCGTGACTGTATGTGTGTGAATCGTCTGTGAAAATCGTCGTCTGTGTAAATGGTGTGTGTAAACGTGTCGGTACCGACTGCTCGGCCCGTCTGCCTGTTCTCGGCTGGCCGTGCCACTCCGCGCTCACACAAGGAAGCCCTCTGTGTGGGTCTAGAATGTGTCCTTGGCTGAGGTGCGTTGACCTTCTTGCCGTAGCCGCGTGCTGGACTCCAGACTTCTACTTAGAGAGGGCTAAATCTCCATCCGGAGAGCCTGGACCTTCCTCGTCCTCCCCCGCTGCTCTCTGCCTTCCATCGGACGAGCTCGACCCGCAGATTCACTCGCGAAACTTTGACTTCTCCACCAGCTTTCCTCTCCCTCTTTCATCGCCCCGTTCCACGTCTCTCTGTCCTTCCTCTTTGCCTGTTGTACGCGTCACGCAGGATGTTTTCTGTGTTTCCGATGAAACCGTGGATAAGCATAATCTACGAGCGAAAATGTAACAAAGGTGCGGCCTAACGCGAGAAGGCGGCCAAATTTTTCAAGGGACTTTCTCGTAGTTTCTATAGATAGTGTGGCGCGTCACACGGTTCAAGCGTATCGTTGTTCATCGTTGCGAGGATAGTTGGTTTCCGCGAGAAACTTATGGAGACGCGTGGAATCGTGACCTTTCGGAGCAACGCACGCCAAGCACTCCTTGCATCGTTTCACCACGCTAGACCATGGCGTACTCGCGTAAGCGCGTTCCCTCGCTAAACAGGTACTGTCGATGGGCCTCGATGCCACGAGATATACACGGTGCTCCCACAAAACACAGTGTCTTTAACCCTTCTTCACGACTGTTTCGTATTATTACCGTGCACCAAATACAGAGCGATAGTTCGATACGCTTTGACAAATGTAAATACGTACAGCGGCTACGAAAGATATTTGCACATTGTATTCGGTGCAGCATTTACCTAGCGACGAATTAGATCCAGGTATAACCAATTTCGTACCTTTCGATGTTGCTTTCGTGTAACTACGAACGTTTGATACTAGGAAAATGAAATGTACGGAAGTTGATAAAAAATGCTTCATATCGGAGAATAACGGTATATGCGGCTATGAAAGATACGTACGTTTGGTGGCTGTTATACGCTTAGAATTCCAATGTTTCAAAGGTTTCTCACAGAAATTTATTTAGGAATCGAAGAAATATCCAACGTATGGGAACTCTATGACGTACCCTGTACGAACGTAAAAAATCACTTTAATAAAGAGCGGAAATGAGTAGCCGGCATAGGGGTTAGGTTAATCCAACTAATCTCTCTTTCCTTTTATCAATCTCTATAAACGGTACCTGCCAAAGACCAGGAGAAAAGTCACGGAGACGAACGATCCATCTTCGTAGCACCCAGCAAACTCGCTGCGAGCGGTGATACGGTGGATCGAGTTTGAGAGGCAATGAATATGCAGGAGCAGTGAGTGTACAGGTAGGTGCGCACGGAGGCGCGTGCATAGGCACGCCTAGTTGCAGCGAACCTGTGACAGCGGTTCCACGCGCGGGCACGTACCTAACAGGCTGGCGGATAATCGATAAGCTCGGGCATGCCATCGCAGTTATGCGTGCGAAATATCTCGGTTTTTTCGTCGCGGCTCGACAGAGATCGCACGCACGATCGATCCTACTCGACCACTGGAGGCGAGGCGAGGTGTGTCGATCGAAGGGAAACCGAACCAGGGAAAACGAACGAGCTATAGTCGTCGTGAGAACGAGTAGCTGTGCAAAAAGTGTTGTTACGTAGACAGACGGCAATGACGTATCTTGCGGATAAAGATCGATTATGAGAATGAGTGGTCGATACGCGGAGTTCGTAAGTCGCGTCTCGACCAACTCGAGAGATCTGGTCGAACGACGAGTAATTTCGTAACTTGGCGAGCGCTGGACGCTGAAATTTCGTCCGGTGGAGCAGAGTTCCTGCGCTACTCGCTGCTAATCAACTAAAAAGCTATCCGGACCCGTTCGCGACGTGCTCGCGACAACTCGCCCGATGAGATAGGTGTTCGCTGATTAACATTCTCGCGAACTTGATCGCCGACGAGCAAAAGCGAAACGAGCTTGTCACTAATGACTCGACTCGTGGGACAAGAAGCGGTCTAACGCCTAATCGACCACGGGGAACTTTCGACGGGCATTTCTTGCGCGTGCATACATCCGTATATGCTGTGTCGACAGCCGCGAGCGGCGTGTGTTATTTATCGTGCCGGAAATGTACATGGACGCGCGAAAAGGAAGGTCGATCCGTGTAACGAACGAACCAGCGCCGACCGTGTTTCGTCTTCGTGGTCGACCGCTGCTCGAGACGCGACGCGCATACTCGCGGAATTTTAAAGCGGCTGTCCGAACGGTCAGATGGAAAGTTGCAACTTTTGTCTTTTTCTATTAAGAAAAGTAAGAACTAAAAATCCAAGTATTACGACCCTATTAGTCAGCAAGCAAACGATCGACCCGGCGTTAATTTCACGTTCGTGATAACGCGCCGACTCGAGCACGGTTGCCGACCCGATAACGCTATTTTTGCCTCTTTCAACCTTAACTTTATTTCTGTCTCCGTTTCGTGCTTCCACTTTCATGGAGACAGACCGGTGCCTTCCAACTCCTCACGGTTAATCCGCTAGTTTCGCATTCCATTTTTAACGAAGAGAACGGAAATACAGGTAAACGATACGTACACGAACTCTAAATTCTACTCCACGTTTTTTACTTATTTCCGCGCGTGGAATAACCGCCTGCCGATCGTTTACTCGTATCCAGATTAACTTTCTCTTATTTTTTTCGTAAGGAATCGCTACTTGCAGGTACGCGTTACTCGACCGAAGTCCGTGTAATTCGTTGAACGGTTGCGTATCTAACGCGGGGATATTACGACAGCGCGATGCAACGCAACGCGACGCGGCGTATGAGACAGCATAACGTTAGACGCGGTGCGTTATCGCGTGACCCTTCGCATCTCTTTGCCGGCTTTCGAAGTAACGGACGCGCGTTGCATAATTTATCGAGCGCAGGATCTCTCGAACGAAGCTAGCCGATGCACACCGCGAAATTAACGCCACGTCGTTCACCTTGGACTCGTGCCTCTCGAACGTCAGCCTTCCATAAAGGTGCAATTTCCTATAAGCGTTTTAGATAGACGCGCGCGTTCGCCGCTTTTCGCTACATCCAACGCGAATGGTATTTTGTATGCCTGTGTGTGTGTGTGTGTGTGTGTGTGTCAAATTTATGCATCTAGACGTACACGGTAGCTCGCGAAGTATTCGAACACTCGTAGAAACCTCTTACGAATATATTATGTATATTATACGGAACATTTTGAAATTTCATTAGCATTGTAACGACGAAACGCGTACATCGCGCGGGCGTATATTTCGCGTAAATTTAACGCTAGTTAATGATTTTAAATCTCACCGTTATTCAGTGTTTGTCACTTGTCGTACTAAACATTCCATATATCAAGTAATTAACGCCGTTGTATCGAGTAAAGACCTCGATAAGTGTTTTAATACGTGGACGAACGATTAATTCGATCAGTTTTCCGTTTTGATTTTACGTTGTCCAGTTGCCTTTGCGGAAGATGCTCAAGACGACGAAATTCTGGAATTTGCTGGGAAGCCTGTTCTATCCCGAACCTTGGTATTTCGACGTTTTCGATAAGTGTCGCGTGCACGATCAATTTTTTTCATCGCTCTTAAATTTACAATCGATTCTCGAAGTGGGTCCTGCGTGTTCTTTTACACCCTGTGGAGAGACAAAAACAAAAGAAACAGATAAAACGTATTTAAACGTAGAGTATCTCTGGAAGGCTCGCGATATCCGAATATTAATAAAAGCCACTGCACTTACGAACGTACGTACCTATGTTTGATATTGACGCAACGTTCGAAAATCGCTAATAGAGAAACAGGAAGAAGCTTCTGTATTCTGATATAAATACATAATACTGACGCTTATAGAAAACCGCGTTTCAACGAGGAAAACACTTCGATTCGAGTTTGGCAGAGCGAGAGAAAAGCGCGCGGAAATCATCGGTACTGCAACCGAGTCGGGTTTTTATCCGCTGTTGTTTACGATCTCGATAGTAGGCGAAAAAGTGGCGAGTAGAACACGACGAAAGGTGCAACGAGCACGGATAATTGGTTTCGTGAAAGGGCCGAGACGGTCGATAGAGTGGAACGAGAATTTCCCACTCGCGATACTCGTGTTGGCTTTCCTTTTCTCTTCGGCGTGGTTCGGTCGTTCCGTTTTCCTCGCGCTACGCGCCTACGATCTAACCTAGCCGACAGTTGCGTTTTACCATCAGTTGCAGTTACGCAATTACGGATGGAGCTTACCTACGTTATATGGGCCAGGGACAAGTTCTATTCACATAGCGCCGGACTCGCCGATACAGCCAACTCCGCTAGATGTTTCCAATGGTTTCGAAATTTCGTTCGCGAATTATTGGTACACCGTTCTTCGTCCTTCGAAGATAAGGATAAAGCATGGTGTAAACGCGTGTGTACAGGAGTTGTACTTTTATGCTCCAAACTATTTTATCTTTACGGGCCTGGTGTTCCGATGCGAACAGTCGCGACATTTTTTCAACATTCCTCGTCGTGTATCCCGAATCGTCACACATAATTCTTATCGATTAATCGTAGCTCGATAATCTAGATTAATTATCGCGTTTTGTACGAGACCAGCAGGTGTCCTCGTATTTACGAGCTGGAGTATATACCCAGGGGTGTATAATTAAAGCAGATTATTCAGGCAAACGATCGATTCTTTAATTCTGTATTGCTGCGACCCAACGATTTCAGATAAATGTTGGCAAATCGCGGACGTTACGTCGTCCCTACATTTTGACAATTCCAAATCCTCAGAGATTTTTGATAATTTCCTACTAATTTCTCCCTTAATTTTTTCTATTTACTTTGTCTTTGTGAAAACGGTCTGATCCTTATGGGGCGCATACGAGGTAGACTTTCTCGCGCAACGAAACCTCGTTGGACAGAGGGTTAGCTGGAGCGGTCAGAAATTGGCGAGGGGACGAAGCAGCGAAGGTCGTCGCGCTCATTTCCTCCCTCGAGCCGGGACAAACAAGAAATATTCGCGGGAGCGCGCCGGTGATTTCGCTGTCGTGGCCGGCGAATCGTGAACCCGTCGCCGTGTGTATCTCGCTACAGCAACGATGGGAATTTACCAGGGTTGGCCGGAAATGTACGGCTTCCATATTTTCCAAGGAGAACGCGTTAACGCACGCGACCGGCGCGGCTCGTCGTGTTACCATCGAGAGCATCCGCCGTGATTTTCAGTCGAGACAAGAGGATCCGCAGTAGCCGCGTTCTCGAGGTTACCGTAACCTTGGAAACGCTGCTATTTCGCGTGTGCTTCGGATACTTGTAAAACTTTCGAGATTTCCAAGAAAATAGATCCGCTGCCGGGGTCATCGAAATTTCCTAGATCGAGGCAGTAGTTTTCGGATATTAGAGATCCAAATGTATGGTTACGCGAATCGATGGGCAACAAAGGTACAATATCGTTCGTAGGTTAGCCCATTCAGGACGAAGCAACGGTTCGCCACGATGTCGTACGTCGTTTGCGAAATTTCATAAAATTGGGGAAAGTTAGCGAAGATGAGGCGAATCCTTGCAACTACCGTCTGTCATAGCCAGAACGTTAGAAACCAAAGTTCGATAACGCGAATTGATCGTAAAAAAGTCGCGAGTGAAATGTTGCGTCACTGCAAATTGTTCACAGTTACTACCGCTGTCTTTAACGGATCGATAGCGCGTATCGTAAAGAAAAATGTACCGTTGTGTTTTTAACTAATTGTTAAACGACGCAAGATAGCCATATACGCGTATGTATAAAAGATTATCGATATCTACGGTACTAAGTTGTTGCAGTTATGCAAGTGTATGAAGCAGGCATTAACGAGGCAACATCGTACTTTGTTGGCGAGGAAAGTGGCGCCTCGTAAACTCGATAGAGGAAGCTTAGCGCTCTAAGGATAAGATTCGATGGATAGCCAGCTTAGTAGCCGCCAGTAGTCGCGGATCGCGCAGAAGACTAAACAAGAGGTTGGCGTCGACGACTCGCCGCTGTGCTCGGTTTACGGACGAAGACGCGTAGGGAAGGAGACGCGAGCAAAGTCGCGGTGGCGGAACGCCAGCCAACGAAACAACGTTGCATTGTATTTCCTGGTAGGCCGTTAACCCAGGTCAGCAACTGCGAATCCGCGGTCCTCCTGCCGGTGTCGACACCTTTCTTTCCTTCTCGCTCTCTTTTCTTCCCTTCGGCCCGCGGCCCTTTCCGTTCGCCTTCGTTTTCTATCCTCGTCGCGTCTCTGTTTCGCTCGCGTCGCCGATCCCCCCAACGTTGACGCGCGTTCGCGCACACCGACTTTTGCTTCGTGACGCAGTTCCGCCCGAACCGGAAGTCCGTCGCTCCGCTCCGTTTCCGACACGCTTCGCGAACCACGCGCCGTACCGGTGCGCGTCGATCCGCCTATCGAATCCTCCGTCTCGATCTACCTGGGCCTTCACCCGCGTACCTGCCTTGGCTCGCAGATTTCCGAGATTCGCCATTCGATCCGTATTCTTAACGCCACAGTCGGTTTGATTTCATTTACTGTACGCATCGAATAATCCATTTTTCTACACAGAGTAGTAGGTGGCGTAGATACGTCGACGTACAGCCGAGAAACGAAGGAAGAGAAGCAGAAGAGAATATGAGACAAACGAGCAACGATGAAGAGGAGAGAAAGAAGTATTAGAGGATAAAGTTTAAAGTTTGTGGACGTACGAAAGATATTTTCAAATAATGGATTTTAACGCGTATTTAAATATGTTATGCGTACACTGGCTCGCCAAAATATCTGTATAGTCGTAGACACCTTTCGTGAACGTATTATGCGCGTTATATGGAACAGCTTGAAACTTCATTTGCCGTGTTACGTAGCTCGACTGTCACGATCGTATCGATAAAACCTGAAACGAATCCGGAAACATAATATAAAGGGTACTAGTACGCTGTCGTATTTTTCGTGGCATTTACGTATTAATTAATTAGGTCCAAGTATATTAAATTTCGTATCGTTTCGTCGAATCTATCGGGGATGATATTCGTCGGGAGAAGAACAGAAGCGCAGATGTTACGAAAAATACTATCGAAGGTGGATATTGTCGTTTCAGTAACGCGTATTCCCGATCTACTCGTAACGTGCGAGTTTGACTGTTCCGCGCCAAGTTCAACATTCAATTTCAAGATCTTCGAGCCTAGGTGACTTAAGTAGCCCTACTTTCGTGCAACTTCGTTCCAATTGAAACGTTTCCTCTTAAAATCGGATTGACGTTGTTTCGCTTTGGAGTAACACGGCGGATGAACGCTGCTTTCATCGTTGCTTCGTTCGCGCGTTTCAAAGCAGCGTTCATCCGCCGTGTTGCTCCGAAGCGAAACAGCGTAAATTCGGCTTTAAGACACGAGCGCGGAAAGACCACGACGAGACTTTTCCACGAGTTAGCAACGGCTCGTCGATCCTTGCCGCGTGTTATTGCCACGTGTAAAAACGTGACGCGGAAGAGCACAGACGGCTAATATCGTCGCGTGGAGTAATTAACGACGAATTTTAACGGTCGTGACGATTGGACGGAACCGATACGATCGCGTCGCAGCATCCGGGCCGGAGACAGGCCAACGCGACGCTAACGTCGTGCAGCACATTAGAGCAACGTATTCAAAGTATAGCACTGTCGTAATCGCTTGGAACTGCCGGTTAAATCATGTCTATGGCCGACCGCTGGAGCACCGAGATATTTAAGCATATCCGTCTCTCTCGTTCTCCTGTGGTCCCTGGTGTCTCTCTACCACCCTGTCGCTCTCTTTCTCTCTTTTGCTCGCTCGCTCGCTCGTTCGCTCCATTCCTGCGTGTCTAGCCACCTTTCTCTCCCTCCCTCGTTTTCTCCTGCTCGATGTCGTTTCGAGCCTCGTAGCCCATTACGAGCGCTCGAGTATCTCACGAAGTACGTGTAGCCCGATCGCGAAGCGGTGCCATTCGAACGAGATACCCGTGGCTTTTCAAGAGCCACGTTAATCCTAACTACTTTTTACCATCGCACCTGGAGAGCACTCGGCCGCTTCGATTGCGAAAAAAATAAAGTGCTACCTATGCGCACTGTTGCACGCGAGCCTGCCTCTCAAATCGAGGCGGAATCGAGACGCCTCTCCTTTCTCCACCGAGCTTATCCTAGCGGCGACCTCGTAATGAGAAAATGAAAAATTTCACGCCGCGTGAAGTCGGTTTTATCCGAGATATAATTGGACGTAAATCGTGTTTAGAGCTGTAATATCGCGATAGGAAGCGTTTGTTGACAGGAAAGAATCGTGCGATATGAAAGGGAGGAAAGATACGAGAGGCTGTTAGCAGCGAAGACGTTCGGTCGTTTTTTTCGTGATTTTTCCACCAATTATTTTACCGTCTAACGCGTTTATCTGCGACGTACGCCAGCGTTAGTTTGTTACTCTTAATTTAACCCTTCATTATTTTAATCGCGCTATGATCTTTCCAATCGCGAATCACCGAAGCTGCGATTCGAAAATTTGGGAGATTCCCTCGTGGTGTTGGTCAAATTTCACCGCGATCGGTCGTTCGAATGGCGTTCGAAAGAGCATGCGAAAATACCAAGTATAATAAGACGCTGCTTTCAACTACTTCTGAGAAGGGACCATCAACTTCGCTCTTAGAGACAAAGGATTTCGACTGGATGTTTGTTCCGGCGCTGTTTAGTTCCGATTCTCCTGACAATGAGACAACGAGGAACGCCGTCGAGTGGAAGGAGAACGAGCGAGATCCACGTAACCGACGTGGTCGTCAAAGAAAGGTGCAGTGACACAGAAACGAAGCGAGAGAAGCGAAGGATGCGTCAGAGTTGGAAATAAAGAGGAGGCGTGGGCCGTGAGCTCGGATAAAAAGAAGGGAAAGGTGAGAGGGAGAGAGAGACAGAGAGAGAGAGAGAGAGAGACAGACAGACAGAGAGAGACAGAGACCGAACGATCGTAAACGGACGCGTATGGGAGGTTATCGTGAAAGCCGGCTGTTCTGTGAATGAAGCACCCACTCCGATTCCCGTCGTGCCATGTACAGTTCAGCCGACCGACGAACTTGCACGTATTTGCATTCGATTAAAGACCGTCTCACGGGTGCACCGGCCGGAGTCGATGCACTTTCGACCTTCCGCCAAGCTGCACGTTCTGTGTCGTTCCGTCGGCGTCGATCATATCGATCTTATCGAATTTATCTTTCGACGCATCATGTAACGATGGTACATACGCTTCTGTCTAGAAGTTATGGAACACATGCTAGTTTCTAACGCAAGGTACGCTCAGATAGGATCGCTAAAATCTTTGAGATACAGTACGATCATTGATATTAATATACAGATTATTCCTCGCGTTAGAGGCAAAGTAACGCTAAAGTGAAAAAATGAGCAAGAACGTACCGATGTTTTTTCCGTGATCTTTGTAATTTTTTTTAATTCCTCCCTAGCGCAACTTGTAGGTTGCGTTACTCGTCACGTCGGTACACAACGCGATCTAATTTACTTGTAATTCCCCTAGGTAAATTAATTTCGCTTAATTTGAGTGAAAAAATAAAGGAACGTTTTGTGATTAAAGTATCTATTTATATCTATGCTAAATGTACCGATGACAAGTAGGTGTTCTGTAATTTACAACTATGGAAAGTAGTGCACGTAACGTTCTTTGTTTCACATTGTCCAAAAGGAATCGCTGTGACCAGTGGAAGGTTGTTTTTCAAAATAATTCGTACATCGAGATAGCGATTTTCGAATTCACGTTCTATCGCTGTTTCCCTATCGAGTGGAAAGCAGAAAGGTGAATCGTGTGGGTCGTGCAAGTTTGCAGTAGGCGTGGTATCGAGGCGTTCTCCTCGAAAACATCGTTTCTCGATATCGCGCGGAAGAAACCTCTTCGTTATCCTTTCACGAAACGAGCGATACCCTCGTTGGAAAGAGGATATCGACCCGTCCGCTCCGATATCTTTACCGTGTTCCCATAGACAGAGGAAGAAGAAGACATTGAAAAAGATCATTTTCCAATGACGAAACATCGATACGTTTCGAAACGACAGCTTAACGCGTTTCGATTCGATCAACCTGCCACGATATCCTTGCAACGCGAAGCAGTGCAAATTGCAACATTGGACTACATAGTGAAATGTCATGGTATATATATCTCGTCTCGATTAGTTAACCACGATTACCCTGCGGGTGTTTGCGAGTTTCCAGAGAATTCAATGCTACAAGAAAATGATAGAAAAATGTAGAAAACGTGGAAAATACGTATATCGATCGTCGTAAGATTCTGCTCGACGAAATAAGTTCCACTTGAATTCGACTGCTTCGTTTCTGTGTATTAAAAATACGAATTTGCATACGTATCCGCGTCTAATTACGATACTCTTGCAACACGAAATGCCGCAAATCTTAACGTTTCAGAAATTATCATTGCCTGGCGTGGTGATGGAGCGATAAATTGATAAAGTTCGCACGATTGCGAGAGTTGGCGGAGACGGGAAACTACGAAACGATACATTTCAATGCGGCTAATTTGCCATGATACTTTCGTAACGTGAAGCGTCGCGAATCCGAATGTTCCACGTCCTAGCACGGATTGGCGTGGCAATCGAGCGATAGACGGTTAAATTGCGATTCGAACGCGAACGATTCCGAGGATTCGTCGAAGCGAGCGATATCCTGGTCGTTGGCTGAGCCGCTTAAGGAGTTGCTGTACGCGCTTTGCCGACAATAAAACCGGCACTTTAAAACTCGTTTAGCCGGCGCGCGTTCGCGAATAAGGATACCGGTGCAACCTGCTCCTGATTTTTGCTCGGCCCGTGTTCGGTGCCGCGGATCCTTCCGAAGAAAGGAAGGGAACAGAACAGAAAAGGAAAGGCGAGCGTCGAAAGCGAGGCCGAGTCGTGTTCGCGCGCGTGATATAACGCGACGTAATATCTGCGAGATCGCGGCCAGCCCCGAAGGAAACGAGTCCCTTCCTTCGCTTCGATTACACGTTGCCAGAACCGGTGCAGTGCCGCGTGCTGCCTTTGCGCGCCAAACTCTATGCTTCTGCTTTTGTTTCTTCCTTTCTTTATAAACTACGGTACAGCTATGTCATTTTTATTCGAACGAAATTTCAACTAGCGAACGATAGACTATTTTATTCTTGCGCCCATATATCGAGTGCGTCGGAAAAGCGTAGGCTATTAAAGCTTGCAATGACACGTGAGCGATTGCGTATGTATTAGGTTGTCCGGGAAGTTTCTTTCGTTTTATGAGGGAATAATAGATATAATAATAGCGCAATGTTTTTTGTTTTGTATTATTTCGTCGAATTACGCACGATCCATTTTGTTCCGTTGAGATAAACACCGCGACATTTCACACACTTGGTTTCACGTTTGTACGAAGGTGCATTGTTGTGAAAAACACGTTTGCGAAAGAAAGACACTTTCCGGATAACTTAATATTTCCTGTTTTTAAATCCATCGTACGAGTAGGTGGTACTAACTAACAAGTAAATAACTGCATATAAAATTTACGTAAAATGATCACACACGCGTGAGACAGTTTCTTCTTTCGTGTTCCGTACGTACACGTTTCTATGGCATCGTTCTATCACGTTTTTTAATCAAACATGTAACGTTACGCGTTTTGATCAAACGTCAGGTGATTTTTTCAATTTTACGTATGTCGTATAGTCGTATTACATCGCCATTTCCATCGATATTGAGAGGATTAAATGGTCTCCTAACGATTGAATTTGCTTATCTGATCGTAAAGTCTTATTATACAGAACGTACTCGTAATCATGGTACGATGAACAAGGCGGTGGTTTTATGTGAAAAAATAAGTTCCCCTAATAAAATCACTTCCTTCTTGATTATACCACGATTACTTTATTAGGAGGATTTATATCTTCGTATCAAATCATCTCCTTGCTAATTGCGCCATAATTACTAGGACATTCTGTATGAACTGAAGATCAGATAGTTAGAAAAACCAACAAATAGGTTCGTATCGTACGAATCGTTTATCCCTCGATTTAAACAAATTCTGTTTCGCTTCTTTTCCCTCGAATTAAGCAATTTTTTCTTTTTTTTTTTTTTGTAAGAAAAACTATTTGACTCTAACGTTGTGAAAAGCCCATGTACGGACGCGAAAATGTTTCACCGCTTACCACTGGAAACTTTTATGCTCATAGTGTGCGTTATAAAAATATTTTGAAAATTAGCGCTGTCGTGAGACCCGACCATCGTGAACGCGCGTTATATTCGTAAATGATGTGTTCCAATGCTTTCGCGATTCTGTGTGTACGCGATATTCGGCAATTAGCACTAGAACTACCGATAGTTAACAAACAATTTCTAACAAAGCCAGTCGAAATGATTGTTTAAAAAATACTTAATAATAGAATATTTTATATTTATTGATTTATTACTTTCTTACACAAACAATTCCATGTTATGTAGTACATTTTTGGTATTATTAATCCATCTGGGATCCCTAAACGAGGGTTGACACATTTATAAAATTGTAGAAGCAGTCGTTTTGACTGTTGTATTTCTAGCGGTAGCATCTAGCGATGGATCTGGAATTTTCCTGATAACTGATATCATCATATCGAATGATACGCAGTAAAAATGTTCAAAACGTGTGGAAGGTTGTACAAAACGAGGAAACTGATTAATTCGATAAAAAGATCACAGCACCCTTTCACACTTTGACAAGTACCAGTCGTTTTCACTGGTATTGGTATAAATAGCCTTGATGAGAAATTATTTTCAGTTTGAATACATAAAAAGGAAAATACAATTCATTATATTATTCTTCCAGTTATCGTTGCGAAAGTCATTACATGAAGTAAGAATTTTGAAATAAAATTGTAAAATCAGTCGATTTGACTGACGTGGTAGTTCGAGCGTTAATTTTATATCATAGATATTGACTAAGTAAGAAAGGTCAGCGTTCCATCTGTTTTCGACGAGAAGTCGAACGAGCCAGGTCTGGCTCGAAAGGTGGAACCATTGTACGAATTTGCTGACAAATCTATTCTGCGGCGGGAAGGTGTTGCGCGAACAATAGAGGCTGGATATCCTAGCGAGTAATAATCGTATGGATTACCAGGTATCTCCGGTCATAGAAGGGGATCTAGCAGACCAGACAATCGGTCCTCAGTGTACTATTCATTTGTCAGCCGACATTTCGACCAATAGTCTCTGGCATCTCGATTAAAGCCCGTCCAGGCGTACGCTAAATTACGACTGGGCTGGTTTCTTACGCCGATACTCGTTCTCGGTTACAGCGTCAAAGATTTCTATCTATTCGTAGAATATTTTCCAAAGCGTGGAGGAATATTTCTCGATAATTCAATCGCGCGTTCGAATTCTCGTATGTATTCCTTAGCAATCGTTGATCCAACGAAAGGAAAATGCGATCCGACACGCGCATTTATTATTAGACATCACGTATTACGATATTTCTCTTATCGCTTTTTCATTTCACGTCTCTGTGCGGTCGAAATAGGCAGGATCGTACGACAAAGTTATTTCTGTTAAAGTAAAACCTCGGGAAACTTCTCTTCGAAGCGTATTCCCCTGTTCTTTGTCTGTCGATGATCCTGAAAGCTAAACTAAATTATTCTAGCGTTTATAACACACTAACGTGATTTATCGTTTCAACTGCACGATTCCAGAACTCGTACAAATCCTTCTCGTATCACCAAGCTCGTCTTTCGTTTTGTACCCTCCACGATATTACGGTAGAAAAAAGGAGAAAAGGATCCGTGAAAGGAAGGACCACCCACGTCGCCTGAAGGACTCAAAGGCAAAACAAAGTTCTGTGACAGGATGAGCGTCCACGTATATCCTTTTCGTGGTCGAAACGAGAAACGACACCGACAAAAACACTTCCCTCTGGCCCGTCGGGGCGAAAGGGCTGCTCCACTGTTTGTTTTTCCCTTTAGTGGGTCCTGATGAAAAGCCAGAGCGAGAAAAAGGGGTCGCGGCTCTTTCAGCTCCTAATCGTTCCTGTTTTCGTTTCACGTTCGTCGATTACCAATTACTTTGAACGACTCGCCAGCGAAACAGCTCGATCTTATCAGGCATACGTCACGCGTCGTTATCGCGATAGCAATGTCGCGAGATATTAAAATTTCCACTCGTTTTCTCGGTGCTTACTCCACCGAGACGGTTATTATTATAGTTATAGTCCAACCACGATTTTCAACTTCTCTTCTCGCCTTGTATGGCGTGGCTCGCAACAGTTTGGAAATATCGTTGCAGCCGGTACAATTAGCTGGTAGCCCGATCTCGTACATCGTACACGCCATTATCGCGATTTTGTGGTAAGACGAAGTTGACGAAGGTAGACGTTCGCAAGAAAATTATGAGATTGGGAATTTATTTGACTTAGCATCGTGAACCCCTCGATGAATACAGCCTAGCGTGTCGTGCTGATTCTCGATGAATATAGATACACGAATATATTATGAGAAGAGGAAACGTCATCGATGACCAACGTGGAACTCTGGCCTCGATGACTAAGAGCGTTAGAGCGTTGTTTGTAGAAAGCATCGGGAAATCTGCTGAAAACAAATTGACTGAATGTGTACGTTGAGTCAAAGCACAGATTGGACTCGATAAAGTGGTCGACCATCCAACGCGTGACCAATTGGAAATTTTTCAGTCCACGTAGAATTTAAGCCGAGTATTTAAAGACCGCGTTCTCCGCGGTTCATTTTACGAGATCGTTTGTCGTATTGGCGAAAACGCGAGAAACACGGGACGGTGAATGGCATCGATTCGCATGCCGTGACTCGCAAAGCGTTTTTCGTTCCCTCCACTTTGTCACGCGACTCTTCTTCGCTTTTTTCATCGTCACGCCAATAACGTTTTTCCCCTTTGGTTTCTGTTGCAGGTAAGCATCCAAGCTCGAGTCTTTCACGGCGCCACGCAATTACGGCAAATTGCTGTTTGCCTCGAAGTATCAGCGGAGAACGCGTCTCTCGCTCGGAACTTTGGCGCGTAGCCGGTTTTTCCGCAGCTTTCCGTGACTCCAGTTCGCGTTGGTATCGGCTCCGTGTCCCGTTCCTCGACCGGCTGGACGAGAACGAGGCGAGTCGTAAGTCGACGGCACGTTGCAGGAAGCGCATCGCGTTCCTGGCCATCGATGCGAATAATTTCATTCGTTTGTACTCGCTCGTTCGTCTCGTTCGCGCTCCGAAGCTGCTGAAATTAACGCTTTGCCGAACCAACGCGGACGTTCCTCCTATTTCACTTTTACACAATTGTATGTAGTATGTAAGTATGTACGCACTCCTTCTTGTAATCTCCGATATCTCCCGACTTTTCCACAATTACCGAGGTAACAATATTCCTCGGCGTGAACGTAACTGTTTTGTCCGACCAGACGCGAGGAAGCGCGTCAACGGGAGTCGTAAATTCCCGTTACGATTAGAATAATCGACGCCACGAACGAATCGATCCTCTTATTTCTGTTGGAATAATAGGGGTGATTGAGTTAGCATAACACTGCGGTTAACAAATTATAATATATGTTTTATTTCCAACAACTGATTTCACTGATTATGTAAATGTTCGGTTAGGCTACGATGTCGAATTGTAATGTCTTTTACAATCAGGTTCAAAGTGTTCGACTCGTATAGGTATTAGCAACTTGTCGAGTTGGCGACTAAGTTTTGACTCTTTTCGAGTTGGTGTTTTACTGTTTTCCATTTGATGCCGGACTTTTGAATGACTGTCCGCTCTCCTGTTATTACGGAGGAAAGGTCGGTGTGGGTGCGCTTTTTGAACGAAGAAAGCGGATTCGTTGTTCACACTTTTCGTTAGGAAAGCGAGGGTAACGATCCGCGATGCTCATTGTTTATAGCCAATGTTAACGAATGAAAATAGGAGAAGGAAGCCTGGGCGACACTGTTCATTGGAAAAACTCGCTTTTCCCGTTTGGTAACCACCCGCTTTCTCCGTAATTTGTAAGAGTGCACAATAAATTCTTGTTCCAAGGATCATCCACAAACCGAAAACACTTACAGGATTAGAGATTAAGTTAATAAGATTCAGTTTATGGCGGGGCCTTAGGCTTATTGAGGGTCTGAACAACAGTACGTGGACCTTAGGCGACCTATCGCACGCGACGTAACAGCAACGTTTGAATTATTTTTGTTAAATTGTTACATTATATATCAATTTTCTATCGATTAATTTTATATATTTGAATTACGTTTGCTAATAACGCTCACAGCGGTGGTATAAACGGTAAAAGTACGATCGAAACTGCAACGTGTAATGCGGCATATTCGTTGTATGAATATTTTGGAAGAAACGTATACATATACACACGAGGTATTTCTCGTTTGATTTATCTTTATTTTCGAATCTTCGAATTTACGTAGGGTTCTAACGTTCACGGTGTAATGGTACGTGCAGTAAAAACACGATGGAAAATGAGCTACGATGCTGAGAATAATTTGAAGCGATACGCACAATTTGCGCGTGCTTAAATTTTACTATACGCGTCAAATCGATAACATTTTGCCTTCGACATCGATGATGCTTCTCGAAGCGAAAGAAATACGATAACTGGAAGCGAAAGTAGGCCAAAGTCATAATTCCCTTCGTTTCGAATTTATCTCGAAGATACGCGAAGCTTGGAATTTAGCAATTTTTGCCCATTTTCCTGAACGCAACCGGACCAAAGAAGTTTCCTCGCGATTCCGCCTCTCTCCTTATAAAT
This sequence comes from Bombus soroeensis, assembly GCA_014737365.1. Lineage (NCBI taxonomy): Eukaryota > Metazoa > Arthropoda > Insecta > Hymenoptera > Apidae > Bombus > Bombus soroeensis. Next base: position 5,258,312 of record JACXIL010000251.1, on the reverse strand, counting down.
CAGAGATTCGGGTCGAAGGAAAGAACACCTCGGAAAACGATGGGCAGCAGGGGACGGAATAGAAACGAGGCTTTAATTACTTAGAGTGACCCGAGCCTGGCGTTCCGGCGCCGCTCGGCCAACAACCCTTTGACAAGTTCGTGTCGGCGTTGTTGAAATTTTAATCAACGCTCTTCTCGCTCGTCCTCTCCCTACGATGCATAGAAGAGCTTCATCCCTCGAGATAAAGCCAGCATAGTGGCGCGATAAGGAGCTGCGATGCGGCGAAGGGGTTGAAAGAACGCGCGAAGAAGACCAGCGGCGGAAGCGCTTGTGCCTCGAATAGCCGATATCGATTTATTATTAAAATATACAGCGAGGGAATTCTCGCGTGCCACGAGCATCGCATGCCTTTCCATCGAAATTGTTTCGTTTTCCAAGCGTGCATCGGTCAACAGGCTTTTTATCTTGTCAAACACTCGGTCTGCGCTCGCGTTGATAAACTTTCGAAGGCCAAGAAAAATAAACCGACTCGAAGATTAGCAGACACGGAAATAGGAGGTACGCGTTAGCCAAGATCGATGCCGACAGTCGTTCTCATGACGTAATTTGAGAAAACGGCCGGAATATCGATCGCGACTAGCCATCTCGCGCTGTTATTTCGATTTAAGTCAATATTGTAACACGTAGCGGAAAATGTCGCGAATAAGAGTCGAAAGGGGATCCATTTTGAGGTCATTGATCTCTTTTCATACAAAAGATAGGATCTAGATAGAGGTCCGTTTCGCTAAGCATATTTCGTACAATTTCGTATATCCTCCCAGTTCGAAAGAGATTAACGCGTTACGATGAAATAATAATTACGAGCATATAGAATCTGAGGATCGTAAAAAGCTGCATCGGCTTTTAAAGATCGTAACTAGGAAAGTAACGTTAAAGAAAAATATTTGCATATTACGTGCATATTACACGCACCTGTGCGTTTCCGTATCTTTAGATTTTAGATTTAAATGCACGAAAATCTACGGTATACTTTCCGGTGGTGCAAGGATTCGTTACAGAATTATAGTTCCCTCGTCTCGGTGGGAAGTCGATCGTGCCACGCTTTCTAGTCGAATTAACGCCGCGAAACCAGCATCGATCAGGCGATAAAACACTCTCATCCGGTGGCCGTGCCAGCGGCGTCTGCACACGGTCGCGTCAATGTTTGATTTACAAATCGAACGGTAATTCGTGCATTCTCCGGGCTTGCCCTAGCAGAACGTCTGCATAAAGGACCGCAGAATCTCTGCGCCACCCCCATAGCAACTTCATCCCCCCCAGGGAAACCCCTTTGTGTTTATACAGCGGTCTTGCTGCTGGTTTTGCTTGCTATACCTCGTGGCAGATCGATGGAATACCTTGAAACGCGGAATCGTTTCGTCTTGACGGTTGTTCGTCGTGAAGCGCAATGATTTCGTAGGATGCACCTTTTTTCGATCTTGGCGCCGTTTGTCAAGAATTGTTTCGCCTAAATTCGAACGACTCAGTCCGGTCGCTTTTAGGGAACGTATTTCAAATTTGTATATCTTTACGCGCCTTGTAGTAAACTTTCTTAACCGGAAAAGATTTACGCGATCATCGATAACCGAATAACGTAAACTTACATCGTAACGTAAGGTAAAATTGTAGCAATTGCGTTATGCGATAGGTATTCCGTTAAAAAAGAGATTGAACTAGACCGAGCAGAAATCGTAGAAATTAGAATATTCGTTCGTTTTCTTCGCAAACGACAAGAAACGACGCTCCTGTCGTGAAAGCTGTCGAATTAAACGATCAACAGCTCGAACCTATCTGTTCGTTTCACTCAGCCTCGTTGTATACCGCTTTCGTCCGCAAGATATTTCAAAAACCAGCGAAACAAACGCGCGTCGATTAATATCGAAGAGCGCCGTAATTGGACCAAAAATTTCGCCAAAAATTACACGGAGAGGTTACGCGGCAGAGGGTGGAAAAGATTTCCCTCGACACCCTGTTCAATTATCGACACCCTCCTCGAGTAAACAGACCAGTCCGCGATTTCAACGCGCTGGTCGAAAGTTCGGACAACGAAGGACCCTCTGCCTCGAAATCATTCCCCTAATTAATCCCCATTTAGTGGATCAGTTTGTCGAAGCTCGTGACGAGGGCGGTATGGAAATTAGTCGCGTGGCGCGATTGCTTCGTGTCGTGTCTTTCCCTGCTCTCTTTCTAAGCGTTCGATCCTTCTCTCGAGATAAACGCGTAACTACCGGTAAAATAACGTCACCAGGAGAAAGAAAAAAAAAATACTTCCGCCTCGACGATGTATCGCGTTCGTTGCGAATAGAAAGATATGTAAAATAGTTCGCAAAGGACTGTCGGCGAGGTAGGCAACTCGGTATGTTTGTATCCCGTAGCGATCGACTTTCGAACTGCGATGTGCTACAGTTCGTGTGAAAAGCGTTTGAAAACAAAGCGTAGCATATGGCTAGACGTTGCGTCTTCCCAAGCACGGTACACGTTCACAAGCGTAAATAATAAATGGTTGCGTGTACAGGCGCATTAACGAGCTCCTTTGTTCCATTTTTCTCGAAGATATAATAATCGAGGTAAAATCCATTTACGAAGTATAATGTTATGCCACGAAGCGTTTATATTATCCATTTGAAGCACGTTCCGAGTTTTATGCCACCTGCTGACTAAAAGGGTATACTTTAGCCCATTAAAATCCCGTTCCCGCAAAGGGGAAAAACTGTAGGTTACCATTTCTTCTGTGACTTTTATTTGAAATCTGTTGGCGTTTAATCGTACCAAAAATAAAAATCCTGATTCGCTTGTAGTTTCTTAGCTGTTACGCGTATCCGTACGCGTTTAAAATATCGAACCATCGGGATGGAATGTTCAACACACGGCGATGGTGCGGCGCGTCGTTACCTCGTTTCCGTTCGCGCAGGTACAAGACTACTAATCGAGCAAATAAACATTGCTTCGCGATCGATCGAATCGAGAGCCGCGTAATTTCGAGTGCTATTTAATCTCGCTGTTACGCGAATACAGGCAACAATAGCCAGTCGATAAGAAGATAAATTGGCACGTTCCGGCTTGAACCGCGGAGGCAGCCTGTGATTCTCCCAAATATAAATTTCGCGTAGGACGATCGGTCGATCGTGCAAACATCGCCGAGTGCCTTCGAATTCTCAAAAATGCTTCATTTCGAAACGACCCTAAAGAAAATTTTCTTCAGTTCCGATCTCGCTGCCGCTCTGGTATTTCCTACACCTTCTTGAGACTCGTTCACCCCGAAGAAACTACCCTCGATTGCCTGCAAGTCCTTTATCCGTGAAACTCGAGGCAGGTGAGAATTCCCATAATTTTCACCGCGTCGTTCAACGACCTCGTATATTGAAATACGTTCCGACACGTTCACTCGTCGGCAAACATGTTCGCGGCCGATATGCGTAAATATTTTATGATCGTTGTATAATTTTCTTGTGGACATTGCTTCGACGAATAACAACGTGAAACGGTAACGCCGTGGAAGATGCAATTCGAAAAATGTCGCGAGAAACGCAGTCGCTCTATTTTCATCGATTCTCGGTATCGAATTCGAAATCGCTATGATAGGAAGGAGAATCGATCAGTCATGGTTTTAATCTATCAATTATATTGCGTTATATTATTCGGAAATAATTTTATTTCTTATTCTCATAATTTTTATTATCCCGGCTACTTTCCCAGTACCTGTGTATCCAACAAGTCAGGTAGCAGCAGTCCTGTTTTATGGCTATGAGAGGCGATAAAAGAAAGGAAGGGTCGCAAATTATTTGACTATGGGTACATTTCTTGTGTACGGACAAAAGAGTACAAGACAGATTTTGATAAAACAGCTGTCTCAAGTATACTTAAGTACAGTAATAAATCTTACGTTCCTATGCTTTGTTTACGACGTGGATATTACAACTTAACTGCGTTTTTCTTCCGCTCTTTTACCTGGCATTCCCCATAGTATAACCAAAATCCAACGCTTGATCTTACATTGTGCTTCAAGTACGGGAAGCTAATAATTCTGACTTTTATCGTTCTGCCCATCTACCAGGGATACGATGGAAAAACAGGGTCGAGTTTTAAAAACGATCGAGAAACACCGTACCAAGGCGACTAACTCGTACCGCGACTATTTGTTTTCGCACGTGCGTCGATGTTGGTCGCGCGTGATTTACGCGAAGAAGCGATGCGAGTGACGGATAAACGGATCGGTGAAAGGGGACCGGAGGGGAAAAAAGTAGGCGAGCGGAAGCGATCGCGGGCGACCGGAAACGCGGTTGCGTTACGTCAAGCTAGAAACGAACGAACCGCGTTGCATTAGTTAGAGTGTGCTCGTCGTTACGCACGTGCGTGCCTGCTCGTCTGTGCGCGCTCCTCGCGCTACTTCCATCGCGTCTTCTCTTTTTTTCGCTCTATTCCTCTTCGTCTCTCTTTTTTCTCTGCTCGTAGCCCTCCACTGTTCCTCTAGCTAGCCCTCCGCTTCGCTACGATCTTTCAACTAGCAGTGACTAGCCGAGCTACGCAACGCACGCGTTCGAAACGGTGCCCCATCTGAGCTGACGTGCGTTGCCATCGTGTATACCCGGTGTCTTCGAAATCTGAATCGTTTCGAAGAAGATAGGCTGCATAGAAATGGGAATCGTAGGTCTTCAACGACTCGGAGCCGTGTAAAATCTCGATTTTCTTTCTATTCATCGACCGAGGCCACGCGTATATTGTGCCTATGAGTGGCGCTATTTCGTTTTTCAGTTTTACTTCGAAATAGTTTACATATTTCGTTATCTCTCTTTGTTATCCTTCAGTTTGCGCTTTCATTATTCTTAACCACGTAATAGATATCCAACTTGTGAAAAAGTAATGCCAAAGCTTCTAATAAAACGTTACATAAATGTACATTTCAAGACAAATTTTGATAAGCAACATTTGTTATCACTTATTTGCTCTACTGAGGTTCGTGGAATTGATCTGCCTGGCTTTGAAGCGTGGCGTATCTATTACTAAACGAAAATGTATTAGATCGTCCGAAAAGTTTCTTTCGTTTTATAAGGAAATAATGGATGCATAAAATTTTCCGTTCTATATTATTTTATCGAATTACGTACGATCCATTTTGTTCTATCAAAATAAAGGTCTCAGCGTTCGACGGATTAGGTTTCACGTTTGTATAAAGATGCATCGTTGTAAAAGACGTGTCTGTAAAAGGAAGACACTTTTCGGACAACCTAATAATAAACGATATCGCAGAAATTACTACGCACTCGTTAATTAAATTCCTCAACGAGCGCACGTTTGACGAAAGTTCGCCAGCAAATAGGACACCATGCTTTTCCTACGCTTTCGTACTATCGTCTCTTTTCTTCATTCCGATCAATGAGACTCCTAGAAGGAGAGTTTCCAGCCAATCTCTCCATTCTCTTCTCCGAAATATTCATTGGCTTCCTCAAACATTTCCCCAGACAACGACAATAACCGTCCGTCAGAATTCTCCTCCGAAATTTCCGTCGTAAAGACTCTTTACGCAAGTACACACCGTTAGTTCTCTTCGGTCGGAAGACAATGGTGCGGATATTTGCGTTCCAATTTTAGCCGGAGAAATTCCGGACAAATTTGTCGGGGCCCGCTCGACGTATACAACTTGTTTCCCGTTCGGACGAGAGCCGGTCGCAGGTTTTTCTACCTGAGGCTGGCTACGCGCAGGGTGAGTCAACGCGTACCAAACTACGGAGAAGGGAACACGGATCCTATGGGACACCGTAGGATAAACGGACCCTCTCAGTCACCGCTACCCCTCCTAACCTTCCCTTGGCACGTCCCCTGACTCCCCTCGCCGCAGCCATTGCTGAGAAACCCTCTTCACCCCGTCACGTACGCACCTCGAAGGGACCCCTACAATTCGGTTTCCATTCCAGTCGTTCTCGTGCCCCGCTATGGGATAGATAGAGTCGAGGGGTCGTGTCCATGTATCTACGATTTTCTAGCATCGATCTAGCGTCTCTCTTCTCGGACACAGTGTACCTCTTCGTCTGCTATAATTTCGGTGGTGGTAGTTTTATTCGCTGTAGTGGTGTTTGGTGAGCAGTGTTTTTTTTTTAAAAAAGTATTTTCTCTAATTAAACAAGGAACGAGACACGTTTCATATTTTGAACTTTGTATCTCGTCCTGGTCTTCGAAGAGAGTCGTTCTTTCGTCGCTTACGCTTCCATTCGTTGTCTCGGTCGCGTTTCTGGTGCTTCGTGAACGCTATTTTTCACGAGAGATGTTTTCTCCAATTAATCAACGAGGGATAGTTAACATTTGGTGCGGTTGACGAAGGAACGACGCGGTTGATACTTTTGTCGATTGACCGAGGATACGATCGTAATTTTCGCCCTCCAACGAAGCATACGATGGATATTTCTTCCAGTTAACGGAGGATACGGTTGATACCTTGGATTCTGTGACTTAAACCGTGATTAAGATCGAGTTTCTTCTTCGTCGTGATCGTGAACAAGGTGAACGAGTGCGCGGGATTGTGAAGGCCTAAAGGTTTGCGCGAAACACGTGACAACGGGGTTACGAACGAAACGCGCGAAACACGTTGGAAACGGAGGTTGATGCTCAGGGCTCGTCTGCTACGAGTTTCCACGATTTCCACCCTGTTGATGGATGACGAGAGCCAGCTGTTTCCGAGTAGGGTGAACCATTTCGAAAGGTTGCCTCGAGTTGTCCCGCCGATCGATCGCGCCACATAAAAGGGTGGACGAAAGCGAGCTTCGTTCCTTGATGCTCACGTTGCTTGCCAACGATAGAATTCTGCCAGGATCGTCTAGGATTTTGGCATGGTTTTGAAGTACGTGTTACTTTTTTTTATTATTTTTATTACCACTGTAGTAAAATTTTGGGTCGTGAATTTCTACGAATCTAATTTATGTCGTGACCAAACGCGTTTGCGATCAATGTAGATATGTGCGCATTGAAGATATTCGTCAATGTAAATACGATATTGTAAATAGAGATAGGTAAAAATGAATCACTACAATGCACGATAGTAATTCTCATCAGTTTGGATAAAAGATAATTTTCGGAAAATTCAAGTGGGAAAGTCGTTTCTGTATCTAATTGTTTCTTATTCGACGTATAAATACTACAGGAACGAGGAACGTGATACGTTTAATGTCGCTTTATGGCGAGAGGAGGTAAGGAATAATTTTGGTAACACGCGATTGACAAGATAGTAGATTTTAATACTGTTGCCCTACAGGAAATGTTGCACCGTGTTCTTTTTCTGTGTGGAATTTATTCATAAATAGACACAAATAAATCGCATATATTCGTCATAGGAATACATGTTCTTACAAACCCAGTTTACGCTCCATTAATTCGGACAATAGCGGTGCACCTACGAGTTTGCACAATGGAGTCCCGCTGTGAGTCCGTAAACCTGAAGCTCGGCTTTAAGTTGTTCCTATGAATGAGGTTTTCTACCGCAATTTGAAAATTCTCTGACGAAGGAACCGAGACTAAATTTTAAGAAATGGTCTGAGGGCGAAAACTGTGGTTTGTTCGCAAACGATTAAACGAGGGATGGAATTAGAAAGAGCTGAGGAAGGAAAAATTTCGAAGGAAAGCAAAAACCCTTCGATCGTATTACCAGTTAACTACCTACGAGTTGCTGAACGTTCGATCGCGTTTCACTGGCGTGCCGGAACAATGCACTAACGTACCCTCGTTTTTCCAACTACCCTAAACCAATAAAACCCCACCCCCACCATATCCCGAGCTGAATCTTCCTTCGGAGCAGTTTTAAGGAAGAGCAGCTGTTCCTCCTCGTCTCTGGTTTTTTTCTATTTTTACCAGCATCGCGCCTGCCCTTTACAATTTCTCCAAGAGCAGCCATGTGCTCGAGCATAAACGTAACGGAGTTGGACCGGTAGCGTTTGGCAGATGCGACGATTTCGACGTTCCAACTGAATTTCGTAAAATTGTTAACGTTCGTTCTCGTTAGCGTACGAGAACAGTTCGTAAAGTTCGATATTTATTTGTTGTCTGCTTGCATGTTGTTCGCGAAACGTGCAATATTGCTCGCTTAATCGAAGAAGTGGCTCCGTTTTCCAGCAACTTGAGCAAAGCGACAAAAGTAAAGGATAACTAACTCAAAATCAAATTACGTAGTTTGCGACTAGTTTGCGATTAAATGGTTTTAATTAGCCACTAACGAGATTAACTTATCGAAAATAATCGACCAATATTCGTAGCAACGAACTTCTTTCCACTTTTCGATATCTTTCTTTCTTTTACTTTCTTTTTTTTATTTTATTTGGGAGTATTTTACAATCAATTCTCATTGAGAATTTTTAGTAAATTTTCTGGCGTGTTACTATGACACGATTAAAAGTATAAAGTGTATTTGATTCTAATTGAATCTAGTGCTTAATTCTAAAGGATATTGTCTTTTTAACCTGCGGATCTGATCCGACGTGTCAAGTAGTTGATTAATTAGGGGGTTTCGATGGTTGTTAACTCTTATGATATATCTATTACTACATTTTGCTATTTCTTCAACGGATGAACGTGGAAAGCAAAATTGTGTTTTGTTATTTTTTTGTGTATTGTTATTTTTCAAACTTTTTCGACGAAAATGACGCGACTATATTTGAATAAATTTGAATTTTACTGATAATACGTAATTAGACGGAGCTGCTCGAACCTTCCGCTTTATTTTCTTCGTGCTCGATATTGTTCGCTCTCGTCTTCAGAGAGAAATTTGCCTGTCATTTCGTACATGGCGTGAAAAATAGGAATAGAGAAAAGAATGAGGTTCGTTCGAGGAAGTCTAGTCGAAGGAAGCGAAAGATGGACAGACGGCAGGAAGATATCCATCCTGTGATCAGGTTTAGCGTGCTTGGAAATTCAAGGGCTATCTACGATCTTCCGGGTCCTGACCCCGTGTAATTCTGAATTCGAGGCATGCCCAGACCATGGATACGAAACTGAGGAAACGTAACTTCCTTTCTCTAAGCAGTCGCCGTGCGTCGCCACCGTTATTTACTGTATTGGCAACGTGACTCGGATCGACTGGTCGACGGCGTGCTATCGCGTCCTCGAATTTCGTTTCTCAATCGCAAACAGAAATTCCTTGCGATTTTCTATTGACGTTTTTCCCCTTTTATCTTTTTAATTGCTTCGAGGACGATACAATTTTATTCTCTTTAATTAATATTTAACTCATCGTAAGATAAATCACTTCCTTGCACGAGTTGCTTTATCGTAATCCGATGGTGTACAGAATTGTAAATTCCAAGGTAAATTCTAGCACCGAGCGTATTTCTAACGCAATTGTTTCCCTCTACTCTCCGATTTACGAGGATTATTATTATTTTTATAAATACCACTAAACGCAACTTATATTTTTATCTTTACAATTTAAACGCGTCTCGTATTTTTACAATTTAAACGCCACTCGTATCTTTGCAAACACAACCAAAGAAATGCGAGCAGAGATTTGTCTCGTACGTTAAATCCCACGGCGAGTACTGTACTTTTCGTCTGTTGTACGTATGTTTTGTGCATTTTTGCGTTTTTAAACTTTCCGTAAGTGCACAAAAATCCGCGATCTAACCGTCGGTGTGTCTTTTGCGCGAAGGAACAATTCCGCTCGAAAGGAAGAATCGAGCGTTTTCCATCGATTAGATAAAAGAGAACGTGAGCGTTAAGGGATTAAAAGGGACTGAGAACTATCGCAAATCTTTTCCCTTTCGTTTTACCTTCTTTTTCATTTTTAATCGGATACGCTCGTTGTCGTTCCGAAAGGCACAACCGATATTTGCATAACCGACGGGCTACTAAATGCACGGGTTTGTTTCTCTGTTTTCTCTCTTTGCTTTCCTCTCTTTATCTTTGTTTCTGTTATCCGTGTCATAGTTTCGGCGAAATAATCGTACGATTCTTCTAAATTAGGACTAATTTAGTACACTGAAACGTCCTTATCAGCTGGGAATTATCTTTCAAATTCTCCGCGAGCTGTAACGAACGCTTTACTACTTTCATTGTTGATGAATTTTCTATCTTTAGGAATAATAGGCTCTTCTATTATCGGAATATTCATTCGGCTCCGGTATTAACCATCGTTTAAACGAATTAGTCGTCTCGATGAACGAAATACCAAATCGCATAGCTGACAGCTAATAATAAGATAAAAGAATAATAGTGATAAACGCGGTGTGATAACGATACAATGCCTACTTTTATGATAAATGCATGTTTTTACGAGGCAAAAGAAACGAGATACGTATTGTAAGAAACAGCATAAGTTGGGTACTTTAGAGATTTTCGAATGGCGTGTGTTCCTTGAATGTTTGCGATGCGGATAAATTGAAATTAAACGAGATAGATCGAATCGAACGAATGTCGGCGAAGGTCGAACCGTTGATTTAATAAAAATTGTTTGCTTAATTTTTTCGAACCACGGCCAATCGTACCGAGATTTTACTCTAATAATCTGCCGTCTCTCCGTTTCTTCTTCGAACACGAAATGTCTCTCGATATATTGTTTACGCATTTACGCGGAAGAGTGGAAAATTAAATCGCAAGTGGCTCTCATGCACGATTGCACTTTTGCATCGATGGAAGCTACGAAATCGAGTTAACGAGCAATTCGTCGCTAACGAGAATTGTACCAGGAAACGTGTTTATTCGCGTGTGATTAACTACACGCCCACGCTCGCGACTATTACAGCGAGAAGAGGACTGGAAATATCGCGCGATCCACTTACGGATTTTCGAAACTACCCCTCGTCTCTTCGCGGCTGTCGGTCCCTCGTTTACGGAAGAATCGGACGATTCTTTGTTAAAGTCCGTTTGTAGAACTCGTTGAACGAAACCTTCTTCCGGGCTGCGTATCGTTTTGCGGTTTGAAATGCGGTTTCTTCCCTCGTCCGCGTTCCAACTGTTACCAGTTAGCGAATGCGTCAAAAACCTGATGCATGTCGTTCGCAACAGGAACTAGATTCTCACCTTACGAGACCTTGAATTCTCCGGTTCTCGGATCCACGGCACCGACCCTGCTCCTGTTGTCACGTTAGAATGAAACGGGAGGAAGCTCGGGGCGTGTTTCCGAATAATACCGGTGGCTGTTAGAAATGAAATTTGACGGTCGTTGCGTGGAAAGGGGGCGAGTACACGGAATATAGAATTTCCGAGATTTGGTAATTCCTGTGTTCGGAAAATACATTTTACTCTCTTACGTGTAGCCCAGTTGAAAAGAAAAATTCGGAACTTGAAAGATACTCGCGAAATTGAGGAAGAACTTTTAACTACAGGACACTTTAGGACGTATATTAGAACCCTGATAAATTAATTGCACAAGTAATATTTTCAAAATCCCAGATACTTCTTCGTATCGACTAGAGAAGCACCCTCCATCTGTCAGTTTAAATCTCCTGCGCTCTTCTGCGAGCATTTCGAACATCTACCAAATGTACGAATTAACAAGCTTAAAATCTCAACATTTTAAACCTATCCTCTTGCCCCTGGACGCTGGAATTTCTCTTGCATCAACCGTCGCTAGTTAGTTAGAAAAAGTATTCCAAGTTGACCCCCACGAATCGGCTGTTTCGAACACGATCGGATTCCGATCGAAGCGAAGATCGTGCACCCGTGGATTCGTTGAATCTTGACGCGGGTCTTCCGGATCACCTGCCCGTCCCTGGCGCGTTGAATATCCCGGCCAATGGCAAGGTTCGTCCTGACGACAATGAACTTGCGCGGAAGTTTTGCGGCAGGGGCGGCAATGGGAGGGGTTTACGGACTGCTTCTCGAACCTACGGAGTAATGACACCGCCGCTTCCTTCCTCGCTCCCAGATCCTCTCTCTTTCTCCTTCTCAGTCTTCCAAGTCCATCGTTGCTTTCGTTGCTTTGGTCGGTCGGCGAGTCGCAGCGCGCGAAGTTTGGGACAAGGTTAGTGTGTCGAGCCGAAACACACTCGATTTGGCGACCCACGAGCCTGTTGGATATCGTAGAGGGAGCGAAATCTGGGATGGGATCGCTGAGAGAGAAAGAGAGAGGGGGCAGAGGAGAAAGGGGAAGACCGGAATAACGTGTTTATAAAGAAAGGGCCATCGAAATCGAGCTTGATAGTCCTTTTTGCGGGATACGCGCGAGCTGCGCGCGATAATTCTGCCTCGGCGCGATAATTATTTTCCCGCGGGATTTATAGCTCTGATTAATTTAATGGCCACCATGTCGACCCGTTGTATTTATCTATTTATCAGCGCATTAGCCGGGATTTCAATTGGCAATTGATAATCGTGATGCATGCTAGAGAACTTTGTTCGTAGATAAAGAACGATAAACGAGGTAGATTTCGTAAGAAATCTACCGTTTGATCAGAGGACGTACTCGGTACCTGGGTTATTCAGCATGGAGATGTAGGTTCAGAATCGGCCCCTCCATTGTCGAGAGAAACGTAGAAACGAATATCCTGTTGCGTTAGGGCTGATGGAATCTGTATACGTGGCATTCTGTGAACAAGGAAGGAAAATTGCCTATTTAACCGATTAAAGCCACGGATCGTCAATTTTGACCGTATCGCACGACGATAGTGTTAAGAGCTGACATTGCTTGGCAAAGGAACCGAGGATATTTCTACTTGATCCTTGGAACAAACATATCGGCTGTGTATACCGGGATTTCACTAGGTTTCCAGGAAAAAGGCATTGATATTCTCCAATCGTAATCACCAAAAATCACGAACGTTGGAAGAAAACGTGCAACAAAAATTCTTCCCTCGATATACCTGCGACACTCGAATTCCATCAATCGTGGCGCACAGTTCGTGGAAGGTGTAATCTTACTTTTGCGAGAGCACGCAATCGCAGTTGCGTATCGCTTCGGCCGACTAACGAACGATGTCCATCGTCGTTAAAATCTCCACCAAAATCGCCGTCTTCTCTCTATACGCTAACGTCTTCATTCGAAACGCCGACTAACGAGATTCCTGTGCAGGAACAAACGTTGTTTGTCCCAGTGGCAATTTGTTGGCGAGCGTCGGTCGTAAACCGGCGGGCAAGAATTGCGAGCGGTACCGCGGAAAAAGCGCGGCCTCGGTTCATTTCGAACGAGTTATTACGCGACTCGGCCGACCGACTTATCTCTTATCTCTCGTTGATTGGTTTATATAGCTCGTGTCGAGTTACCTTGTACGTACAGCGCATAAACGGGCTTTTTACGCTCGTGACACGCACACGAATACGTACGTGCGTCGGGTTCGAGAATGTCGTTCTGCGGCTGACTCGCGTGTTCCCACATTTTCGATCTTACCCAAGCTCGCGACTATATTGCGTTGCCACGGAACGTCACCGTATCCGAAGAAAGCACGCTTACATCGAGATTAGCGATTTTCGCTGGTTCCTTTAAACGGTGAACTTTCTATTTTCCTACGCGTTCTGAACGCCTCCGTTCGCAGAGAAGAAGGTTATGCTTAAACGATTGGAAAATTATTGCCATCTTCGGTGGTTACTGTATAGTAAGACCATAGAATTGTAAGACAAACGAAGAATTCAACGTTGGACGTTGTAATAGAAGTCTCATCTTTGTATACAGGTTGCTTCGACAACGGTGGTTGGTGACAGTGGTGAAAAAATAAGTGGAAAGTGTAGCAGAGTAAAGCTTTCGCGGTTAATCATCAAGCGTACTTAAACTTGGATAATTGCAGGCTGCATATGAATACAAATAGCGGGAGATTATATGGGAAGTGTTCCTGTTTTAAGCTTTGCATTCGGGAAAATAAAGTTTGAAGGCGCTTAGTTAATAGTTGGAAATTTACTTTCCTCGGAAACAAAGCGTCCTACGAAAAAATTCTATTCTACGTGTTTTACTTGTTTTCACGTGTACAGCAACCTCCTATCGATTATTTATCCTCGTTCGGTTCTGAATCAACCAAATTAAAATATACTCGTAATAAATTGGCAAACTGGATTTTCTCAAACACGATGCCTCATGCGCGAAAACGTTATTCTACATCTTCCACTTTCTTTTCCACGAGAAATAACTCGCTGTTCGATCGTATCGCCACTGTCGGAACTGTATGATAATATTCGGCTTCTGAATTATTCGGCATTTGAATTCGAAGATACTAAAATGTCGCTCATCTCGATAATTATGCCTTATCAGTTGCATAACCAGTGTTACGTCTTTGATTTTAGCAGATTAGATAACCATAAAGAGCGACGCTAAAATTAGACAGTCAACGAAAACGTACTTTTCGTATTTTCCTCGCGTGATCTTCACACGAAACCACTCGATATATACGGAAGATATACGGAGCGGTGTTGTAACTCCGGTTGTATCCAGAGGACAGAAGAAAACACTGCGTTGTTCGCAGCTTTGAGCCGAGGAACGTTCTTTGGAACAACTCGGTGAACTCAGCGGAACGCAGAAGTAATGCCCCGACTAACGGAGATTCGTTCGGCGAAGGAACGCAGCGTTTTTCACTCGCTGAACGCGTGAGCTTCTAGAGAAACGCATTCCGTTCGCGACCGGTGTGTTCGCGTGTGTACCGGTTAAATTAGCGCTAACGACTCGGATTAACTTTCCCGGCGTTGCGTCAGGAAAGAAACCACGGCTGGTTCTCAAGGAGAGAAACAAGCCAAGCCCCCGCGATTACGCGTACGTATCGTGGCTTATCTGGCCGGTTCGCGCAATGACTCTGACCTTACTTTTAGCGGACGCTGCATCTTTCACCGCGAACGTTTGCTCTGGGAATTCTATTTGGTTGCATAATAAGTTCGTTCGTGTTTCGTTTTGATAAACACCGTGTAGAAAAGCTATTTATATTTGACGAAGTGAAAATGGCTACGTTAAGTAGAAGCAAAGAGAACAAGAATCTCTAGTAAAAAGAAATATTTCGTTACCATAGAAATTAATAGATCGCTAGCATCTCGTGACACGGCAGAAATATCGGATCAACGTCGAGTATTTGAGATTGTAAAAGTACTTTTCGCGCTATCGATGTTATTTTATCGATTGTTCCAATGACTGGAAGAGTTTTATTTGGAACTGATCGTTGGATAATTCGAAGAATGCAAATACACGTACCTGAACTTTTGGATAAATGAAGAAGACCTTTCAAATGATGAATCTTTGACGCTTTTTCGAAGAAATGCGAAGAAACACATTACAGAATACAGTATTCTGCTGGATAGATAAAAGTCTGTTGCGATACTTGTCATATCTTTCCGAGACGTTGCAAGCGAAAGGTTGTAATTAAGAGAAATTGTTTTTCAATTTACGCGCTCTTTTTTCCCCAGGAATAATTGACAAAGGCGCACAGTGGCCGTGGAAGAGAATGTTTGCCGCGGCAAAAAGGTCAATTTTGTAGGGTGGCATCACGAGCTCTCGAGAGACTACCCTCCACACAGTCCAAGTTATTTCTACCTTCGTAAAAGGATTAAGTCTCACCCTTCGTTTTCCCCGGTGCTTTCGTATACACAGCCACCTTTGTATCTCGTTTCAGCATTTTCCTACCAGCTATTCGGGTTGCTTCCCCGAACTTTTCACCACGCACATTGTCACGACGGCGTATATTCCCCTTCTGAGTCCGATATAAAATTTAATAGACGCGAACTTGTATTTGAATCGTTAATTAACTATCATCGAATGAATTTCCATGTACTTAGAGAAATAGAATCTATTGCTCTCCCTTCTAAGCATCCTGTTACAACGAACATCTTGCTTGGGATATTTTATATCGTCGATGGTATTTTTGCATATTTGAAAAATTTCCCCTTCGTTCGCGAAAGGGTTAACGAATCAAAACGATCTTCCCAGACAAATCTTGTCGCCCTTTTCTCGTTCGTCGATAAATTCTTCGTAAGTTTCCTTGAAACGAAGGTATTTTGCATGAAATGTGCCAATAACGGGACGATTTTCGCGAGTTAAGTTAGAAGGAAGGCAGAAGGATAAAGAGGGCGTAGAATGGAAGGGTCGTTAGAAGGAACGGTGATTAAACGTTTACGAGAAGCTTTTCGAGGTCGTTTCAACGCCCCTCTGCGCCCTCGCCTCTTTCCGGATATATTCAAATCGGTCTTAATGGCGAGGACACACGCGAGGTTCCCGCGTTCCCGGCGAAAAGTTGGCGAAATCGCGCCCTGGCTGCCGGTTTCCTCTTTTCAGTCGCGTCCTTCTTCTACCACGAAACCTACGAAACTCATTTCCACCAGACTCGCGAGTCTCGAGTCACAATCCCATCCGGTGAACGGGGAAAATGGTAATGGCCTGGACGTGACGCGGGAATAATGAAAAGTTCCTCGTTTTCCTTGTTTTCAACTTTAGATCCTCCAGGCTCTATTAACCGTTCCCATCTCATAGAGGATTGATGAAATGGATCAAAAGTGGCGTGTCCGTAAGCTTCTCACGTTCTTCGCTGGGTTTTCAATTTTAAGTCGATAACTCTTGAGTGCAATTGCGATTAAATTAATGGTATTTAAGTTTTAATTTAATACTAGTACAGTATTAGTGCTACTAGGCTACAGTAAACCTGCGACACGTATTTGTCTAATAACTTTCATCGTCCCAGTTTTCGTGGTTCGAATCGACGAGCTATTCGAAGATGGACAACCTTTCCAATACCAAGTTCCATTTGGAACTCATAGTCTTTCGATTCGTATCGAAAGATTTCGAAGATAAACAAATATGTCGAAAACCGAACTGTGGAAGGCAATTTTCGCGTTTTAAAGCTGAGTGTACGAGTGCACGATGAAATATCAGTAATCCTGAGAAACTCGACGATACGGTATTGTCGTAATACAATCGATACTACTTAAAGTCAGTTTTTAAAGAACCAATAGACGTAAATCAATTTCGTGTCGAGTAAATCTTCGAGTATCTATTGTAGGATTTATTTATTTATTTATTTAAACTAAATACAGTAATGTGCTATAACTAAGACAATTAAATAGTTAATTTACAACTCTCGTCAGCACGGATCCAACGCTCTCTTTCACGCGGACTATCCTCCTCGACAATTCTCTGACTTCTCAACTCACGACTGTCTGTTAATTCGTCTTTCTCCCTTAAGCATCCCTTTGTCTTTTCTCATAGCCCCGCCACGTACGTGTTCCGCAATCGCCCACGGCCGTGGTCTTTTTTTCGCGTAACTATTCGACTGAAGGACCTACGACACATTGATGGTCCTGTCGGCACTTAGGCTTTCTCGCGACATTGTTTGTGGTTCAGCAGATATTTCTTAGGCCGTTTGTCCACGATACTACGCTATTAAATTTCGTTTAAAATTATAGCGGTACAACGAGTACAGTAATCTACTTACAACTTAATAGATGTTTCTCTATTTCCAAAATTCCTAACAGGGAATTTGTCCGGTCGTTATTTGCAAGTCTGGCGAATCGCGTGGGCACGCAGACGTTTCTTCGAAACGCGTCTCCGTCCGTTATAACAGGTTACCTGTGCGAAGCTCTCGTGGACCGCGGATACTCGCGTCTCGTACGCCCACCTCTCTCGCTGGCACACCTGTGTATTTTCCCCTACCCAGTATCCGTGATTCCGCTAACGGTTATCCGCCGAAAGTGAGATTCTCCGTCGTTACTGTCTCTTTCCGCCGTCTCAGCCTTTCAACGAACAATGGGCAATGAGTAAAACGTAGAACGAAATGCGTGCCAAAGGAAATCGTTGAGCGTTAACGGTGTTACGACGTATTTCCAGACACATTGTTAACCTGTTAACCGCGAGGAAAGGCGCATCAACTGGTTAATCAGAACGCAACAAGTCGAATTTTCCATCTTTCGCAGGACAGTCGTAAAATTCTGATTTTTATTTAATCTCCCCTTTGTTTGATCTTGCGACCGAACGTGCGTCTTTCTACTCTCTTCGTAATTAAAAAACATATTCGTTTGTCACGATATCGAAGCGTGGTTTCCCTTAACGATTCGACCTTTAGCCAGGCTTTCCATCTTTGACTATTTTCCATTAAAATATTGCCGTTCGTCCATAAATCGGCGTTAAAATCGGTAGATCGACAGAGATATATATTTATGACGTGTTTGTTCCGCGATCTTTGTATAAAAATTTCTCGTTAAGGTTATGACTCGGTTATCAAGTTACATACATATCGCGGTCATGAAATACGATCCTTTCTACGTTTCATCGTCATCACGTTATAAAGGAAAGGCAAAAATGCTTTATTCCATATTCCCAGCGGTCGCTCGAAAATTTGTATTCGCTGCACGAATAGAGGGAGGCGAGGCGCGATCTTTTATTCCTATTCGGTGGCTCGAAAAACCGGGCTGCGAGACGAACTTCGGGGTAGAGGAACGAAAGTCAGCTTGGACCGGCGCAGCCTCGACAAGATTCGGCTTTCAGGAAGAACCACCGCCACGAAATACCGGGGGCCTCGATTCCCCTCCCACAGGAAGAGCTAATGCGACGATAAAATGTTCGCGCGACGGGAAGCCGAAGAACAGCAGGCGTTGACGACGAGCACGCGAAACGAAGCGAGGCGGCATGAAGAGTTTCGTGATAGGGTTCAATTAATATCGAGTTCGAGCCTCCCGGTCATTGTTTGACATTTCACGACTCGTGCCGATTTCTAATTGAATTGCAGAAGAAGAAGAAAATTGCAGGAGTTTGGAATTTTGTAAGGACGCTCGCTGCTTATTTCGCCAACGGTTTATCGATCGTTTGTTATCTTGTTGCATTCTGTTGGCGAACGTGCGCATGGAACGTGTACGGTAGCCTACGGACGGTGCAAAAGTTATCAGCCATACGCGATAGAAATCTCATAACGGTATTTGATCGTATTTTTAAGAAATATTTCTACGCGGTACCGCATGCGATCGAGAGTTTGTTATAAATAAACTACGCACGTTCGTACGTTTCTGGAGAATTGAAAGAGACTCGCGGAATATTCGATATGGATAGAACGATCGTAACGCGACGAGATATATCGTTGGAAAATGTTCGAAGTATAACATCGATTACGGTATTTAGCGGGAAAGACAAATATCTGCTTGTTCGCAAGCTATGAATTTATAGAAATATGTAGCGACACGTGAGTCTGACGAAGATACGAATTGAGAGCGACTCGTGTTGACGCCGTCTTGACGTACCAAATGTAGCGACAAACAAACTTCTGGCAAAATAGTGTCGCCGCTACGTGCAATCGTCGATCGAAGTTGAATTTAAACTTTCCGGCACTCCCCCGACCAGTATAAATAAACGAACACAAGCGTTAAGACAATCAGTCTCGAGCATTCTTATATCAGCAATCAGTTAATCAGGCGATCGGTAATGAGTAATCAGTAATTAGTCTTCAGAGCGAATCTGTTAGTAAGTGTCGAGCGACCATAGAGCGATCATCATGAAGCGAACGTACTTATACGCATAACGAGCAACACTTAGCGAACGACGACGAACTTGGTACTACAAACAGTTTTTAAATATATCGACTACACCAAATATCACAACTCGTTCAATCGTCCTCCACAAATATGCGTAGGCTAATTAGAAGCAGCGTTCATCAGAGTATCGTAGAGTTGTGATAAAATATTTGCAAACCTCTTGCAAGCACCGTCGAAGAACATGTTGGCTGATAAGTACGCGTCTTAAAATACAGGAAATAATCTGTGTAAATCAACTTTAATAATTCTATAAATATCGCGTGCCACACAATATCCGTTCGTTTCTCGTTCGAAACTAACGAGATGAAAAGCGGGAAACCATGTACTAGGAAGAGTGGAACGATCAGAAGATGATGAAAACGGGTTTAGAACGTGTAATGGATGGTGATAATAATCGCTGTATGCTCTAACGATAAATATAATCGATATTCATGGTGAAATTGTGGCATTCAGATAAGTATCCTTATCGATATCGATACAGATTTACCTGATGCAACGTTCGATGCCGTAACAACCGATCTTTATTAGGAGATAAACGTAATAAAATTGTTTCTGGCTCGCGGCTCTTTCCTTCCTCGTCGATCTTTTTCCCATCACCTACGGTAAGATTACGAATTACGCGAGAATAACGTAGCAAAGATGAAAATCTCGGAAAGTTAAAACGATAAGCCTGACTCGGATTAATCGAGTTACACGAATTCAATGAGTTCGGAACGTCTTCGTCGATATAAATCTCTTGTTTTATTTGACGTGAAATATCCTTGCAGCGTCTCTCTCGCGTTCTCTCACGTACGTGAGTCATTTGACTTCGCGTAATGCGAAGCACTTCATTAACGTGGTTATTCTCGTTGCTTTGCTTCGCTTGGAATATCGAGTCGCTGTTCTCGAGACGTATTCCGATTTCCCTTCGGAGGAAAGGCTCGATGGGGTTGGTGTCAAGGGTCAGCCATATATTGGATCAAGCCTCACGATTTATTATCGTGGAAAAAGAGGGGAAAAAAGCGAGGGGGCCAGATAAGAATGGAGTTTCGAATTTCAACGTTTTCCCGGTAGATTATTGGTAGAAGAAGGCCGAGGAAAAGGGACGCCGTGTAGAGCGTTTTAAAGTTTTAAACGACCGAGTACGAAAAACCTCATCGCGTACGATATTTATTTCTTTTTTGCGTTTTTCACATTTTGTGTATTTTTCGAACGATACGTAAGTTGCTTTATTTTCATTTCTCAACTTTATCCGCTATTTATATTAAGTGTGTACTATCCACGCTGTGTTTGGGATTTGACTCTTTGAACTCTTTTCAGTCGGTACAAACTACGAGGTTACTAACAGCAACGTTAAACATTCAAAAAAGAATGCATTTTTAGTCGCATTGGCCATGAAAGGTGGCTTGAAAGAGGCGTAAGCGTAGTCTGTTAGACGCAAAGACACGTCTACGCTTGTATTCAATCGGCCAAGCGTATAGTAAGACACATTTTGTCTCGTTATTTAATACGTCGAGCAATAAAGACGACGCCTTCGTGCTATATCACTACGTTCGTTTATTGCTGCAACGGACGCGTATGCGTCGCTACTGACAGTGTTAACATTAGTCGTCAAGAAAACACGTAACGACGAGAACATTTCGCTGTTGTTTCGTGGACAGGTGCACATAACTTTGCAACGAACGCTGCATGGAAGCGTGCATCAACGTGTCTAATACGCGTCTATGAGACGACGTTTACTTTGTTGCTTTGTTGCATTGTGCGCTTAACACGTTGACTGCCACGCGAATTCCGTTCCTTTCATTCTGGCAGCTAAAGTACAAACGCTTAATATTTCCAGCATGTTACATCGTATTTGCGCACTTTTTTCCAACGATGTTCCCTAAATTGTTCTCGCATTTTCTTCGATATCGGCTTACCGGGACAAACAATCGCGTTTCGATTTTACACTTTCTACTTGCTTTTTGGGTCGGCGTTTCGTGGACGTTGCAGTCTGCTTCTTCTGGGCAGACCCGAAATTCAACATCTATTTTCACGTTGTCGAAAATTTGTATATGGGTCGAGGATCTATATCGAACGTACGTAGAAACTCGGAAAACCCAATTAAGTAGTACAAAATGATCAGAATTATAACTTTTCCCCGGTCACTTCTGAAACACTGTGCGTGGTGTTGTTCTATTTCTCTTGGCGTTTCCTCGTTCGACTCGCAGCGAATAAACGCTTTGGAATATTTCACGGATGCCCGCGTTCCCGCTTGGCATCGGAACAAGAGTGTCGGCCCTAACTTACGGTATATCTCGTTGACGTCGCGTTACATCGTTTATCACGCAGGGTTAAAGCGTCGCTTTACACGCCGGTCCGCCAACGTGTCTTACGCAATTCGAGAGAGGTTCTGGTCGAAAGAAATCCAAAGCCAAAGTATCTTTGCATTATTACGAGCGGCCAGCATCGTAACGTTGGATCGTAAAGCGTCCCGATGGCTGCTGGATGCGGTGAGCGGTGAGACGATCTGTCGCTATATCCAGTTTACAGGATCCGCGAAAATAGCGCGACAGGGCCTCGAGATTAAAAACTAATCAACGTCGTTAGGTATGAAACGGTCGACTATTAGCGAATAAGCAGATACAACTTGCGTAATAAATAGGAAATTGTCGAATAAACGTCGCTGTATCGTGTAACGGTAGACGATGATTTCACGTGCATAGGTAGATACGTCGATACGTGGATAAGTGAAAACGTGGAATGAAATTCTTCTAACTCGTTGAGTTAAGAATCCGTCTGACACACGCGTACTGGGTAAATCTTTCGATTCTATTTTTTCGAAAACGGAACGTTCTACGAAGAAAATTGTAACTGTAAAAGTTCTATGTTCTCTTCGAGTTATTTGCACGCGAAGAATAAAATCCTATGGATTTATTCACTTCTATCCAGTGCGATATTCAAGTACGCTTGACAAAACGTGGAGATCAATTTTCTCGAAGACGACTCGTCGTAGGAAATAACGTTCTTTCGTATTTTTAATTCGCTGTTTCCACGTAAAATCATCGTGTTGCCAATTATATCACGATCGCTAGGATATCCTCGATAGAAGATCAGCCAAAGCGTCTTGAGCGAGCCATTCGTCTCTAATATTTCGTTCGTGCACTTCCCCTCGTACCTCCGTTGTTGAAACCATTAAACGACTAATTCTTCGTTGCCGGGCTTACGTCTGGCTCGCCACTCTGCCTCGTCCTGCTGCTTTCGTGTCGGATCGTTCGACGATCTCGAACCAAAAGAGTTTCTGCGCTCGCATGAATAAGTAAACGAAGAAACGAACGGATAAGCGAGTCGCAAAGGTAATAGTCGTTCGATCCTCGAGAGACGATTGCTCTCTCATCGTGGCGAATTAATTGATCGCGTCGATTGTTCTCGAGACGAGGTAGAAGGGAGAGAGGAGGATTGTCACGGTCTTTGTAAACGCTCTCTTGCCATTTAAATCGAGATCTGCGAACGAAAGGAGTCGGGAATATCAAGCGCAATCAAAGAGTAGCGCATTATTTCGGGTAAAACCTGCGACTTTGTTCGAACGGCCATTGCGAAAGGGGTGGAGATGAGATGAGATGAGACGAGAAGAGGGTTACGAGGATTGGAAAAACGAGGATCGACGCGCTGTGTCGCTTCGGTTCGATGAGCGAGCGCACGCGGGACCTTTCTTGTTCCCAAAAGTCGAGCTAGGTAGTTCTTTTGAACGAGCCAGAAGGAAATGAATTCGCGCGACTGCTCTTTCCAAAGAGGCAGAAGGAGAAGCACGACCAGACTTTTGGTATAGTCTCTCGTTGGAAAGGGAGAGAGAGAGATAGAGAAAAAGAGAGGGAAGAACAAGAGGAACAGAGGCACAGACTCGGTTCTAAGTATAGGGAGACAGAGAGGAGCATGTCGAAGCGAGTGGCTAAGGCTGGAAGATCATGGCGAATACCAAGTAGCAGATTCTACGATCCGTATGCAACAACGACCGCGACGTTGATGCAGATGTCGATGCGACTAACGATAGGCTCGATCGTGTCGCGAGCACGTCCGAGTCGAAACAGGATCGATCGAAATGATTAAATTGCTGCATGTAAAGCGTCCTTTCTTAGAAGTTAATAGCATCCATTAAATTGCATTCCGTCGTCAACGATCGATTAGATTTGTTTTATTAATTCCTTAATTTCGCTACAGACGTATTTACGCGATTGATATTCGATTCTCGACCTACGCGATTAATATTCTATTCTCAAGTACAGGATTAATATTCAGTTCGCAAGAAACGAATAACTTGCTTCCATAACTTCATTCGCCGCAGCGTGATGACACAGACTATAAGGTGAATTTTAAAAACGGCGTTCCTAGCAACATTTTGCCCCCTGTACTTCTTAAATTCACAGAGTCGATCGATACTCGTAATGGAAAACAATTGCCGCTGAAACTTTTCTAATTTGTGTGACAACTGTTAAGACCTCTGGATAAAGATGCTTGCACGCTACCCAACTAGCTGGATCAATTAGGATGTCCTGCTAATAGTTGGATTTACGATCACGCTATATCCTTCCCATCGAGAATACGTTGCTTTTATTGCTACCTTTCGTTCTCGTTAGCCAGTTTCCCGTCTCGAAGAACGAAATCGAAGCATTCAGGAAGCGTTAAGCGCCACGTCACTCGGAACGCACGCGAGCCTCTTGTTTTCCTTCGATTTCTCGAGCCGGTGCTTTTGTTACTGTTCTCAAAGTTCTTCTCCTATGCACACGCACGTCAGCCAGCCAGTTTGCTCGCTAAGCAGTCGATAACGCGTTACGCAAACCTTGGTCAATTACGATCGCAGGTCTAATTAAACGCGAAGCGATGCACCGTTGTCGGTTTGCCAGAAAGGGCAGAGTCTGATAAACTCGCCGCTTACAAATGGAAACCATCGATTCCTTTCAGCTATTCCGATCTTCCTGGAATCTCTTCTCAGGCGCCATCAGTGTGGCCTGATTGAATTTCCGGAAATTTCGGCGCTCAACGAAGATGGCCTTCGTGGAAACGTTAGATTATTAGAGACGCGTAACGTCGTTAGGATATTCACGAGGCAACAAAGGAACGAATGGAAAGATACTGATGCAGCCGCTAAACTGGCAGGTTTCGATTGTTACGTGCGATGCCTCCGACAGTGACTGTCGAGGAAGTCGAGGATAATTTAGAGATCACTAAATGTGGACCGCTTTGTGAGTAACATAACCGGCGAAACGATGGCGAAAGTAAGCTCGAAACGGGAGGTATAATCCGTGTCGACGACCTCTGCCGACTAATATTACTCGGTGGCGCGCAGTGTTTGAAAACGGCCGTCTCACCGGCGAAAAATAATTTCGGCTTACGATTTTGATCGCCTTTTACCACGTAAACGTTCTTCTTTTCTTTCTCTACACTTCGGTAGAATATTATTCATCTATAAAAGTGGTTTGTTTTATCACGGATTTTGTAGAAAAAGGTGTATACCTAAGTCTTGCCAAAGGATTATGGATATCATCGATAATATTCTTTGGCTCGATAACGCTCTCTACGAAAGTGCTTCCCCGATATATATTTCTGATTTGACGAAATTTAAAGAATTTGCTTTTCGTGGGAAACAACCGCTCGATTCTTCCACTCTTTCCACTCACGTTGCTCGATTATCATCGCGGTCGTTCGACCAACTAACAAAGATACGAGTATCTTTATAATAATTACAAGAACCTGCGAATTTGTGGGTGGCGCAAATTAATTTATCGAATTAAATTGGTCGCTGTATCCTTTCAACGGACGACGATTCGACGATCATCTTTGTTCGCTGTGTGGTTCTTGCTGTCGTTTTTTTCTGTTCTTATTCGGTAGTTTCGCGGAGCATGGGACGTAATTGACTAACATAATCGTAAACTTGGGTCAGAAAGTCGCGTCTGCCGACTTTGATTGTCCGTGCAGAACTTCGTTAGCCTAATCTCGAGTCGTCCTGACAACACTTTCTTTTTAACGTGGGAAAATTACGAGCTGTCGAGGGTACTGGTTTGCGAACGACCAAATGGAAATACGCTATTCGGCGAGGTAAAAGGAACTGTAAATGCGAAACGATGCTGTAGGACCTATTAATACGTTCACGGGCTCTCTGGAAGAAACGCAACTCGCTCAAAAGATTGATATGGTATGGAGGAATAAGGAAGATGGTTTAATTATCATCGACTGTTCGTTACAAGTACGAGTAACAGGGAAAGTTTTTACACCTACCAATTTCAAATTGATTTCGTTAATTTTTGATCGCTTACACGAGAATTATAATAATCTCTGTATAAAATACTTATTACAGTCCATTACAGACCGCTAATTCCAGGGTCGAAATTATATTTAAAGGGACAAAGTTTCGTAAACGATAACGCCACGATGGTTACAGAACGTTGGTTGCTCGAATAAATGTTAACCGCAAATTCCTAATGATTTATAGCTGTCAGAACGTCTAGAATAAACTACCTTTTTCTCGGAAACTGTTAACGACGCGATTCATTGAAACGTTTCTAGAAACCAGAAGCTAGTACCTTCCAACTTGGAATAGCACGACATCCATCCATCGACCAAGACGAAACACCGTCGTAAATCTGGTTTGGAGCGTCAGATTCGATTAGTCGCGACTGTAGTCGGTTAAACGGGCAATTAAAACAACCGTTCAATCCGACACTGCTATCGACCCTCTCCTTTCCCACGAGCCAAGCACCGAGTACACAGCGATTCGGTTGCGTTTCCTCCTCGATGGAGAGCAGCGACTGGCTAATGACCGATTCGGGAACGATTCAAAGGGCAAACATTTTCCTTTGAACGATGAAGTTGGAGCTAGAGTCTCCGTGAAGCCCTCGCGCGATATTATATTCTGGCGGAGCGTTGAAATATCCGCTCAAGCACCGTCCACTCGAGCAAGAGCCGGAGGTATCGTTGGGATGCCAGGATCGTTGTTTATTGGTCGCAATAATGACGGCTAAATTACCCTCCGCGGGCAGCAGATTGTTTTCAAAGCGGCCAGCTGTTGAACCAGTATTCAAACGTCGCTAGTTAAAATTACGTCGGCTCTGTCCGCGTTATAACCGGTCATTATCATTTGAATAGTTACTTCATTAGCTACTTCGATTTTATTCGTTACGATCGTTGATATTTTACGCCGAACTGTTACCTCAAATTAGTTCACGAGCTCGTTTACCTAAATCTGTAAACCCGAATGTACATGACCCTCGTCGATGATTGTTAGAAAAAAGATGTCAGAAAAGACAGCGGCAGACACTGCTTTTTAACTTTACTTCGGAACTTACTATCGTTTATATCATCTTCTTGCGATGAATGAATTTATGGAAGCACGTAAGTCACTCGTTTCTCGAGAACTGAGCGTTAAACACGCGCTTTTCTGGCTAATGAAATTAAGAAATTAATACGAAGTGGAGTTGCGCGAATTTTGCTTCTCAAAGATTCAATTCACCACCGTACTATATTCAGTTACTACACGATGTACAGGGAACAAGAAATAGACGTTTTTCTCCTAAGTTTGGCATGGGAAAGTTGTACGAGAGTCAACTGCTACGGTTATTTTTAAACTTGGTCGACTGGCGGCTCGAACCTTGACCCCGCCAAGTTACCGGAAGTTTCGCGAAGCCAGTCTGCTCGCCGGTATTAATTTCGCCGCTGTTAAATTTCTCTACAACCCTCGGCAATTTTTCTCGATGCCTCAAGAATCTGCCAGAGTTACTGCCTCGGGATGGATCGTAGGTCGCAACCCTTGCAACCCTAATAATCCTGCGAAGGGGTTGTCGATAGACTCGGTCCTTCCCCAAGCGTTCCTCGGAAACGAGGATTTCAGAGTCGGGGTCAATGGTCGCTTCATAAATTTGCTACGTTTCTCGTCAACTTTTATTTCCTTCGACGGTAGAGATTTCTTGCTGGAGAGTTGCTTTTCCCCAGAGGGATTTTGTACTCGGGAAAATTACGTAATAGGGTAGCCTACGAACTTACAGGAACCCTACCGCACCCTTCCGCGCTTTCGTAACGTTGGAGCGGAGGGACAGAGAGCGCGTGTGTCGGTATTGTGCGTGCGTTCGCGTGACCGTACCGAGGATCAGCGGATTGGGCGTAGGTCAGTTATGCAACGCTGCTGGCCATCGAACATCCATCCCTGACACGTCAACCTTCGACCAAAATTATCCTCAGAGTTTTATGCTACTTCGTATTTATTTTTCTTCGTACACTTGACTCACGAAATTATTCCAATACCCACCGGACAACATTTTTGTGAATACGTTATGCGCGTTGCTGGTTGCAAATTTAATTCGATTATACCGGTAGAATTTGTAACCGGTGTAAAAATATAGGAGTTGCAAAACGTTTATTGGCAACATACACCTGGTGAAAAATGAATTACACGGCGGTAGTAGTTTTCGATATATAATCGGAGCTAAAAGTTTCTCATCTCACCGAATATCGAGGTTTAATAATTATTAATTAACGTACGCTCGCGACAAATATCTTGCAACTTTTATGTACGTATATCCCGGGTTTTTAACGTATCATAGTCCGTAATATTATATTATTCATTTACACTTTACGATATCAGATACATGATCAATTAGGTCTCGATTACTAGAACGGAACAAATTGTGAATATTAATACGAGAGGAACGGTTGCGAGTATCTCAGAGGTCTTACGGGTGCATAAAAATTTAAGTACGCGTCAAATATCTCCACCTTGCACCCTTTTTACAAAGTTTTCGACTACAAAGATTGGATTTCTTGTATTTGAAGGATGGCGAACCCAATGCCGGGGAAAAATCTATACAGGATTATCGAGGGGTTCGAGAAGGGCTTTCACCGGTATTTCAATGAAAAATTTAACGAAATTGACGGGAATCGACCGACGCGACGGCTGTTCCCATCGTATAGTTCGGGACAAAGAAGAAATTGTCGAATGGCGGGGGTGTCTGTCAAGATGGCCGACGAGTCTGTCGTCCAGGGTTGACCTTTTCCTGGAATAGGAGATCCCCGACCGAGATGCAGCTGCTGTATCGTTGAATAATACACCGCGTCTCGTAACTTTCGATTTTTATACGCCAGTGTCGTATATTCTTACATGTTTATGTAATATGGAACGAAGTTATATCATCTCACGTTCGAAATCCTATCGAGAAGCAATTTATCTTTTCCACCTCAGAAAGATATAGATTCCGTTCATTGGAAAAAGGAAAAGAGGAGAAAACTAATTTAGCCTCGTTTCGTAACTAGAGAACCGGCGTAACAGAACATTTTATTATATAGATATTCTAGCAATAATTTTTATAAATCTAATTGTTCGATATAGCAGACTTCTAATCAGATTTTATCGCGTTGTATTTCGTATATCTTGTAGCCGCGTAAGAATTGCAAATATTACGGTGGTTCTACGCTTATGAGAATTACGGTGTACGTTTCTGTATTCGTCGAAACTATTTCTAAACATTTCCGTTTTATTCCACAAGATATTTTCTACCGTAGCTCTGTTTATTTTTTATTGAAAGAGAAGAGGTTGTACGTACAGGGGAAAGGGAACGATATTTGAAAACGTGTACGTTTTGGAGAACGTTTTCGATCTAGGAGCAAGCAGTCGTGGTGTCGTTGCTTGTCTGCACGGTCGGTTCTAGTTGTGAATATAACTCGAGGTATTTAGGTGAGCATGCATTTCCGCCGTCATACGTTCAACGAGGAAAGATAGCGAGTCCTCGATAGAGACAAGGAAGGAGACATTCGTGCGAATACCATTTTCCCCGACCTGCGACCGACGGAGACGGATAGAGAAACGTGTACGTTTGTGTACGTGCGCGCGCATGCGCTAGCGATGGGACCGATACAAATAAGGTTCGGAAACCTTCGATCAAACAGACGTCGAGAATGCATGATTATCTTTTGGCCTTGTTTGGCGACCTCGATACATTGTAACTCTAGCTAAATTATTAAAGAATAATTTTACACACGCCAAAAGCTATAAACAAACCGCAGGCATAGTTAAAAACAGTATGGAGAGATTCGTAAGGATCCGCGAAGACGTTGAAAGCGACGTAACGATAGTTGGCAAAGAAATATCTTTCCCGAATCGGTGATATTTCGTTGAGCTTTTAGCAGCGGATCATATGTGTCTCGGTAAGTACTCGACCAAGCAAAGATCGCGCGGTTTTAAATTCCGACCGCCGTCGTAACATTGCGAATAAAAATTATCGTCTATCTGCTAATGTAAAAGGAGAATCGTAATCGATCCAAACAAAGCTGCATGCGAGAGCGTCATTCCCATCGCTGGTCGGTGCTGGTGGAGCCTGCTGATAAAGAAGAGGCAGTGTCTGAGGGCAGGACAGAGAGGGAAAGCTGAGCCGAGGAGGAACGCGCACCGACCTGGACAACAGAGAAGAAGATACTTCCAGCTCTTCGCACGAGTGAGAAAGAAGCGAATGAATCCTGAGGGTGCGAGAGGGATAAGAGCAAAGAGAGAAAGGGACGCGTCGATCGCGAGGCTAGCGAGAGTGAGTAGCGAGAGAGGAACGTTTGATGGAGAGTGAGAAAGAGAGAGAGAGAGAGAAGAGGTGAAGAAAGGAGAGCGAGAAAGCCAACGATAGAAGGCTCGAGAAAGGGAGAGAGCGAAGGACGCGGAGGAATTAGAAGGATGGATTTCCCAAAGAGGGATAGAGAGGCACGAAGCGGAATTCTAAGAGGCCAGAGCAGGACGAGGACGTCGGTGAAGAGGCACGATAGGGAACGGGACAGAATTTGGGTCCGAGAGACGTGCGGAGGCAGACTAGAGAGGGATGCAGTTATTTAGCACGAAAGAGAGCGAGAGGCGATGCTTCTGTGACGAAGATATCGGATAAACTTAGGGGTGACGAGCTATGTGCGAGGGGCCACGACACACAGGGAATTAAGGAACGCGAGAGAGAAAGGCTAAACGAGCGGATACGCGGCGGGAGGGAACGACGGTGTTCTTCAGGCTGGAAGGATGAAAGGGCGGAAAGAATGGTGGAGTGGCCGAATGAATTCTCTGATAAGTGGGCAACGACGGAGAAAACGTGTAGCGGAAATTGTCTTATTACTTTCTGTAACCATGGACGGTCGACTTTTGAACTATTCTATACAAAGAATCAGTCGATTCTATGGATCCTGTGGAATTCGTGAAAGGTATGTGTATATATACAAAAGGCTTTGTCTTGTCAAAAGGAACTCCATAAATGGTGCTGCGAACGGTGTCAAGCGACACGAGCGCCGTTGTTTTGAAAATCTCTTCACGCGCTGCCATTGGCTTCGGTGCTCGATCGCATAAGCGAGAGAGAAGGAAGAATCGAGAAATTGACAGAATCCGAAGAGCCAACAGGCCGCGTGAGTGTTTTCACGTTTTCGTCGAAGGCGAAAATGCATGAAATACTCGCGTTTATCTTGTTCGCAGGAGAAACAGATGTTTCGGTAAACCGAGACGAAACAGGGGAGAACGAAGATAGGGAAAAGAGCGGCGGCAAAGTGGACAAGGGATCCTGAGAGTGAAACGTGCACTTCGCTGGTAAATAGTACGTAAAAGTGCGACAGAGGAAGATCGACCGAAGACGAACGAAGAGAGACGATAACATTGGCGGAACGGTGTATAGGAAAATAAGAGAACGGAGTGAATACTCGAAGAGAGAGGGAGAGAGAATGGGTTGGTAGATGGAAACACGGGGATATGTGTGCGAGCGTTGTCGAAGCCTTGGTGCACCTCCGAGCGGAGGAGCCACCTGTAAGGACAATATAATCGACGTAGCGTGATCCACGAGAACTTCGCCTTGCGATCCTATCGTTGCGTAGATCTCTCGATCAGAATCACACGCGATACTCCTCGCACGAAAAATTGGTGAAAATTTGCCGCTCTTTGGATCGTTCGAAGGAGAACCAATTTCATTATATTCCTCCCTGTTCCTCTACTTTGTTGTCGGAAACTGTTCGACGTCGCCCTCGTAGATTTTGACAATCGGCGTAATCGTCGAGTTTATAGACGATTTCAACGTGCAAGGAGTTTCATATGCGCGACAAGATGCGGTTCTTTTCGCCGCTTTCATTTGTAAGCTGACGGAAGGACGCGATACGTATATTTTTGTTGGTGTTTCGCACGAACGTCGCTGTATGACGACTGAAAAGGAATATTTCGATATATCCAAGAGTAGAAAGGATCTGTGACATTCAAAGAAACAGTTTTATTGTAAGCGAAGCTATTAAATGTACTTTATTGATCATAAACGAAATGCAAAACGCTCAGGATAATAGCCAAGTATTCTCGGTTGAGCAAACTTTCACTCGATAGGCGGGAAGTATGATTTTTAATAGAATGTAGCGACTAGAAATGGGTTAGAATTAGGGTTGGAACTATACAGGTAGAAGAATGATCATGAACGACGTGGATGACCGGTCGTTGAAGAATGCTCTCTCGAGTCGAAGGAGATTCGAGAATCGATAAAAGGAGGAGTTTCATGGCACAATGACCGTCATTCAGCAGCCGGCCGGGAGTTTAACGAACGACCGCGCGACTCCGTTTCTCTCGGTTGGCCTCCGGTCCTCGGCCGGCAGAGCGCGTCGTTGCGTAAACGCAATGTCGGAAAGGAATCGTAATGTGGAAAGGTCAGTGTCTTTCTTTCTCCGGTGACGTCGACAGGCCGGCACGAACGCGCCTCCAAAAATATCCGCCGTGGCGAAAACCATCGCGAACGTGCACCGAGCCGAGCCGACCGAGCAAACCGCGTTCTCCTTCCTCGCCTCGTCTACTCTTTCTCCTTCCCCGTCGAAGCTAGGATCGCGTTTTATCGTCCGCGAGAATTTACGCCGTCTCGGTCACTGGTCAGCGACGAGACGCGCGAAATCACGAGAAATCACGCGAACCACGCGAACGGTCGTTACGTTCCTACATCCAGCTACTCGCAATCCTCGACTCGTTTCTTCGGACTCGAGTCGTTTTTGAGTTTGTCGCCGTGTAAGACGACATAAGCACGGCCACTCGTAAAACTGGAGTACGAAATGCATTAGCTGCGTCAGAACCGATCGATATCTCGGTTAACTTGAATTATGTGCAACTGTAGCCGCGCCTTCGCTGAAGCAACAACCACGAACCTTTCGTCGATGTTCCGTGTTTCTCGAAAAAGTTGTTGCATTCGATCGAAGATTTTAAACGAGGCTGTGCGCGCGCTATTTGCTGCGCGACAGTTTTCTCGGCTATGAAAAGGGCATTCCTTTATTCTGTATTGTTAAGAGCAAAGAGAGAAAGGAACGCGTCTGTCAGACGATTTCTTTGTTATTAGAAGGAAGAGAAATGGAAGTTTCGATCGATGCGAGTAATACGCGCATAACCCAATTGTCGAAGGTGTCAATCATACCTATTTAAGACTTTTTTTCAAGTATCTACTTACATATGAATGACAGTGTATACGCAGGATTATGCGTTTGCATACAATCGTAACGTCACCGTATCGTGTTCCATTTATTTCCATCGAGAGAACTAAATGGCTTTGTGCCTGTTAAATAAATAAATAAATAAATAAATTATTGCTGGAAAAATTGAAAACGACCATAGAATTGACTGGTTAACGTCGTATCAAACTGTGCATTACGCACACGTTCGGTTTCGCTTGAGCGCGATGCAATTACCAGTCGCGAGCTGGTAAAAGGTTCGATCGACTATCGGGCATGATCGATATCGTGGGTGCGTGGCAGGTGTACGAAGGGAGGAAACCGTATCTGCAGAGGACTCGTGCGCAATCTCTCTGCGATCCGTTCTCGGCCACCATATACTTTGTAATTACCTCGTAAACAGGAGGAGGCGGTTGATCAGCGGTAAATTAATCGTCGATGTAAAACAAGAGCGTTCAAAGTCGCGGCTGCGTAGATTTATTGCTAACGAAGCGACGATGGCGATAGCAAATAGAGTAAGAGAGAAACTGGTAGTATTCGTTCGCAGCCGCACGAACAGCGGCGATGTTGCGTGCGCGCGTAAATTCAATCCTCGCTCGAACAGAGCGCCAGCTTCGTTCCAGCGAGCATTCTTTTTCACGGCGAAACGTGAACTACCGCGCCTGCATGCGATACGATTGCTTTTGCAATAGCGTTCGCGTAACGCAGGTGCACGCACCGAGCCGAGAAGGTTTTCTGTTTCGCGAACTAATCAGGAATTCGCGTGCGCGCTCCAGCCACGCGTTAATGGAGCCACGACTTCGTCAGTTTGTTTCGCGGATTCCTTTCTTTCGGCTTCTCTTCTCGATTTGCGAAAGATTTTTATCCAGATTGCAGCAGCGTTTTTCGAGAGTCGTAAAAGACTCTGGAGGAATCGTCGGAAGCTGGATGGGCGGGTGAGAAAGGCGTTCCGAGAAAGTGAAGCGTTTCGAGACACTTGGTCCGCTGTAATTGTAATCCTCCTGGTTCCTGCAATCTTTCCTCCGTTCCTCGCAAATCACCGAACCGACGAGGATGAACGAGTCGTGCGGCTCGTGGCACTGGCGGCCTTCCCAAACGCTGGGCCAATTGCCAATGTCTGACCCTGTAATTAGGTTTGCGCTGCTGTAATACCATTACCCCGTAACCGTGCAATTTCCCTGGTAGCCGTTCCCGACCTCCCGGACCCGTTCTTTCAACCTGATGTACGTATACACCGAACCCTCGATCGCGAACACTTGAAAGAATCGACATCTCGGAGACATTCTCTCGATGCATAACAGTTTATAATTTCTATTAATAACATAACAGTTCTATCAAAGTAAGATCTGAACTACCGTCTAAAGAAAACTAAAGCGTACTATGTTTAGAAGATTATATTATCAACGTGCTTTATCGAAGCTTACATTTGTCAATTCCCGAAACGATACTATCGTATTATACACGACGATTATGATTTACGATATTCAATTTTATTTATTGTATATAATCTCTGCAATAAAGATTGGTAATAAAATTCGATGAAACTATAGATTCGAAAATTACGTAATAGCCTTGACTCGTTAATGGCGCAACGATACCAATTGAAAGTTTGGAACTCAGTCTTGCGACGTATGGACTGAAGTATGCTCGAAATTTGTGTTATTAGATCGTATCGAGAATCGTGTGCGAGTCAGCAAATATTTAAATTAGCATCGTTGAAACGTTTTTTCAGTGGTGTTGCCGTGTCTTGCGGGGAGTGCAGCAGCAGCGGTACCAGCGATATCACGGAACCAGGCTCCCCGTGCAGCACGAGCAGCGACGAGGGGGTAGCGATACGTGGCGCGTCCGCCAGTCCACTTCCGTCCCTACCCAAGCTGGCGCCGTCCTCGCAGATCAGTACCAGGCCCCAGTGGCCCTGGACCCCGCCACTGGCGGCCACCGCGTGCTCGACCTACAAGAGGTTGAAAGGCGAGCCCGAAGCTGGCACCCTCCCGAGGTCCGGGGCCGCGGACCCGACCTTCCGAGGCACCATCAAATCTACCAGCAAGTCTAACGCCGCCCATCATCATCACGAGTCCCAGGGCAAGATCACCGAATACTTCAAAACTCAGATCAAACCTCAGCAACCCAAGGTAAAGAGATCCGTCCTTTAAATTTTTTATCGTGTCCGATATCGGTAATACAATTTCTGCGATATCCGATATCGAGAATCAACTGTCCTTGAAATACGCATAATGGAAGATTGGAGTCGTGTCTTCGATGAAAATGTTTCAACGCCCGATAGGGACGTACACTGACGAAACGAAGGCATTTTCCTCGCTGAGACACAACTCGTCAAGCGCCGATTATACCAATTGTGCGATTCAGCGACGATGAAAGGCTCGAATCTCTTCCCATAGCTTTGAAATTGTTAGAAAATTGGAGTCGTAGGTTTTGTCGTTAATCCATGCGTGTTGCGATATGTGTCGATAGATCAAGAAGAACAGCGAAACCATGTCGGTGCTGGTTGCGAAGAGTTCGTCGGAATTTCGGAGGCCAGCGACGGTGCAAAGAAACAAAAGCGGATTGGCCAAGTATCTCGGTACTGTGTCGCCAAACGGGAGGACGACCTCGACCAACGATTGGGAAGTAAGATCTCTGGCAATGTCTCCGCCACCTACGAAGAAACCACCGCCGGTGATCGTACCTAGGGCCAATGGTAAAATGGACAAGAAGTTGACGAAGCCGGTGCCCAGCCTACCCATCTCTAATGACGTACTGAAGAACATACCGAGCTGTAAAATCTCGTCCCTCAGGTAGGCCAATTGTACGCTTCCAAGCGTGCCGAATTTTTCGAGCAACGCTTAATCCTCTCATCGTCTAGATCGTTGCGTATTTTGATACTCTTGGTATTATACGATGCACGGTTCACACGAGGTACGCATAAAATAGTATCTCTCTTGTATTACTTGTCTGCAATCTTTTCATAGTGACCGTGCGTACGTATCAGTTTCGGTTGTTTTCGTTAACGAGAGGATTCAAGCAACGAAGGTAGAAGTAACGATGTTACTTAACACAGTCTGAATTTTAAATATGTTGTTACGAAATAGGTTGACGTCGGAAGCAACTTCGAACGCGAAAAGTAGCTCGCCACCCTCGACCCCGGCTCCTGCTCTCAGCAGCGACGCCACGACTCTCGACTTCAGTTGCATTCTGTCGAAGCCGCACGTGAACGAGAACAACAACCTGACGAACGGTTGCGGAAGCATCCTGGGCTCGCTGAGATCTCAGAGTAGCCAGGATCCATTAACGAGGTTGTCCGTTCCGGAGGACACCGACGATAGCAAGGAGAGACAGGTGAGTCCAGCGGACGAGGACGACGTGGAGGAAGAAGAGGAGGATTCGAGGAGCAGCGAATCGAAACCACCCCTATCGCCGATACTCTCTGCCCCGACCACCATACGATTTCCCGCCAGAGAACCGGAGAAAGACAGGCAACAGGCCACGGATAGCGGAGTCTGTCGATGGGACAAGTGCGAGGAGAGCTTCGAATCGAGCGGAGAACTACTCGAACATCTACAGGTACGACGTTTTTATAATATCCCGCTATATAGGTGCCGGCTCGAATCAGGAAGAACATCCGCAGGCAGAGCGTTTTTATCCGATCGATCGGTTCCATGAGTAACTTGATCGTACACAGGAATTAGCGAAGCTCGTGTATCGCGTTTCGCACTTTTCTGTCACATTGTTGTCACTCCGTGTACAGCACACGAAACGTCGAGGCCCAATTTTTTTTCTTTTTTGTTATTTTTCGTCCACGTTTTTTGTCGCGTAATCGATATTGCAATACCTACGTGGCTACCGAGTATCCGCTGGATATAATTTCGTTGCAACATCGTGCGACACCGTGCCGTGCTACGGTCCTTGGCTCGGAAATGTTATTCATCGACAAACTGCTATGTTTCAGGTAGCGCACATCAACACGCAAACCGGAGGTGATAATTTCGTCTGCCAATGGCAAGGCTGCAAGGTGCAAGGGAGGAGTTCCTGTTCGCGAAGGTGGCTGGAACGACACGTGTTGTCTCACGGAGGCAACAAGCCCTTCCGATGTATAGTCGATGGCTGTGGCAGCAGATTCAGCTCTCAGGTAATGCCTCGTATTCGATGGCTGCCGCAAGCATCGCCTTTTTCATTTGGACGACCATTGGAAGCGATCTCTTTCATACGCGAAGGATGTTGGTGAATTTCATTGTATCCTGTGCTCTTTCTCCTCCTCCATTCATGCGCTTCACGCCGTATTAATTATTTGGTTCTCATTGTGTTTCTGGCAAAAAAAGCGATAGAAAAAGAGTCGATCGTAAACATAAGTCCTTTCGTTGTATTTGTGTTCATGTGGTAAAAAGCGTGATCCAAGGTAAGTCGATCGTGAGTGTACGTCGACTGGTTTGCTTCGACGATAAAAACTTGAAATTTGCTCGTGCTAAATAACTTGTTTCATTCTCGTCGTAGCAATGTGCCAATAAGAGAATCGTTGTTACGACGGATATTCGAAACCTTTCATTCATCTGTGTATTGACCATATATCGATCGTAAATATAAATCTTTTCGCTGTGTTTCTGCCTGTCTGGCAAAAAATGCGATCGAAGGTAGGTCGACCGTAAGTGTACCGCCGACTGGTTTACTTCGATGGTACAAATTTAAATTTGCTTCGTGCAAGCTTCTTTTGTTCTTATATTCTCGTCGCTACTAATATAATCGTTGTTGCGATCGACATTCACGCTTCGTTCGTCCCGAGACCAGATTGAAAATAAAAAATCTCCACGAAAATCGTGGCTCGATGCTTTTCGTTTCCTCGGGTACTCTTATCGTTTCTAACCGTTGTCGATTGTTCTAACTTTGCCTTTCCTCCTGTATATCAAGGAATCCCAGAACCTATTTCCGTCACCGTATACGGTGAATTTAATTTCATAATGTTAAATTTAAGCCGATTTCGAATATCGCGATGTGAAAACTAATGAAACTTGTTTTTCCTGTTTATCAAGCGTTCAACGATCAAACGTTCAAGTACAGATCAAGTGCTGATGCTGAGATGTTTTTTTTTTCTATGTCGTTGTCGCTCGATGTTGCTGACGTTGGGTAATGTATACTGTATCTAAACGAGGGACTACGTATTCGTTGCTGATCCTGAAAGCGGCGCGATCTCAATAATACCGTACTCCCTCTGGCTACCGATGTAGAACGCAAGCGAATCTGTGCCGGTTAAGAACCAAAGAAAATATTTTAACGTAGACGCTTGGTCCGAGTTTCGATCTACTGATTTTCCATCAATTCACACCTCGGTCGATCAGTCTGTGTGTCTTGAAGAAATCTGTCTTCTTTTGTCTTAACCGTTACCACGCGTGTTCGTGCGTACGTACATGGTTGACACTGTCTTCAAAAAGCGGGCACTTTCCAGGGACAGTTTTTAAAAACTGTTCACCCGCGGCAATCTCTGGCTGGATTTGTCTTTGTCTTACTTTCTCTTTCGTCTCGTGTTGTGAAACGAATCGTGCTTTTCATTATCCTGGTTACCGACGTACCCAGATTTGTCTGTCTTTGCACGGTACGATCGGTCTTTCGTACTTGTACTTTCATCACTTCACGAACATCGATCTCAAAGTACCTCTGCGATATCTCGAAAATTGAATTTACTTTTGGATACAAAATTTTTGGATAACCGAGGATGATCCTTTTCTATGGACCACGAGGACCACGCTTTCCCTGGGAAGTGCCCACGTTCTAGATTCTAATTAGCGAATCCTTTTACAGACCGCTCTCGAAAGGCACGTGAACGGACACTTTAATCAACCGGAAACTAGCAACAACAACGCCAGACGAAGCTGCGAGAGCGGAGGAAAACTGGTCAGAAGAAATGGGAAGAGACTTCGATACAGGCGACAACCTTGGTCAGGTAAACATCATCTTTTACGTTTTCTCAGTCTCCGCGGCTTTTTCTTAACGGTTTTCGTCACTGTTCGCTTTTTCGTCCACAGCGAGACTCT
The DNA here is from genome assembly GCA_014737365.1 of Bombus soroeensis. Classification (NCBI taxonomy): domain Eukaryota; kingdom Metazoa; phylum Arthropoda; class Insecta; order Hymenoptera; family Apidae; genus Bombus; species Bombus soroeensis. The sequence goes on along the minus strand of JACXIL010000251.1, from coordinate 5,219,463 downwards.
TCGATTACTTCGACTCCGGGGTGATGGAGGGTCTTCAGCACAGGTTACTTCAACTAGCAAAGTCGAGGACGCAAGGTCGTCTCGCGGAGACACCAGGAAATTCGATGGCCCTAACTAGTCAAGTACGTCGGATAGACCGCCTTTGGCGATTCATCGACCAAATTATTTTTCAATTCAAATAATTTTATTCGAATAATTTTTTTTGTAGGTATTAGCCCGAAGAGTAGAAATGGACGGAAAGACTAAAGTCCTGTTACGGTGGTATCCTCCAGACATGTAAGTAGTTTAGACGTTTGCTTCCGCTTATACACACACACACACACTTCCTATGATAAAGTATTATAATCCTTTTATTTTCTATTAGCGAGCCAGACGAATGGGTACTAGAGTCCGAAGTACAAAGTACGAAAAACGTCGAAATACGAAAAGTGGCGTCGTCTCACCCGGAAGAAGTAAGTTTTGCTCTATATTCGGCGGTAAACGGTGGCATGCCGTCAGTGATGCGAGTAAAACAACGCCGGAAACCGGTCAAGAACTCGTGATAATGCCGATCATGGTGATCGAGAACAAGCGTGATGAAGTAGCGACGATTAAGCCAGAAAACGAATATCGACGAGTCCTGTATCAGGACAGTTATGCTTTCTGGTCTGGAAAGATGGAGCCTAACGAGAATAATCGCGGAACCTGAACGTGTCGAGAAGAGGATCCGGGTAAGACGTCCTCTGACTGTAAGAGGAAACGCACGATATGAGCATAGATGGATATGCAAACGTATCCATGTAGAAAAGAACCGATGTCCGAGAAAGATACTGCATTATTATAGAACGAATCTGTAAATCTGTGAGCTCTATGAGCTTGTATCGCGAGCCAGAACAATAAAAAAGAGGGAGGACGAATAACAGACAAACATTAAGAATGTAGCTAAGAGTACCCACAGGGGAAGGAAAGAGTAATACATTCTAATTTATATAGCCTAAATTGAAACGATCGTTAGGTGATATATTAGTAGTCGTGGATAGCGATGAAAGATATTCTTGTTGCCTATCGATACCAAATTTTGATGAAACGACGTTGGGGTCGATTCCTGCCACGAGTGCCTGTGATACAAAAGCGGTGACACTCGTCGGACTCGGAAGAGCTAGGTTTGGGCCTCAAAAGTGCCTCACCGTGGAAACGTTTTATATCGTTGACCGTCTTGCAAGACCAATGAAAAGACGGCGGAGTTGAATTAAAATGAAAAAATACAAAAAAAGGAAACAATAACGCAGGATGGAGACGAGAATTTTACTTACGACTCATGCGACGCATTAACCGTGCGAGAAAAAAGAAAAAAAAAGAAAAAAAGTGAGGAGAAGTAGGAAGAAAAAAAAATTTGCAAACTGTTAGACGTTAGTTAACGATTGTAAGGAGATAATCACTCTGGTGGCCTTAGGAATCAATTAATATCTAACAACCGGCCCCTTGGCACTTCCGGGCCCTGTTTAAGTACCCCGAGAGAAGTCAGAAGAAAAGAAAAAGGGATGTGAGGAAGGAAAACGTGAAACGCGGACTTCCTTCGACTTGCCCTCGACCCTCGACCAACTTTCAAAAGGAGATGTATCTACCTCGATCTTCAGCTCGGTAGAAATTCGTGCAGGCCGCTGTCGTACGACATGGGAAAGATAAAAAAAGGAGGAGGAGAAGGAAGATAAAGAGGAAGAAGAGGGACGTAAAGGGGGCGTGTACGCGTGGGTGCTGGGTTATCGGATAACGAAATCTTGCGAAAAGACGACAGAAAGCAACAGCCAAGGAAAGAATGTAAATGGTCTCAACGGAGAATGAAAGAGGAGATAGTAATAAAAAATAAAGTCGACGCGAAAGTTAAAACTGTAAATCGTAGTCGGACGACTGATGAGCCAACGGGGTTTCTATCGAGATTTATCCACTTTTCCCCTTCGAAAGAAAATATTGTACAAAATGAAATTAAAATAGGAAACGAACAAATAAAGTGAAATAAAGAAGAAGAAGGTCGAGGCCCGAGGCACGCTCGAGACGTAGAAAGGACGAGTTTGACTCGTTCGTGCCTAGAGCGTGTTCGACTTCTCGTGTACTTCGTCGTCGCCTATTTTTATCTTCCTGCTAAGTTACGTGCAGCATGCCAATGCGAACCTGTCGCTGCGTGGCGAGACAAAATCGAACAATCGTTTCTTTCCATTTTAATCCTCTCGTTCTTATCTTCCGGTCGCCGAGTCGGTACAAACAGAGAAAAAAGAGAAAGGAAAGAAAAAAAGGAGATAAACTAAAGCAGGAATGTCCGGATAATCGATCATTTTGATAACGACTATCATTCACAATTCGTGAAGTTATCGAGGACCGATCAGGTACGTTCTACGTACGCACTTTTTGAAACTTTCTCAGTTCCAAGTTTTTACATCGTCGCAACGTTTTTCACCCGATTCGAACCGAAAAGGAGAGAACAAGAGAAAATGGCAAGGGAACACATTGGGGGAACGAGCCAAGACTTTGCGATCGACTGTACAGAGCCGTGGTAGAAGATGTATCATGGAATTGCCAGCCGGAAATACCTGCGACAAAAGTATATGTATATCTCTGGAAAGAAAGCGGATAGAAAGAACCAGCTAATCGGCAGCGAGAGCGAATGCATCGTGCTGTACGACCGTAACGAAGAACTGTTACTACTCTGAATAGAGATAGAACACGATGGCTGTGTTGTATTTTCCACAGAGTTACTAAAGGGTTGAGGGAGTAATGTGAACGCGGATCTGCGAAACAAAAATAAGGAGGACTTATGGAACGAAGTGTGTCGGATCGCTATTTTCATAGGTGTAGATACGCCGAGATCGTAGAAATATATTTCTCGTATCGCGCGGAAGATGTCTGACATCGTGGGATGTGATGCCGCACATTGTACACATATATACATAATTGTAGAGCGTAAAGAGAATACTTGTAAATTAAGAGGAGTAAAGTGGAAGGGGTGAAAATTCGTGTCGACGACGTGTTGTGTAGCTAGTATGGAAAACGAAAGGCAATCGAATATAAAAAAAATAAGTAAGACGTAAAGGCCTGTAAACGTTCGAAAAGACAACTGAAACGTAAGGGAGAAACTTGGGACACACACGGACAGAAGCACATCTACACACACCAGCTAAGAAACACTGCCAATACAATACGATTGTAATTAAGAACATTAGGCTAATTGGTCGATTTATTCTTACTATTATTATTACGATTAACTGTATAACCCGATAGATCTCTAGTTGCCGCGGATGCATAAGTGGCGTCCCGGTTGCTCCAGGCGCGTGCGTACGCGAATTTTCCACCGGATAAAATAGTTATTGTCGCCCGTTAGTTTCCTTCGTAAAAAGGTATCGACGTATGTATATGTATATTGGGGAACGTTCGCGCGTGCCAGTAAACGGGACGATCGCGGATGAGCGTGTAAATAGTTAGTTGAAATTATCGATAAATCGCCTGGTGGTACGGGCCACCACTTCTATCCCGGGGATATTGAACTCGTCGAAAGGGCGAGGCGCAGCCTATCAGCTTGCGAATTTCAAATCAGAAAGAGATTCACCTTTTGATCGGAATTCTCGTGCCGAGACACGCCTCGCGTGTTCAACGAGAAGGACGCCGCGGTGAATTACGAGAGGGTGGCTGGTCTGGCTCGCGGCAAAGGGGAAACGATACGAGCTCGAAGAAAATGGAAACGCGTCACTGCCAAATATCGCGCACTGCCAGCCGTTTAAATACTGCGGTAGTCGTACACCCTTAGAGCCTTATTTCATTCGCGGAGCATCGTGCTTCTATCTTATTAGTTTCGAGTTTAGCGCGGATTATTGTTTCCTGTACGAGCTTAACCGGTCGCCCTCTAATCATTTATACTTTGGATTCTCTGTTTTTTTTTTTTTTTTTTTTTTTTTTTTTTTTTTTTTTTTTTTTTTTTTTTTTTTTTTTCGAAACGTGCATCAAGAGAACGTGTTTACTGCCAGTCTGACGACGACGATGGACGCGAAACCAAGGCACTGCCAGCGAAACGTAAGACGGAGCAAATCTGAATCCCGTATAACGTATATGTATATAGGTATACATGTATACAAGCGAGTCACCGTTGAACCTTATATAGAGACGCGGTCGATTGATGTCGTTTTGTTGCGCGACTTATTCTGTCCGTTTTCCTCTTTCATTTCTCGCCGACACGGTTCGTTTTCCTCGTTACCGTTAAACTTTTCACTTATCCCCTATCGCTTTTGGCATCTCCCCGCCAGTGCCATACACGTGTACAACGTGTGCTGCTTGTTCCTTCTGATTTTTCGTCGTGTTCGTCCCGCGCTCGTCTTCTTCTTCGTGTTCATGTTTGTGTTCGTGTTTATTCGACTTATTTCGTGGCGTGATCGCGATTCGATCGTCGTTCCTCTCGCTCCACTCTCGTCGCGTTTAGATCTTTAGGGAAGGTAGCTCGATAACAAAAAAAAGCTATTATCACGGGTGGGACCAATTTCTCTCGTGCGGGAACTCGTGTTCGTAATGTTTTCTTTTTTCTCTTAGGAATCGAGCACTACTTTTTTTTTAGAGCATTGTCGTCAAGCATCTGGGAATGCAACGGACTGTATTTAGTCGTAAAGAAATATCGAATTATTGATTAGGTTTAGAAACGTCATCGTAACGTTGTTTAGGTAGAAATTACTAAGTTTACTTAATACGATTAGATGTAATTGTTCGGTTGCTTAGCGAGGGTGGATCAGCGGGAGAATCTTTCGGCCATTCGATCACGCTTGATCTCGTGGCAGTGAACCGTGACGGAAAATTTAGACCGGTACCAGAATCTAACATTTTTTCAAGCTGCCGCAACAAATTTGTTCAACTCTTTAGATTGTAATCGTCATAGTTCGCTTCGGAAAAGACTGTCCGCATTTAGTGTTTAGGGTCTAATTATCGTATAATTTTGTGGAACGGAAAGAAAAAAGAAAATCGGATAAGAAATTCAAAGCTGTGACTGAGGGATTTTGTTTTATTAGTTCTTTCAATGATTTACTGTAGCATAAATATTTTCGTTGTTTTCCATCGTCAAACGATTGGACCTAAATGGCGCTAATTTGATCAAAAGATTAAAAAAAAAAACCGCGATTTAGCGAGGAAAGTTCTGTATCGCGAACTTAAAGGCGGTAAAACATCAAGACGGAAAGGGGGAAGGACATAACTGTTCACGTACCACCATGTTTGTCGTTCAAAAAATGATTCTCGTACATTTGTCTCTTTTTCATTTTTTTTTCTCCTTCTTTTCTTTCCTTCATGGGAAAGAAAGTCATTCATTCATAGCCCTCCTCGTTTGACCTATCCCCTTCTAATCCCATTTCTTTCGTATTTCTTTTCTTTTCTTTTTTATATCGAATTTTTCTTCGCGCTAGCGATAGTAACTTTTACCCGCGCGATTCTATGCATTAAACAGTAAATGTATATTTTAGCGGATCTTGTAAAGTTTTACATAAGATAATTAGATATCCATTAGTATTGGAAGCAAGAGAGACGCGGCCTGAAGAATAGCTACGAAGCAAAGCAGTTCGTTTCAAAAAAGAGAATGTCTCAAAGGACGCGGTGTTCGTCATCGATCGTAGCTGTTCTTCCGGTTTTGGATTTTGTACATGTGTATGAAAGATAGAGAAGGACAGAGTGATTGTGAGAGCGAATGAGAGAGAGAGAGAGAGAGAGAGAGTGAGACAGAGAGAGAGAGAAAGAGAGAGTGAGACAGAGAGAGTATCCGGCTATAATTATAATAGATTGTTTAGCACTGTGTAAATAAGAGACACAATCGATTACGAATGTGAATCACTTTGGGGCAAGAAAGACCATAGAGGAAAGAAACGATGGGCGAAAAAGTGAGAGAAAGGGAGAAAAATTAGAGAGGGGAAGAAGAATGCTGATAAACGTCTCGTATTTTTACAAAGAAGATTATACGAAATAATTTGAAACAAGAACGACGAGAGACGTATCGTAGGTGGATTTATTACATTTTCTTTCGCCTTATATTTGGTTACGTGGTATTAATCGATGTTTAAAATAAAAATCGCTAGCGGTCTATTCTTTTTCCTTTCTTTTACTTTTTTTTTTCTTCTAAAATAAGAAAACGGAACCAGGAAGATTAACGACGATTGCTCGGAGATAAAGACATGTGTTCGCTAAATGTATTATATCACTTATTCTTTTCCCATCGATTCGGCTGTCAAACTCGCATATATTTGAAGCATTAGACATAGTGGATAAGTTTGTAAAAAAAAAAATATATATATATATGTAACGCGTGAAATTGAACAGAAATCTCCATTCCAATCGGTTTTTATCGCTCACTAGCGCGATACGATTTAACCCTTGAGTACGATCTTCCACATGAGTCACGATCTTTTCGAACACCGCGTGAGTTTTCCTCGCACGTTTACGCGTCCATGCAATTTCGATAGGATTTTAACAGTCGCACAGATGAATCAGCAATACGTATAATAGAAGCTACGAATAATCTCGCTATTGCAACTATCAACTTCTATGAATGGAACGTACTTAAGAGTTAAATCGAGTCACTTCGAATGCTGGTCGTGTCAGTGTTTCGGAACAGAAGCGAGCAACACGCTATCTAACGATCCATTTGTTCTATCTATCCATCGACAACATATCGATTCAGAATTCTAGTCGTCTAGATCCTAACGAAAACAAATTTTCTTTCGAAATTACTGCATTCGAGAAAAACCGCCCGCCTAAATTCCGAAACGCTTGTACGACCGCGCGTTCATGTTCAATATTAGGACGAATTTCGCTGTGTTTCTCGATGAACAACGAGGGAAGAGTTCGGAGCCTCGTTCATCGTCGACGTGAGAAAGAAACGAAACGACGACTAGTTAAGGTAGAACTTGTCCGAACACGGCTTTCTAGTTTTCACGGCTCTCTCTGAAGCAGCGCTTGCAAACGCTAGAGCGAATCGCGCGTCCTTCATAAAAATACAGCGGGACATGGCTTGTAAATGTACAAAAAAAAAAAAGATGATTACGAAAATAAAGTAATAGAATTAGAAAGATTAACAGGAAGAAAGGAAGAAGAACGACGTTTTACCAATGTAAATATGGATCATAGTCGCGTTTCGAAATTTTCGTCGAGCGCGCCGCTAGGGATAGCGTATTACGAATATAGTGTTTGCATTTATTATAAATTCTATGTAAAAATACGACGAGGAAGAATGGTCGTTGGGAGAGATTGTTTCTTATAGACCATATCGGTATATCTAATATAGTATCGACGTTCCTTTTGTAAACCTTTCCATATCGTTTGTTCGCAACGAGCTACACCTATTCCCTATTTATCGTGCACGAGGTTTAGGTATTCCTGGTATGCGCACGATCGTTGCACGTTGTTTCGTTCGGTTTCCCCTCTGTTGGACGCGTAACGCGCTTTTCGACGTTCGTCATGAGCGCTGCGATATTGCTTCGGTTAGAAGAAAAGGCTTGTCTCTTGTATAAAAGTAGAGGAATAATAGCGCATAGTTTCGATTAATATTTGAAATTCTAGGCTATGTAGAGAACGCGTGTGACGGTCTCGCCTGTCATCGTGCGTACAATAAAGGTAAAAAAGGAGCAAAGAAAGAGTAAAGTGAAGAAATAGATGAGATAAACGTAGGCGCCATAATACTTGAGTCGTGTGTCATTGATCGGTAGGGAACCGGGGATCGGCACCATCGAAATACAGTGTCTTTCAACATTGAAAACTGGAAAGCCCACTCTAATCGCTTTTACTTGATCGTTCATTGCGAGATATATCCGTGCGAAGAGCCGATCGTTTCTTTAGCGACCTAATTTTTCCACGATTCCGATGAAGTGGCAATAAATTGTCTGTAATTAGGCGGTGCTCCGTGAAACGGTATAGAGGCGCGATTGTTATCGCGAAAATATTTGCTGGATTTTATACGATGACAAAACTATCGTGACAAGCAAAGACAATCAGTTGCCACTTCGTTGCATCAATTGTGTTTCCAGCATATACTATGTATAATGACAGTACGAAACACACGGGAAGGAAAAACAATCGAGGAAAACGAAGGAAAACGATAAACTATCGCTTCGCACTGCCAAACGGGGAAGAAAAATGGGAGCTCAACGTCTCGCGTTCGTTGCGTTGACCGATCCTGTCGAGCGATCGTCGAAAGCACCGCGGTGTTCATTGTAATCCACATAGTGGTACCCCAAGAGAATAAAATAAAAAAAAAAAAAAAATGAGAAATAATACGTGTAGGAGGTAATATACTTAGATAAAGCGCACGCGAAGATTTTTTAAACCCGTATTAAGCGCGAGAACAGAGAAGAAACTAAGCGTTGAACAGTGCTTTTGACTTTTTGGATACTTTCATGTACAAACACGAATGACGGTTTATAGCTCAAGGAAAACATTAAAGAGACAGATATTGTAAGAGAGTAATAATAATTTGACGGTTACGATATCGTAACACGGTGTACTTCTTTTACTATTTACCCGATCCGTGCTTCGTTCATTTTTCTTACATTTCCGAATGTTTCCTACGAGCATCTGACCCATTTAACGCCGTATCTTTAGGCAAATCGATCGCTTTAATTAATTAATCGCTTCACCGTGTAATACGAGGTGAAACTTGGACAAGCGTAGGACTATAAATTTCACATCTTAAATGTCATCAACTACAAAAAGTTGAAAGTGCGTGTATTTTTTGTATTCGATGCCAAAAAATGCAAGAAATCATGACGATAAAAAGATAATTACCTTTTTAATCATCGAGATTTATTTTTATTTTTAACTTTAAATCGTCCGTTCTAAATTCGCGATCATCTTATTACAACCTTGAAGAATTAATTCGCGTTTTAACATCACCTCGCTCCACAGTTAATTTACGATCACCCATGATGGCTGTTTTTGAGCGCTGTAGGCAATAGTTATCTTGCAAAAGGCGATTCACGATCGTTACATTGTTCGTTTTTTAATTTCCTAGTTCTGGAAGGTGCAAATTCACGCTCGCCAAAAATTACGCAACAGCGATACGTTTCGTAAGAAATTGGCATTCACATGCGAAACCAGCAAAGTTATCGTGTATTTTCCACGCAGAGAATATTTGCGTGAAATATTAACGTGGATGCTTTACGCAAGCGTGGCTTCCGTTTCCGGCACAAACCACCCCGTCCACGGGCAATACGATATTCCCTCAGGTGGTGAAAATACAGGAAACCCGATCCTTATTTCAGGATCCACTCTCCTCTGGACAACCTGTTGGCTACGCTGAAACGACATCGAGTGTGTGCTGTCGACGAGAAATTCAATAAGCCGGCTCGCGTGCCCCTTTTAAAGACGAACGAAATTTGTGTCGATCATGCGAGAGGAAAAAAATAATTAACCGGTGACGGTGTCTGGTTACGCCGATTTTATGCTCTTTTTCCTTCCTTAATTGACTCGCGAACTCGTTAATTGCAGGTGAACGATATTCGCGCGACAACGAGAACGATTAGTCGAACGAACAAACGAATCGACTGCATTGCTCATTATGGCTCGTTATGGTTCCGATTCGCGTTCTTGACGCCATAACGCTCCGTTAACTGTGAGCTTTTACCTAACTAGGAGCGTGAATTTCCAACGCGACAATACGAGAAAAGTTAAGCGATTGTTAGGAACAAAAGAGTTTCTCGAAATTCATAAAATTCCTCCCATTCAAACGGAACGAGACGTGTTATTACAAGCATCGTCGTTCCACCATCGTACTAGGTCGTTAATTAGAAAGCTAGAATTAATTTCACGTTTTGTTTACGCCAAAATGGCCTGGCTGTTTCTGTACAGTTACTCACTATTATTCTCCGATGAATTCCCGTAAGGAGAAAGCTCGTGACAAAGAAGTTGCTCCTGGTGAGGAGAGACCAGCAGAGACTGTATGCATCGTTGGCCAACGAAACCAAGATCGGGACAGGAAGGTGGCGAAAAAAGTAAGTAAGCCGGGCAGGAAAAACAGGCGCACCGGTAATCGGAAGACAAACGATTGTTGATTTACTCGGTCGACTTGGAAATACTGTTTACCAGCTGCCCGGTGAAAGAACGGGAAGGAGACCTGGAATGGTAATGGTAATGGTAATGGTAATGGTACCGGTGCAGATCGTCGGGAACGCGGATTATACGAGCGTTCGTTTCTTGCCCCGTACCCTCGTCGTCGTCCCCATCGAGTTCTTCGCCGCTCGTGTACAGTTAAGGAGACACTGGGATGAAATTCAGCCCGCCCGTTGTCCTACGGTCATTGACATTCTCTCTCGAAACATCATCCCCATCTGCGATTATCGAAATTCAATTTTATCGATGTAACTCGTTCCCCTAGTTCCGAACGTTGTCAAATAATAATATCATAATATATTTTTATAAACAATATTACCTTTTCTCACGTATGAATGGATCCAAAAGATATAATTCGAAATTTCAATATTTCTGTTAGATTTGATCTGCGAGAACGATATTTTGACGCGTTCTCGAAACGGACATTTTAATTTCGATAGTTACAATCGCGACAGTTTGGCGCCACTTTTTCCAGTGTAATGGCGTCACGTCGGGAGGACGATGTATAAATCAAATATCCAATCTGGAACGACAAACACCGATCGTAACTGTGCAAACAACAAACACGTATCGAATGATTAAACGGTTTGAGTGATTTTAATTGTTTTACGAGTTATTCAATCGGTTTGATTTTCCAAGTGAGTCGCCTTCCAAGGAAAAATATTTCGACTGTTGTACTTTCGATGCACGTAACCCAATTTACCGATTACGATTCCGTGTAATGCGCCATAAAGATCACCCACGATTGGTCCTCGTTGTTTAACAAACAACCATACGCATTGAAACTGTGCGAATTTGATCGAGAGCGAGGGATTCGTAAAGCGGGAGGGACAAAATGCGACACGAACGGGACGAAATTTCGTTTTCGTGCGTTTCGGTCGGCTTCCACGCGTGGCGCTGCGATCACTACGGTCGAGGTTCTGGGTAGTCGCGAGCGCGAGTTCAGACCGGTAAGACGTATCTGTTGTCGTCTCGTGTTCGTGATACACGTCAAACGCGCGCCTCGGCGCGAAAACGAGGGTGTCGCTTTAACGTCGCTCGTGCTGATAAAAGTGTTTTTACGGGAGTGTTAGTGTGACCATCTTACTACGGTCGAGTACAGTGTTGACGAACTTGATCGATTTGTGAAGAAGAAGTCTACATTCAAGAGAGAAGTTGAACAGACGAATTTCATCGAAACGTCACTAAGTCGCCGGTGGTGAGTACCTTCGACCTTTTCTTTAGTTTTATCCGCGACATTCAAACGCAGTACGCGAACACGAACGGTGTCGTCATCGTATTCGGTTCGATCAATGAATCGTTCCACGGTTCTCTAATTTAAAAAGACGACCGCACGTCGATAACGTAGAGTTTCCTGCATTTTCGGACGTCCGTCACGATGTACGTTCGGTGACGTTGTTCGCGTGGTGTGACTGTTTTGCTAACCGTTTTTTACCGGCATACCCCGAACAAGTTTTTTTTCTAACCGACAATCGTAAATATTTCACTGTAGTATGCTATGAAAAGATGGTGTAGCCGTCAATCGATTTGAAGTAAGCCGAATGTTTGCGATTAACGCGTCATAGGTCGACCTTCTGTGTTTTGTTTCATACTTTTGTTTCCATGGGATTGAACGTTCGTCAATTAATTAACCGGATAATATAAAATATACGATAGAAGGAAAAAGTATATAGCGTTGGAATATGTAACAAACTAATAATATTATTAACAGCTGATGCGTTAATATCACTTTCGCTTATCGAATGGTGTTTTGAAGGATGGCCATTGATCCGAACTATCGACTGCACCAAAATGGAAGCTCTCGAAGCTTTGAATTTTGCGATTATATATCGAACGCGTACGTCGTAATTATTCTATAGAAACGTACAAATACACAGAACAATCATGTACACGATAAGTTATAAATAATACCATAATAATTATAACCACATTTTCATACGAAATTTGTACGTTAATTTACAAGTAAATTTATATAAATTTACGACGAATGATTTTGCGAAATTCGTTCTGTTGATTATTGCCTCGTTTCGTCAACACGCGGCAAATTGCGTCTTGGAATCCACGCTTTTTCGGCCAAGGGTAGACACGATTGCCGGTAAACAAATAGTTTTTGCTATCCGGTGACGAGCCTCTGTGTAACTCAAATAGAGCATGCTTTTCTTGAGGTATGTTGGCACGTGTAACGTTTTCCCTGGACGTGTCCGACAACAGGTTTTCGCGCACATAAGTGTTTACCTTGCTTATGTAACGCGTCGAAGGCTGATCGCGTTGCGTTCCATCCAAAGGGACATTCGCTCTCGACCATGTTTCAATAGTGACGCTACTTTTCTCATTTTTCTGATCCATTTTTCATTATCCACTTCGATTCCTGATTATTTAAAACAAATTAACCCTCGAAAACGATCCGTTCCGACTCGTATAGACTTTCATATTTATTCTAATTGTAGGGTACGTTTACGCATTATTATTTTATCAAACACTATGAAGGATTTTATTTTTTATGTAAGTTTAAGGGATATAACGCGAAATATGATATGTTATACATCAGTCGATTCTATTTGACGCGTACAGTATGAAAATAGCAAAATAACTACGTTTAGAAGGTTTACAAAATTCGTGTTTTAATCGAAAATTTTGAAGATAATCTATATCATAGGAGAATTTTATATGAATTTATCGACCTTACGAAAAGTCGATTAATCAGTTTTTGTAACGAAATATTTCGGCGATAATAAACTTTTGTAGAATGATTTCAATTTAATTGCCAGTAGATAGCAGATGTTTATGCAAATTCATACTTGTGTGAATACGATTACAGAAATAGAACCTACGCAGGGGTTTATCAGTCATTAAATATCGTAACAAGTACTTTACCTCCGATATTTTATATACTTTTGCAGATTGCGTTTATTGTGCGAACGTCTGTACCTTCAAATTTTTCATAAATGCGTAAACATCCGCAGTTAAATTATCGCGTAGAAGCAGAAAGTCGTTCGCCTCTTCGCTTTATCGCTATAAAAAATAAAATATTCCACGTGCCTGACAAAAATAACCCAACAGTCGCTGTGCTCTCGAGTTGAATCGAAATTCCAAAAGGAATCGAATTATACTAGCACATCGAATTGTATCGCGGAATCGCGCTCGTCTCAGAGGAATCTCACGCGATTCAACACGCGTTACTACACCTACGCTAATCGTGGAATAGTCGAGAGTCGTGAAACACACGGAGGTTCGCCGACTCGAGGTAAAGTCATGCGCCTAACGCGGTGTCGTGTCTATTTAGAATTTCAGCGAGATCCGTTGTTGAATTCCGGCACGAGCGGCTGTATTTCACTGAGGGCAAAAGGAGACGTGTACGGGCGCGGGTTTCCCTCCTGCGATCTCGTTAGTATCTCGATGAAATATACAGGTGCAGAGTAATGCCGCGCGCGTTTTTCTCTTCGCCGCGCCGGCCAGATAACAGAGATCTCGCGCCGCTTGGCTGTTTATGCCTCCACGATGGAGGTCGCGCGTTCTCCACGATTAGACGGCTCTCTCCTAGAGAGAGATTCCAGCTTGACGGAAGAGACGCTCTAAGGCCCCGCGTAGTGCCTTCCTTAGCTAAAATACCTTGTCTGTCATTCCGAAATATCCCAGAGAACAGAAATTCTTTTCTTTTTCTCTTCTCTGTTCCTCTGCTTTTATTTTCCTCATCTTTGTTTCTCTTTAAGGTACGTAGTCGTTATTTCGGATTTGGAATTAAAAAATCCTTTGGCTGCAGCTGTTATCTTCACTTACGATTTCTCCGAAAATAATTTTGTAGTATCTTTCGATGTGTGGTTCTTCTAGAGTAAGGACAAGGAAGGATGTTCTATTTAAAGTGAAGTTTAATTCTATTTTAACAAGCGATACCCAATACAAAAACTGACTACAATATCTCCGTATGTCCTATACTAACACTCGACTCACAGCTTCTGCTTCTCAGGTCAAAAATTGCTCACCCTCAACCCTCGCACTATTCTCCCATTCCTTCGCTCATTTACGTTTTACGTCACCAAAGCATACTCTCTCACACTCTCTCTCTCTTTCTCTCTTTCCCAACACTCTTAAGACTCTTAGTTTATTCCTTAGACTCTAATCTAAATATATAGAGTAAGCCTATATCCCCCTTTTCCGATACTATAATTTGCTGATTAGCAAATTATCTAGGCGGAATAGAAGATGTATTCGATCTTCCCCAAACGGGGTAATTCAATAACTCATAGTTATTCAGTATCAGTGAATGATAGGAAATATCTGTGGATTACGATTGAAGACAGGATCTCGGATGGTATTTTAGCGCATCGGTATAAGTGCAAACTTCGGAGATAATTGATATGATCTACCGAATAGAATAACACGCTGCACGAAATTTGCTCGTCTACACTGCAGTGTCGAGTCAAAAGGACGAATCTGCATGTTCGCGTAAATCGAGTCACCGGGTAGCACGGAAACAATTTATCTATACGTATGCGGAATAAGAAAGCCGTATCTGCATTGGAACTGAAGAGATACGAAAGTCTGTATTTCGGACGTATGTGAAATCGATGCCCGGTTGTTAAATACTAAAAGTCATTTTTCTCACGATCACCTTTGGTCAGGTTTACGCCTATTTGATATTAACACGACAGTACATCGCAGATAACGTTGTTTCGCGTCTCTCTTCTCTCTTTCGCTTCCTGTTTGTCTGACACTTGACCTCCACACGACGATTACCGTCACGTATATCAAGTACACATATTTTCGAAATCGCGTGAGGCATTTGCACGTGAGTCTGCGAATTTTTGGATCGTCGCGCCGGCCGGAAAGCTTGAGAGGATGACGCAGCGGGAATATTTCGCCTTGGAAGCAAGGTTCGCGTACACCGACATCGATCTCGGGGCTGCACGCGTTTATCGCGGCTAATAAGCGCGATCCTAGCAAAAAGCAGCGAAATATCGTTGACGTTGGATACAGAAGCTCCTCGCGATTCAATTGGCTTCCGCTGGCAGTTCTCGCGACCACGAGCCTCGCGTAACGAGCCAGCCTTTCGCGCGTTTCACGCGCTGCGGATGGACGCGCTCGTAACGCCTGGTAATCCGTGATGTAACCCGCGGCTCTCTCACTACCGACGACCACGAACAGCTGACTGCATCGTAGAAAATTGGCAAGAATGAGTCGCCCAATCGAATACGCTTATATTCGTTTAGAGTCGAGAGTCATTTGGCGCACGCGATCCCTACGACTTCGTCGCGGCTAATTGGCGGCTTCGAAAAATGCGTCGCACCCGTTGAGGACGATTCACGCGATCGCGTTAATGATTTTTTTTCGCCTTGTGCAAGGACTCGAGCATTCGTCCTTTACCGTGGCGCGTGCTTCGCAAAAATGGAACAATGGGACGCAATTCAGATAAACGGATCGTTTCAAAGCCGCTATCACCGACGCGATCGTTCGCAGTCCGCGATTCGTCGTAGTTGCGAGTGGAAAACCTCCCTTTCTCTCTGTGTCTCTCTCTTTCTCTGTTCTCCGGGCGATTTCGCAAATTACCTCAAAGGTTCGTACCTCGCGCTATACGCTCCGAAGAGGCGCGTCCTATGTCATAATCCAGATACACATCGAGATAATGCGACGAAGCGATGCCGGTATTTGTACAAATGAATAACACGTCGCTGCGTGTGCGCTAGGATGATTTATCGTGCTCGCGGGCCAAGTATGCTTGTACCGTACCGCCTTATCTGCGGCAATTATGCCCATTGAGAGCGTCGAAGGCAATACGCGATAAAGGTGTACGTAAGCTTTTGTTTCTTCGATTCCGTGGCTCGTTGACTGGTCAGACCAGTCGATTTCTCGTCAAGCAGTGGAGGGGTTCTTGGCTGGATGGTAAAACGTGGAACGATCGCGATGAATTATGGAGCGAGTGGTCGGTCGCGATATGCGTTTTTCCAATTGCACTGTTCCTGGATCGAAGGCTGGCCCGACTCGTTCCTCCAGCGGTTCATATCAATTGCGTCAAAACAGGTGTTGCCTCTTGGAACGTGATGAAAAAAGATGCGAACTACGCGCCTACGGCGATCCAATCGATTCTACGCGCACGTAGCACGTCGTCCGTTCTCGCTACCGTCGCTTATCACCGTGAATAGCTAAAAATAAGCGCGTTCGTTTCTCTTCCGGTCTCGATTATCGAGTGTCTCGAACAGCAGCACTAGTCTTTCCAACAACTCGAGTGTTTTTGTTCGATCGCGAAACCGACTCTCCGCTGGTAAGAGAAAATTTATCGAACATCTTCGACGAGGAAAATGACCGGCATCCGTGCCAGCTGTGTTACGTAACGTCATCGCTATGCTTTTTGTCCACGGTAAAGCTATTGAGAGTATTTTTGGGAGAGAAGAAACGATTTTCAACGCTTCTTTGCATCAACGACAACGCTCCGTCGTACATTTTCGACGAAGAAAGGGGTTCTTTGACATCGTCTCGCCCCATTCGCGTTCGGTACACTGCACCCTAGTCCGTTGGAAAGGGTTTGTCTCGGAGCGTTTGCATACATCTTTTGCTCGTTGTCCTGCGGAATTGGTCGTAAACAATAAGGCGACACGCGACAAAGGATAGTTGTGAATAGCAGCGAGTTTCGCCCGGTGAACCCCTGTCGTCTTTAAAATTAATCGACTCCGTTTCGCCGATACGCGCACGGTCCCGTCGCCAACTTCTGCCTACAATTTCGTCGGTCTACGATGTAAAATATAGCCGATCGGTATTTCCAATAGCTGTACAGGTGTAATTAAATATTTGAACACATTCGCATTATCGCGAGTAGATAGCATACGCTTCGATTGGATTTCTTCGATCTAATCTTCGCTTCGGATCTTATCTGACTCGATCGTGTACAATTACTTGAGTTTACAACTAAGCATATGTCTACTGATACCATTACGAGCAACGAATATACGGAACACGTTGCTCCGAACGAAAAACATGTAACCGAGTGGAAGGAAAACGCAGCGGAGGAAGATCTTCTAAATATATTTTGCCAGAAGATCGCGTCATCGAGCGTGCTATGAGCTTTCATATTGCGGCATAATCCCCGATGAATTATCTCGCGAGAAGCTCGCAGCACAAAGGACTGGGAAATGAAAGAGGAAGGTAGGATAAGGGATGAGAGGAGATGACGAGTGTAAAGTTGAGAGAAACGCGGCGAAAGTTCCGGTGTACGAAGGAAACGAAAGACGGAGGCAAGCAAAGGGTGGAAAATGCTGGGTGGAACGACGTCGGTGGCGTCGCCGGCAGTAGCGGCGCCTATATTGATTTTGGGCCGAGGACGGGGTAGTCGGAGGGGAAGGGCCACGTCGATGGTGGTTACGACGTTGCAACGCGTCGCGCCGAGCCGAACCGAGCCGGGACGAGAGAAATGCGCGCCGATTTTTCCTTTACGCGAATGGATTTCGAAATTCTTTCCAACGTATTTTACGCCATACAGCGCCTACAACGGTAAAACCATTTCACGGAAATGAAAAAGAGTTTTACTCGACGTTTCGCGTGGCACGACCACGGCCGTTTTAACTTGCGCCGGTTTAATATCGGAAGAAAACAGCTGCGTTGACCTTATTTCTCTATTTGAACTACCGAATCTTTCATATCGCGCTCCATACCCCGGCGACGCGATGTCCCGCGGTGGATTAAATTTCAAATTCCAGCCAACTTTCATAAAAAAAATATTTCCTCTTTTTATATTCCTTTTAATACTCCTATATTGCGCGTCAAAATGTTTTCCCGTAAGAAATATCGTTTCTTTTAATGAAACGTACGTAAGTGTTCGGGCACCTGGTGCAACTTAATCAAAAGATTTAGTATTTCCATTACCCTTCTATGGTTATATTAAGTCGAGTAATAAGTTGATTCGTTTATCGACGTTACATCTTGTTGAATATTAGTTGCAGTCTGTAATATATGAACGTGGATAAATATCGTTTATGATCGTATCGTTTAGCGACGTTAACGAAGGAAAGACGAACGTTATGAGAGTTCGGTAAAGAAATCGACTTCTTTCAAGGCGGTATAGATGGAAATTGGTACGAATTCTCATCGTATCTTTCGTTAGATTTTTAAATCTTCGAAATAGAAAATAATTGCGGTTAAATTAGCTTACATAGTATAAAACATAATCGCAAAACGCTACTAACACTCGACAGATAACGTTTACACGACTACTTAAAGAGGAATTTATTTCTGTTATTTTTCAGATAAACTACCTATCTATCGACGATCGCTTTTAACTCGTCGTTAGGTTAGAATACTTTTTGTGCCTTTTCAATCGCTCTATACATACATATAACCGTGGAAAGCGAAGTTAATGAACTTTCCATTCGCGGGAAAGATAATAACGGGCGTTAAGCCAATATTCTCTGGTCTGGATCGATTGGCTTTCGGTATCACTCGGACAAACACTCGGCTTAAATCGATCTGGAAGCCCCGCGCGTTCGCGAAAGAGTCGGAAGTCGATGGCGACGAACCTCGTGGAAGCCTATTGCATTCGATAGACGATCCTCGAAGCCGCAGATGCTATCTCCTATTCACCGATGTTCGTCCGGTGAAAGCATCTTGTCGCGTCCCATTCGACGCATAATTGCCATTGTTGCTTCTTGCCGTGCATTTATCGTCTCGAAACACGCGGCGCATCGTGTTCCACTCCGTTTTCTCTCTTTCGTTCTTTCGATCCGATATGATATTCCAAGTCGTGAACTATCAGGCGCACTTTATCGCCTATGTCACGCCTCATCCGTCCCACGTTTCCTTGTTTCATCGAATCGCTTCGATCTTGATCTCGTATCGCCAGTCATCCTCTGCTTTACTTTTATTTCCACGCGTTTTACATCCCCTTTACGTCGCACCGATAGCCAGTAAAATCCGTTCGACACGGTAACGTCGCTTTCGCTCGATCTCGCTTTTTAAATTCCATCTTTTCCTCGGTCACGTTCCACCGATAGCAGGTAAACAAGACAGTGGAAACTCGTACGTTCTATGGGACAACTCGGCTGATCGTAATCGTTGCCTCGATCATCGACGATAATTTTTCTCAGCTGGCGAAGCCGGCGCAGTTGGCCAAATTATACTTTGCTCTCCTCTTCTCCCCAACATTGAGACGAACATCGTCTCCGTGGGGTCGTTGCACGATTTCGGAGGATAATTTACGATGCCCCGGCGTTTCAGTCGCGACGGGGCCGGCATAAACAACCTTGCGTCTCCCTTCTCTTTTTCCTCCCTTTTCTTTCCTCCCTTCCTATTTTCCGTACGCTTCACGGCCACCCTCTATCCCACGAGAACGCATTGGAAAGGGAAGAAAAGAGATCAATACCAAAGAACGGCGCGTTTTCATTTGTTTTTCCTTTTTCTTTCGCGATCATTCGAAAACAATCTTCCTTTAATCAAGCACGTTCTCCGTTTCTCTCTGTACACCGTTCTCAGGAAGAGACGCTTTCAACCTGGAAAACTGGCGCCAGAGCGATGCCACTTGCCCCTGGTAAGTTCCATCGGATATCGCAACTTTCCGGATCGGTCAAACACGCGAGAAACTTTTAATTCGAAATTTCGCGCAACGCTTCTCCACCGTGTTTTTCCAGCGTGGCGCGAAACGTCAATTTTTCTCTCCTACTTTCCCCTGTTCGTTCACTCTCCCTGAGAGTTTTTTTTTTTAACTCTCGATGCTCGAGTTCTTTGACACCCCCACTCGGCTCGCGCCACGTTTTTCCTTCCACCCTATATACCACGAATCCCTCTTCACGGGTGCTCGATGATGCGTACGATGCACACGACCAGTCCCAACGGAGCTTTACATTCGACTTTTTATAGCGGAAAACCCCGTATAAACCGACGAACGTTCTTCGGTTAAATGGTAGCTTTGATCGAGAGGGTCGAAATTCGTCGCTGCCCTCCGATAATATTAGCTGAGCTTCTCTTGGGAGAAATATTACGAGAAATATTACGAGAAATGTGACAAAATGGAGTAGGTGAGAAGGTTCAACCCTAATCTAGTATTCCAGTCGTTGTTCCGATAGCACCGGAATAAAGATGATATATTTTTTCACGCCCTGTTCTTTCTTCCGTGTTGGTCAAATCGACGTGCTGTTCAACACGAGAGTCGTTCCGTCGATTCGTGGGGGGTTGGAATTACGAATGGAGGCGTTGAAGGGAAACTGGACCAGCCTCTTCCATCTTTTTCACGGAATAATAGAACAGCTATCGCGAACTAAAAGCATTGACAGATTTCCTTTATATTTTACCGCCTGTCATGAATATTAAAATATTTAGATTTATTTCAAATATTCTATCTTTCTCGATCTTGTCTTTTCTGTTTTCTTAATGGGTGAAACAAGATTGTGCTTAACTTCCGTTTCTTTAGTTCGGTAAAGATACGAATTTGCATACACGTCCAGAGCGATCTCATTCGCCGGGTGCTTTATCTGAAATTATTCCACTTCTTTGTCTCTGTTTCCACGTGTCATCTCTGTTACATCTTACAAAAAGTATATGAAACTCATAGCTAGCAATGTTCCTCCGTTTTACGACATCCGATACACCTTTACGAGATTCTAAAAATGCAAATGTCTTTAGAATAAATTTCCTTGAAAATTCAACGACGATGAAATAACAACCGATCGCGTTCGAGTCGCAGAAGTCGAGTCGAATGGCGGTCAATTTCTTAGCTCGCGAAGTGGTGAAGTAGGGACAACTGGTATACACAGACGCCGGCACGATGGCACGTTAAATACTGTGCATCGGTGGTTAGGATACGACAAGGGACTCGTCTATTCGCTGTTTAAGTTAATGAACGAAGAAGAGGAGAGAACCGTCAAGGTCCCGGAGGGATCGAAGTCACCGAAGACCTCTGACCGATCGTGTTTCCATTCTTTTTATATTTTGCCAACCCTCGATCGAGGAAGATACTCGGCCAAAGGACGATCGCGCCTCGTCGTTTCATCCAACGTGCCCTGGAACGGGGACCGTTGGTACCACGGGCAGCAACCAGCATCCCGAACGCGTCTCTCTGTCCGATAATTACGTTTCTCCCAGCCTTTGTTGCTTTCGTTGCGAATTAACCCTTGGACGAGAGGCAGGAAGAAACGATTATACTCTTATTAGATTTCTCTTATCCGGCTTTTCTCGTCGTCGCAGCCGTTGTGAAGTAACCCGGTGTGCGTAAAGAAAATGAAAAAGTTGGGTACAAGGTATGCAAGAAGGAGAAACGGAGGCGAATGAAAGTCGCGCTCTTGGCAAGTAATCGAACGAGCTCTAGTGGAGGACGCGCGACTCGACCGACACCCAGTATACACGACACAGTAGGTATTTTATAAACGACCGACTCGCGTAACAAGTTGTCCGTAAGCTATAATAAAAATGTAAGACCTATACGGAAGCGTTGCATCGAGAATTACGTCGATATCGCGATGTCAATGCACCCGGGCGGCACTCGGCCGTTCGAACCGTAGAAAAAGCCGAACGAACCGGAGTCTGAGTAATGTCGTACGTCCATTGGTCCAAGCACGTTGTGGCCGTTTCGGATGCGCCTTGGTCCCCGGTGCGTACGCACATTGCACCGGCCCACAGCAGTACAAAAACCCCGTGCAGGACAATAACCCTGAATAAATCACTGCCCCCGATGGCCATTCGGCCGCACGGTTCCTCTCTCGATTTTATACCGCTCTGTTGCCTAAACAAGATTAACACGAGTACCGAAGACCCTGGAACAATTGGCAATGGCACGCCGACTAACCGCGTTGTTGAAAATTCCTATAATTTTTCACACGCCGAAAATTTATCTAGAATAGAGCGCATAATTGATCGAAATCCTGTTTCGCGTGTAGTATACATTGTATATTTTTGCCGCTATATCGCGAGAACGTTAATTTTGCGTACACAGCAATTGAAATCTTTGAAGGAGAAAAGAATGTTTTTGATAGCCTCCGGTTTGTAAATCGTTTTTACGTAAAGAAATTGCCAAGTGAACGGAGAAATATGGGCGACGAGGTGGAATATGGGTAGAATCTGCCTCGTGTAATTTTTTTAAGGTTTCCTACCCCTTTGAAGTTTCGCGTTTGCTCCAATAAATGCATCGAATAGGTGTACCAATATAAAACTTGCGATCCGCGGTATGCTCCTCCTTTGCTTCCTACGTTCCACAATGTTTTCCAACGAAAGCTCGATCTTCAGGAGCTGGGAACATCGCCAAGTCGATGGAGCTATTTTATTTACACGCGTCGCGAACATCGATTTGTTTGAATAACTCGAGAAACCTTTTTTTCTTCTCCATTTTTCTCCATTATTTCCGACGATTAACGAAGTTTTTGTAAACCGAGTCCTTAGTTGTCGTAACAATTTTTCGCCATTTTCGCGTAACAATTACGACCGACGAACGAGTAGACCGGGGACATTCGAGCCGTTTAAATGCAAATTTCACGTGGAGAGCCAGGCGGAGAGACTTCTGCGACGTCGACGAAGTTACCGTCCCTTTATGGAGCTGATTTCGCGAGCGGATCCGATACAAACTGCGCTTTAGAGCGCGTTAAACCGCAGTTAAATCCGAGCTCTCGGAGTTGTCCGAGCTCACCGTCTCGCGACATAAATCTTCGACCCTGGAGTAACAGCGTCCACGCACGACTCTCTAAGTGGGTGGAGACGCCTAACTTTTAGGTTGTTCGGAGCTTCCGTGATTTTCCTGTCGAACCATCTGTCCCACGATGAAACTATCGTTCTCGACGCTGGAACGCCTATGGGCTTTTCTAATTCCAATTACCAATTAACGTTTGAATGTGCTTCGAAATTCAAGCCAAGTTTCCCACGCAGTTCCCTTGCCTCGTTTAACGTATTAGAGCTGGAGCAATGAAATAGTGCGTAACAGTAGCGTCAAAGCTACGTTGTTAAGAAACGTAAATATAGTAAATTATCCGTAGTTAAGTTAAATACCAAAGTAAAATACGATTGTCCTTAAACGATCGTAGAGTTATAAAATTTAATTAGAATTGCAAATAGATTACGGAGATCGATCGGATAAAGCGGCGCAGCTACAAGAAGAATTTACATAATTTGGAAAAGAGATAGTTTTTACCATATACAACGTAGGTATTCCAATTTCTTTCGTAGAATTATAGAATCTATGATTCGGTTTTATCTACGTATATATATATATATATATATATATATATATATATATATATATATATATATATATATATATATATATATATATATATATATATATTAGGTCGTTCGACAAGTTTCTTTCGTTTTATAAGGAAGTAATGGATGCACAACATTTTCCGTTTTATGTTATTTTGTTCTATCAAAATAAAGATCACAACGTCCGACAGATTAGGTTTCATGTTTGTATAAAGATGCGTCGTTGTAAAAGACGTGTCTGTAAAAGAAACACACTTTTCGGACAACCTAATATAATACCTGTTAGGCAATCGCGGTATATCGCTTGTCCACATAAGGGAAAGAAGTTCACGGCGCGTTGGCACGCACGAAGTGCCGCTTAAAGCTTAAGAATAGGCAACTCGTTCGAATATCGACAAACTGCATTCCTCGGCCCAGTTTTCCCTGCTTGTTCTTTCGAACGGCAGCGAGAACGGCCTCGTAAAGTACTAGAGCCAGAGACTCTACGAACTTTCTGGAACTTTTCTGGAATCACTCGCGTGACTTCGTTTATAAGATCAAAACGAAAGTGTATAATTTACGGTCTTCNCGTATCCAAAATTTGTTTGAACAAGCTTGGGAAACGAACCAGAACAGTCGATGTGGTTCTGACACGACGACTGAATAGTACCGAAGACTGCGAACAAAAATGTCCTAATAACTTAATTACTTAACTGGAAAACACGTTCGCTCTTTATCTTGTAACAAAGAATATACAGTGTATCGCAAGGTAATCTCTGCGTGAGATTCAAATTGGCGAATTTAAATTGCACAAAGAAAGAAGGAGAATACCGTAGAATTTTACGATTCGAGGAAGAGGAGCATCGTCAAGATCCGAAATCGTTCACGAATGATTCATTTCGTTAAGGATAAAAGGCAAAGTTACTCGTAGACGTTAAATACGTTGGAAAACGAGAATCGAGGGGACGAGTTGTTATTTCCGAAAGAAATAATACGTAAGGGGCTCTGGGACGAATCGAAATTACGTCCATTAAAATCAACAAAGTTGTCACGACAAACGAGACGGGAGCCTTGATGTTTCGATGGTGTATCGATGGTTTGGTTCAGCCTTGGAGAAAGACGCGAGGAACGGAAAATCTCGTTCGTTAGGAACACCGCGTGTCACCGACATCGATTTCCATTAATCACCGGTGACGTTGGTATTCTGTGGATGAACACCAGTCAGAAAATACCTTATCGCTGATATCGAGGACCCAGAAGCTAGACAACGGCGGCAGCTTTGCTTTTGCATCTGAATTTCAACTCTGACGTAGTCGGAGAAAGGAAGACGTCGAATCACACGGTGTCTGGGTGTCTAATCTGCGTTTCATCGATCGACGAAGGTCTGCGAACGACGGGATGCGACGCGACGCGCAGTGTGTTAGCAAATTAATTGATTTTTTAACTTTTATTCTATTATACCATCGTTCAAAAAATTTTCCAAGAGTCGTTTTTGTCACGAGTCTCCCAAGAACTGCGTTTACATCGGCAATAAAGAGAAACGAAATTTATACGAAGAGAGCACGAGAAAATATATTTCTCGTTAATTTTCTGATTGAATCTGGTGGATTCGAAGGATAAATCCGGTAGATGTACGCGTGTCTTTTGAAAATAAATGATCAGTCAACGATACTAGTTCGACTCGACTGACGCTGGTCTGCGTAATTCATTTTCTCGATAGTTTTAAAATATTCGGAAAAGCGACAAAGACGCATGGCTGTTTCCAGAAACAAATGACAGTTGTGACGTGGGGTCGGCTAACGATATTGAACTTCAAGATTACTCTCCTGTAAAAGACAGGGAAATGTAACTTATCGTACATTTTTCACCCGTGGTCTCCATATAAAATGATCAATATGTTGACTTTGTGGCGATCAGACAACCGTTTTAAAACACTGTCATCACGAGGCAACGGAAAGGAACTGTACGAGCCGGGCGTCCGGATCGCGTCGGCGCGGACTAGAAAACGCCTCATCAGCAACGCCGTTTCGCCTTCGGTACGTGTCGTAACAATGTCGCTCGTAATTAGAATATTTTCATTTCTATCCGTGTCCGGCAAACTCGGCCTCTTTGCGAGCAACCCTTGCGAGCGTAGGTGGGACCGGTTTTAAGTCGCGTTCACGCGTGCGACACACAGCCCTCGGTGTATGTAGGACTCTCTGTACGTACGTTCCGCGGAACTAGTTCGTTCTAGGCAAACCGTCCAGCCGATCGGTGGAAAGGAGAAAGATTCAGGTTCTCCCCTTTCCCTCTCGCGGTCGTTCGTCGAGCGCATTTGCCTTTCACGGCTTGCGCTCCAACTCCATTGAAACTGCTCGAGCCTTCGTCCGCTCTGTTGCTGCTGCTGCTGCTGTATTCTTGTTATTGCTTCATTTCTTTTTTTCTGTTTTCAACCGCGCGACATATACTCTTTGGAAATGAATTCTCCGTTGCACCGGTCTTTGTGCTTTTACAATGAATCGACCTAAAAATTCAACTCGGCTGACGCGACTCGCTGAAACGCCGAGTATTAGCGTTTATTTCGATGAAAAGTCGCGTCCATCTCGTCCAACCCTCGATCGAACGTATACCGTTCGAACGACTTTTCTATAAATCTTCGAATGTAGCATATATGTAGGCTTTGTTATTTTTTGTTGAAAAATATTGTATATATCTTGCAATGACGGCTAATCGATCTTCTGCTGGGTTCGCTCAACCAAAACGAACAATGGAGAAGAGCGCGGATCTGTACGCAACAGGGAAGGCAAAGAGTAACGCGAGTTTCGATAAAATCCTCTTAACGCGTAGGGCTGCCTTTTCGAACGTGCACGCGTATCCTACGAGAGCATCCGTATTTGCGAGCGTACATGCGCTATACGTAAACCACATCGTGGAATGGTCCCGCAGGCAGATTATGTTAATTAAACGTAATGCAGGAAGCCGAGGGAAATTAATCGCCCCTCGTCGCCGCCTCGATCGTTCGTTAACGACGGCGCCACCTTTACCGTGCTCTTCCTTTTTTATTTCTGTTCGTCCAACGCCTCGTTGGTCAATACAGATCTGCTCTTCCTAAATAAAATGCTCTTCTTTTTCTACCTCTGGCGAAGGAAATATGGACAGGTATCATCATCAGCGTCTCTTTTTATTTTCGTACAAGTCAAAATTTAATTCCAGCTCCAATTTTGTTGAAAAGTGACTTTGTGGCTAATTTCGACCTCGAGACAGGCAGGATGTAGTTTGTGGCCTGTGCGGCAAGCAGTTTTCGAGCGGCATAAAGGGATGAAAAATGGCTTTAATATACTGGGTGCTTTAAATACCAACGTGAGCTGTATATACGACGACTCCTGAAACAAAGAAGTTTTTCGGCAATTTTTCCACGTAACCTTACACTTTGTTCTATGTTCTGCTTTGTCCGAATAAAATTGCATTATTTTTAAATCCAAAGTATATATAAAAAATTATAATTATGCGCACAAAAGTTAACTGCAATTAAAGGCAACGAAATTCGAAACTTTTCTTTCGATCAGCGAAAAACACACCTCGTTCTTTTATTTTTCTTTTCATCCACGTCTATGAATATCGATGAGAAAGTTATTACGAAGCTGAATAACTTCGTACAAATTTTGTTCGATGTAAGAAGCAAAAAAATCTCGAGGAGAAGAAGGATATTCGAGTCAGCAGCCTGTCTCTTTCAAATCGGTCGCTCTCCCGACTTCTTTTCATCGAGCGTTATTAATTGTCATCTAGCGTCGTTATTAATTGTCATCCAGCGTGGTGAGTCGGCTTAACGAGCAAACGTTGGCTGGGATATTTTTTCCACGTGGCATTGTATCGTCCGTGAAAAGGGAGAAACCGGAGGACCGGGTCTTTGGCGGAGAACAATCGCGGTCTCGATCATCGATCCTGCTGGATCCCATTCTACTGTCAGCCGGTCGCATTCTTACTGGTTCGCTAACCTTCGAAAACGAAGCCCTTCCACGAAAGCGGCCGCAGAGTTTCGGAAGAGTCTCGGAAGAGTCTCAGATGCATTCTCCTTTCGTCTCATTTTTCACCTTCTCCCTGACCACACTTGCCATCATCCTCTCTTCCTGCGCTCTACTCACTTTCGTTGCTGCTCGTTAACCTAAAATTTTCTCTTGGATGCGCTAATAGCGTTCCTGAATCATCTCTTCGCGCTCTAGGTTTTGCTTGTTTCGCTTACTTGCATTCTTGCGCCTCCGCGGTTCGTTCTTTTTCGAATCTCGGCAAATCCTACAGTCGTGGGAGTGTACGTTGGATTCTCAGCTCGGCACGAATGGTTTAGGCAAAAACAGACGAGCACTACGTTGTCTTGCAACCCTGGGATACCGCTAAACGCCCGTCTCCAGCCAAAAAACCTCTCGACGACTTCCTCTACGGTTATTACCGGTGAACGCGAAACGCCGGAATAAATTGACGTTTTTTCCTGGTGCACCGTGACAATGGTCGGGTAACCGAGCGTTCGCGGAACGCGGATACACAATTCGGCAGGTTCCCCCGACTTGCTTAACGTTGATTTATCGTGCCGAAGAACTGCCAAATTGGCAGTTCTCGTCGTCTCGAAACTCGTTAACCAGCCAATCGCCGCACCAGGATTCTCCACAGTCAGAATTTTCGATAATTCCAGTTGAATACGTGAGATCCCACATTCGCTCTTCCCCTCCTCTGTTCTTCTTTATTTCCCGATTCTTCCTTATTTTTTGCCGATGTTTGCCTCGCTTCAGAGATCCGACCTGGACAAAATCGGAACGAAATTCGGCTCGGTCGCGCAACCCAGGCGCGGAACACACCGTTTACTTTTTATACCGCCGACCGGTAAAAGGATCGTCTTGTTTTCGTTTTCTTTTTATCGGTAGAAATTGCTGGGAATCGTTTGTTTCGATAGTGGAAGAGATACGTGGCAGGTTTTCGTTGGACGACGCGACTCGTGCAGCCTCGCGGTGACGCAACTACGAGTTACAGCTTCCGCGACAATGTACCCTATAGATTCGCTTAACAGCACCGGAAGCTGTAATAATTCCGATGATGATGCGCGCTCCCTCGTTCATCGAGCCGCGCTGCGCTCAATTGTAAGACGTAAACGAGATCGCTCGGAAACACGCGACAGATAAAAACTTTCCAGCGAGAATAATAATAATAAATGGCACTGTCTACTTAATAATGATAAAAATAAATGACGCTAGGTGTCGGATTCCGTTTCAACCGGACGAGAAGAGAATTCGTATTCCGTCGATGACACGTGAAGTTTAGCGACTCGGCGTGCGTATTTCTAAATCTGAAAATTCATCTTAAATAAGATTTCATGTAAAAGCCGAACTCATCGATGTTTGGATAAAATCGAGATCGATACTGGACCGGCAAGCGTTTAATTAGCAGAACAATAAACAGAACAGGAATTTGTTGGACGATCCACGATAACACGCAATTATTCTTTTTGTTCGCTAATGAGACTTCGTCTCGTTTATTAAATAAATACACTAATTACGAACGTGAATCATTTGGCAAAATATATGTTCGGCCATACGCAACACGATCGACGATTCGTATAATTCTGCGAATTAATTTGCTTACGTAAGCAACCATAATCGTTTCTTACGTAATTTTCGATCGCACGGACAACAATTGTTCGTTCCGTTGTGTTTCGATAATTAATACGAAACGAACGTGAACGAGATCTTTCGATTAGCTTAATTACGAACTCGTATCTACGCGATATTTTCGATAAAACGAATCGTGACTCTTTTCGTTTTCACCACGGGATACCTGCACGTAGCGCGATTCTCCAAGGTTAAAGCGACCTCTCCAGCCGTTGGATTTTCACAAAAGGCGAGTCGCATAAATTATCGCGTTCCATTTATCTTAGGCAAGCAATTAACTCCAGAGCCTGGAAGAATCTCAACGAAGGAAACGGTTCGATCATCAGAAGGCGTAGTCGGCATCTCCGAGTAACAGCCCGCTCGTTCCGTCAAATCTATTTAATGCACATTTTACCCATCCATTGGGCTGCGCTATAATTTAATCCTATCTCTTCCTGCTACTTTAACCGTGCGTGACAACGACGTACATCTCTCTTTATAACTATCAGCACACCTACGAAGGTTTAAGTAAATTTGAGAAATTATTGGCTCGGCCAATTCTTTAAATTATTATTTCACGTGGAACGTCACAGTGTAAAGTTTATTATTTATTACGTGTAATCCTCGCCTTCCAGTTTCGGATGATTACCGATTTTATTCATTCTACGTACACAATTCGAAAGAACGTACCGCTAAATTAAAACACATTTGTCAATGAAACGTGTATATTATCAAAGGGTATATTAAAATTTAATAGCCTTTTCTCGACGCTTTAAACGAAGCAGTAGGTGTCGCGATACTTCTGAACTGGCGTGTGTACATCATAAACACCGCCACGTTCATTCACCACTTTGGCCAGAGCGAAAGGCACCACGTAGATGCGATAAATGCGTGCACGCATCCGTCCGTCCATTCCGTCATTATGCTATCAGACGATGCAATTGCCAATTGGCTGTGTCGTTGGTGAACTTTCTCGACGCGGCTGTCATCGACAAACGTACCCTGGTATATACACGGTCGACACTTCGGTTCGATCCTCGAATAGAAACTAGAAGTCAATACGATGCATTTGTATCTAGTACACGAATCCGAACTTTGGCGCCTGAAACGACGAGAGTTCATGGCAATACGAAACCTCGATGGTCTTCGAGTCAGCGTCGTGACTATGGATCCATTAAAAATAAAAATATTCCACTTGGATATATTATTGCGATAATTCCTACTATTTGCCGGTATCGACGCTTTCGTCAGTATCCGATCTCAGTCGTTGAACGTTGCATTATATACTCGACGATACTCGTTGACGATATTCGCAACATTATTGATCGCGTGCGTTCACCTTAATACGCGGTTCGCGTGTCCCGTGCACACGTATGTATTAATAATACACGTAGAGAACCGTGATCTCCAGGAGAAACCTCTGCCTTTGTCGTTCGACCTATTTTCAATCAGGACATTTCCGTCTTCCACGTAAATTACAAATCGGCGAGGAAATGTGGCACACGGGAGAATTGACTCGTTGCGAGGTAGACTCACGGGAAATTGGAAAACTGGTTCCGAGGTAAACGTCGAATCTCACGCGGCCGACGCGAGGCAGAAACGGAAAACGCTATTATGACTTTTGAGCTTTCGGTCCGACAGCACCGTCGGGCATCGACAGCCGCCGTTTGCGCTCCCTTCTCCCGCTTCGATCCTCGCGCAGGGTAAAACTCGCACACGCGCCCCTGGAAACACAATTACTGGCGTGCACCTATTGTGCAGTGCATAGAGTCTGCCACACGAATATCCAGTTGCAAACAGAGACCTCTTGCTACGACTGAGTTTGAAGTGGCAGTCAGGTGAATCGAAGAGGATGAAACGAGGATGGAGAAACGAAAAAGAGCGCGTATCAACGGAGCCAGGGAGCGAGCGGTATGAAGCTCATTTATCGACTGGCTTTTCCTTCCACTAAATACGAGTTAGCTACTCGATCGATGTCTTTTCCGACATCGTCTTTCGTTTCGCAATTTCGCTGTTATTTTACTAGGACACGTTCGATTCAACTTCGACGAATGTAAATAGAAGAAGCTTGTACAGTACCGATTGGTATATAGTGAAATATACATTTAGCTTAAAAAGCTGGCCGAAATTGAAACGTTCAAACTTGTTTGTTCATTCAACGTGGCAAACGAATCAACTCGTCGTTCGGGTTGTTAATCTCTTGGTTGTTAATAGTAACTTCTTCACTCAGGGATCCTTCTCTTTTACGCAACGTTTTATGTAAAAGTAAATTATATCTGCCAGTTCGACCGATCTGCTAGACCCAGTTAATCGCTTAGACGTAGAAGTTCTCACCAAATAGCTGCTCGCTAATCGGCAACAATTTTTCGTCCGCTGTAAATTATAACATTTTTATTTCTGAGAATTCTCCTTCCTTTTAGAGAAAACTATTTCCTTCTTTCGCTCGAGCTGCGTTTATATGAAACGTCTCTTTTAAAATCGAAATTCTACCATTGCTGCTGCAAAGTACAGTAAAAAGACTTAAAACGATTAGTACTGCACTTCCCTTAAATTTTCCAAATTAATTGCAACGAGCTGTTCTGTTCTTTGCTACTCAGCCAATTACAGCCTCGCATCGGAATTCCTGAAAGTCGAACGCCAGAATTGCAAAAAGTCGCGAGCAATTGCTCGTAGAGACCGTTATCCGCGTGAAGACGCTTAGGCGACGGGTATTTATGTAAGTTTGCTATTTTGCCGCGAAACGAGCAAAAAGGCGATTGGTCGGTTGGACGAAATGAGCTGTATTCGCGGCGTAATTTTGCAAGCACGTGCAATCGAACGACGACGACGGGGCACCAGAATCTCGAGGCTGTGGTGAGGCCACGAAACCCGACACTCTGCATTCTCGATCGAGCCCGGTAGTTTTGTCTAATGCCTATGAGAGCCGTCAGCGCGAGCTTTGGTCCACGGCCAAACGATCTAAATGTAACGCTGGTGGAAAAAAAGACAAACAGCACCGTGCCACTTGTCCCATCTTCGTTTAGCACTTCTTCGTTTCAATAACTATACTTTATTTATTTTCCCACCTTTGTGTTAATATTTTAATTTTCTCACCTGAGTAGCTAAGAGAAAGTATCTGCGTATTTTGATACGAAATAGTCGAAGAATGGACTTGGAGATACATACAGACCTTGTGAAATTATAAAAAACGATAAATCAACGACGTTTCATGAGAAACGATCGATGTTGGATCTTAGTATTTTACGCAAATTGTATTCGATTATTTAATTAGTCCGCATAATATCGTTAATGTCGTTTAATCGTTCAAACAGGTGACGACTCGCAACTAGCAATATATCGAATCTTGAAATTGTCTTCCTATAAAAAGTCGAGAAACGTGGTTTACTAATGTTTTTTTAGCTCATCGTGAAATGTAACATTGGTAAAAGAAAAGAAATCGCAGAACACCGTACTAATAGTCTCATCATCGCTCTTCTTCTTTCGCCAAGTCTTTGATCGTGATTTTCTTGCAGAACTTGCAGAATAATGCTGCCTTTACGATCCTCTGCATCCCTCTCAATCAAAAGATCACCCGTTGAAATGTTCGATAGACCGAAAACTTGCGTCTCCATCGGTAACGAGAGTCGCTCGACCGACGCGTTTCATTACACCAGATTCATAGCTTTTTGTTTTAACCGACCGTTTCTTTTTTTGTGGCGAGCGATTCGGTTTTACGAGTTTTCCGAGTGCCAGAATTACTCATCAATTTCCAGTCAAACTGGACAAAGGGAGCTTTCGCACAAAGGATTAATGGACTCGCGTAAACGTGTTTGTCACCGATTTCTTTGCGCGTCATAAAAATCACCCGCAACCTTTCGACAAGCTACGTACTATGCGACTCGTTTACAGGTCGCATTGATAATGTCCGTGAGTCGAAACGTAGAACGATACAGGCTAGAAGGAAACGTAGAAAAGTGACAAATTTTCGATAAATAAATTTATGGAAGTGAGTCATACGCTTTTCCGAGGATTGAACGTTAATGGGGTTACGCGATGAAATTGAGAAACTCACAGGAGTCGATCGCTCTGATTTCCGCGAGGTTCGTATCGTGCGCTCTGGTCGAGTCTCTTTATTGTTCCAAACAAGATTTCGCGATCCCATAACCGGCAACGGTTGATCACGGCTTTTGTGTCAAAGTCGGTCGCGCGAAACGTCTCCGCGAGCTTCGGAATTTTCATCTCTGGAAGAGCTTTGCGAGACTGCGACTCGTGAAATATTTTCGGCTCGTCCTAGTTGGATGACAAGACCGAGTGGAGGGTTAGAGAAACGACGGGAGAGCACAGGCAATAATTAATGTCGCGGAGGCTGCACGATCGGAGCGCGCTGCGTCAAGGATCGTGCTAATTGCAGGAGGTCGAGCAAGTTCACGGTAGCACGGTACGAGAAGGTTACTGTTACTTTTCCTGGTCGACATCTTGGAACCCCTTGCTCCGTGTAATTCCCTCTCTTGTCCGCCGCGACGGAATGAACTCTCTCGTTGCACACTGTCGAGTCCGAGGGAAAAAGAGAGGAAAATAAGAAGAAGGCAAAAGGGCGAAAGATAGATGGAAAGAGAGAGAACGGAGAGGAAAGGAGCCACGGACGGATGATTGGCTCGTTTCTCGAGATAGCCGCGAACCTGGTCGCGAGCGTCTTAGTGTTCGGTAACAGAAGAAACAGCGGCAGCAGAAGCATCGACTCTTCTGGGTTGCAGAAGTTGCGGTACTGGTCTAAAGGAATTACCGTTAGAAGAGCTGCACTCGTCTTACGTGCTTCCTAGGCTCCATGTTATACATATATACGTATAGGTGCACGCTTCTTTCCGTGGTCTGCGTGCATCGGCACGGTGCACGGCCGCGCTCTCTGTGACGACGCGACTCCACGCTCCGTGCACGATATACAAGGTGTCTGTTGCGACTTTCAACCTGGTCGTTCTTAAACTTGAGATCTGCTCTTAGGAGTCCTTCGTTTCGTTTGCACGGCAGATGGAAAGACGGTTTCGCGTTGAGATCCGGTAGCATCGAAGGGGTCGTAACGAAAATAACGCTCGACCATATCATCTTTAGTTTTTCTTGGATCGTCCCAGACTCCTTTTTATAAGAGAACGTTCGTGGTATTATATCGTTGTGAATGCATCGTAAAAGAACTGCGTTTAATTAAATCCTGAATCACCTACGTCATAGAAGAACCATGTTTTTGATTAAATCGTGGAACCTATTTAATTAAGTTGTTCGTTGGAACTCGATGAAGGTTACTTTAGCAGTGTCATTTAATTTCCCGATTACAACATGTTGCGAAGCCTCATATTTAGCCGTTGAAACCCGTTTTGCTACCTAAAAAATGTAGAAATTCGAGAAGAATGATTTTTACTACGAGCCCTTCGATCTCTTTCGCCTTCTTTCGAATTCGAACGAGAAGTCGATCGGTTATTTGGTAAATCCGGTTGACAGAAAAATTCGATTTAGGAGGATGTCGGGAAGATTCCGTATCACCGCGGAAAATTAATTCGCGCGAGTTAAGACGAAATAGGGTGCAGGACTGCCGCAGATAAACTGGTTACGGTCGTTACTTAACGAGGGTGGATCTCGAGGCTTAGGCGAACGGCATGAAATTGGATTTTGAGCGTCGATAGACATAGCTCAGTCGACTCGCAATCCAAGTCCAGAGGCGTGGAATTTTAAGAAACGTATATTACCATCCATACGTACTCGGACAGCGGATGGAATTCTATCGAGAACTTGACGTTTTCTTATACTTTCAAAGTTACGATCAAAGAACGTTTCTCAACTATGGAAATCTCGGAAAATCGACAAAATACTTATCGCGTTCTTCTTCCGCGAGTTTCCTATAATTTGCAATAATTTGAAAGTGTCCAAACGTCTGATACAACCGACAGCGTCTAATGCAAAGAAACGTATGACCTCGTTGATCAGCTATTTTTGCGCGATCTATCAAACTCACGTCCGATAGGAAAGAACCGTATTTCTAGAATACGAAGTATGGTGCGCCAAATATGACGAATAAGTTGGAAAGCATTAAGGATAGTGGTGGGTGACGTTAATGTTGCTCGACTACGGAATGAAGCGAGGAAAAAGAGCGCGTGTGCCCGTTGAAATTGGAATTTGTTCCGTACCGTTGCGATTTCGGTCAATTACGTCGAAGTTTTCTCATTTTTGTCGAAAGATTGCAGCACGGAAAATACGCGTATCGCGCGTTCCGATCGATGAAAAATTCTAAACGTGGCCGTTAAAACGACTGCCCGTTATAATGGTCTCCGACATCGCTGCCCGATAACTACGATGCCGTTAATTAACGCGAAAACAAATTCCGCGGCGTGTAACGGTGATCGATCTAGAAGAGTTCAAGGTGATCAATTTATCGGACCAAGTCCGATAATACGCTGTCTACAGCGGAAGAAAAATTGATCTTTGCGATTATAACGCTTCCATCGCGTGTGCTCGGTTCCCTCGATCATCGAACATTTTATGTCTCGTTCTCGCTTTCGCTTCAACTTAGGATTAGAAGAGGACTTTTAGTAGTTTAAAAAATATTTATCTCGAAGCTGAAACGATAATTCTTTTTCTTGAAACTTAAGAAATCGCCTAACGACAGAGAAATATGCACGGTTCGATGGAGGATGATCGATCAAAGGATGGAAAAGGTTTAACGAAATCTCCTTTTACGAAACGAGAAACAAGTTGTGACTGTGCAAATACATTCTGCTATGTACGAAAGAGAAAACGCGTGTGGTACAACGACGAACGAATGGATAAACAGCGGACACAAAAAAAATCTCGAAGCGCAACTTTGTTCGCGTGGATTAAACGGAACCTGTTCGCCGATGAAATAAAGTCGCAAGAACCTGATGGTAAAAGGGAAAACGGCGGAAAGAGAAAACATTGGTTAAGAAAATGGAGAAAGAAAAAGAAGAAAAGGGGAAAGAAGAGAAAGGAGTACAAAATTTCTTCTTTCTGTTAACGTATAAGCAGATATACTATTTGCCACTATGTAAACACCAAGGACATTTGGTACATAATTTACTTTTTACAAGTATTGATTATTGCAATTTCCTGAGTGATCAGCGTGCGCAATTTTCAAGTGAGAATTGCTATGTACTCTGTTTTTATTTATTTTTTTCCAGTCCACGCAAGATCGATAACGTTTAGTTTTCTTTCTGACTCGTCGTGGAACCTTAGCACGTAAGTACATAATGTTCGTATTGCTTCATCTAGGTGGTTTACATTTTCATGCTATATTTCCTTTTGCTACCTTTGGAATATTAACATTTTTCCTTAGTTGATCATCTTAAACATAATAGGGTGCGTTAAGTACCTATAGTCTTGAACCCTTCGATTCCCATAACTCGAATTACCATGCAATATGAGAAATTTCTCATAATTTTACATTCGTACATAACTATATACATAACTGCATAAAGTACGTTTTATTATTTTATAGTAAAGAGCATAAAATTTCCACGTTTTTTATAGAAATGAACTATCCTGACATCGGTATTGTGAATTAACATATTGAAACACATACTAAACTTAGGCAGTGGGAATGGAATCCATTAGAAATCCTATAAACTGTCGATTTACCTATGTTATAGAATATGTAAATGAAAAATGATACCTGTAGGTGACCAAAGGAACCGAAAGACTAAGAAAGCGTATTATAACGTCTCTGATTTGCAATTTACAGATGTGTGACTTGGTAGCTTTATTATCGTAGTCATAAACGTAGAACAATAAAAAATGAAATTGAAAGTATACACGATGATCAGTGTGCTGGTCGATGTTCACGCGGATTTGTTAGTTAGTTCTTAGGCTACGTTCGGTGTACGTGGTCTGCTGTGTTTCTTTCCTTTACTCTTCGCGCCCCTGACCCTCACACTTAGCCACTCGGTCATTGTGAGCCGAACAATGAACCGTTTCGATATACCTTGGCTCGTCGGAGCGCGTGAGTACTCTGGGCCCCGCTCACCTACAAGCTTCGTGCGCTTCCCCTTTCGAACTGTGTGCGTTTCGTCTTATGTGCTCGTCTCTCTATTACGCTCCGTACGTCGCCGCTTTAATTAGTACCGGGACCTCTACAAGCAGGACGAAACTACCAATTGCGACGCGTCCTCGATTCTCCTCGCGAACATATCCTCTACCGTGTATTGTAGATGGATTTCTGTTTGCTTGTCGACTGTTCCACCGTGGATAAAACGAAGAATAAATATAATAAATAACCCGAGCGGAGATACATGGTTCCACGCGAGTGGACAGAATGGAACGGTGTGCCACGATGGCGAGAAGATAATCCTTGTACATCGTACATACATCGTGGACCTCAATTCTTGACGCATCCGAAGTCGGTTCTACCGCTCAAAATAAGACGAGAATCGAGAATAGCAGAATTGCGTTGGGAGCTTCGTTTTTTACAGGATCGAGAGTAATAGTTTATATATTCTTCTACAGGGAAGATCGTTGTACAAGCGAAAATAAGTGGAAAATGAATCTGACGAATTGTTCGCTTCCGTTCGATCAGGGATTAGTTCTATACACGTACGTGCTCGTATTGTACGAGTATAAACTCGATCTTTTGAAAATCGATTTTCTCAATCCGAGTTGTACGCTGCAAAGATCTTAAAATCATGGAAACATCGCGGCTTTAATATCAAAGGACTTTCTGTTTCATCGATCACCACTGCCAATTGTCTTTAAGCCGAACCAAGGTCCATTCGATTAATAAACGTCCGATTGAACAGAGATCGCAACAAACCGTCCTCGATTGTAATTTTGGTTATGCTAACCCTGCACTGCATACTGGCGTCATCCTGTCGATTTAGCGCCAATGGCCGTTAATAGGTTTCTACGTTTGCAGAACCTTCGTCTGTCCACTGATTTCGATTACGTCCTGTTTACATACATAGCGAGCAGCCAGGAAGCAGACGTGTTCAGAGTACTTAAGCGGCTATGTGCATTAAGAATGTAGCGAAGAAGCAAAGCTGAAATATATTGGTTGTCTTCTGCATAATAAATTATACCGCCGTTCACATTAATTAGGATATCTGTATCTTCTTGCATAGATCGAATTGATACAACTAATGAAATTTCATAAGTCGAAAAATTGCAAGTTATACCGATATTGCATAACGATCTGCTGAAAGAAGTTTGATAACAAGTGAAATTTTACAAATTACACGCGATTATTTAAAAAAAAGTGATGAAATCATAAAGGGGAATCTGTAACTTATAACTTGTAACACATCGATTCGCTAATGTCATTAAATGATAAATTATTATCGAATAGGTGCCCATTTAATTACGTGATAATCGAAGCACATCGAGGCAATGATTAATTGCGCAAAATTATGTATGCGTGCAAGATAGCGATCCAGAATATGTAGGAAAAATTTGTA
The DNA here is from genome assembly GCA_014737365.1 of Bombus soroeensis. Classification (NCBI taxonomy): domain Eukaryota; kingdom Metazoa; phylum Arthropoda; class Insecta; order Hymenoptera; family Apidae; genus Bombus; species Bombus soroeensis. Next base: position 5,181,191 of record JACXIL010000251.1, on the reverse strand, counting down.
AGAGTCATTTGCAGAAGTTATATGAGAATAATGAATCAGCAATTAATACATTGATATCCGCAGTACTTTAATTACACCTCATTCAGAATATCTTAGAACTAAATCGGAAATGTAAAGAAGTCTAATAAAAATCTGGATTTGGTTCGTGGAGTCATTCGTGAAATACATAGAACTAGAAAATAACACATACAGCAGAAAATTGAATAACGTAAGTGCTAAAATCCCTGAGTGATGCAAACAGAAAAATCGCAGAATTCCAAGCAAAAATAACGATCATGAAAGTTTTAATAAATTCCGGATGACTTTTTTCAACTTATTTTATTTTCCTTAAGTATCCTAAACAAAGGTGTTTTATCGAGGCAACATAGCGGAACAAAGCAGCTGGACGAGAAAATTGATAGGAATCGAGGGTAAATATATTTCACAGAGACTCGTCAGAGCGTTTCCTGATTTTTATCATTAATCGTTCTCTTACGATATCGTCGGACCAGGTCACGATTAAACGAACGCAAGATCGAACACATTATTCCTGTTCTACGTCGATTCTCGAGCAATGCGCCGTTATTTATGCGCCGTTGCACGTGCTACGGTTCTTTCCTCTTATTTCAACCTCGATATTCGATTGACCCATGACTCGGTCGTTTATCCTGATAAACTTTTAATCCCTCCCCGGAAACTGGTGGATATCCTTTTGCGGTCGCTTCTCTCTATTAAGCGAATCGTTCACGGCGCCCGGTGGTCATTTTTTCTCGGTTTTTTTCTCGACTGTTCAACCGTGACGAAGGGCAACCCGTAAGGATGCACGAGAGTAAATTGTATCCGCGTGGATAAGTTATCCCGGTCACGATGCACAGCAATAATTTGCCTGCGAACTGACACGAACGACCAACTCGATCGAATTGCCTGCATCCAAATCGATCAAATTCGTGCCATCTGAATCACATGGAGATCCTGGGTTTCGTTGATCGGCCGATAAGACGAATCAACGAGCGGTAAACGAGGGTTGATTTTCGAAGCATAGTTCTGAAGTTTTTGTTTCCGACAGAAAAGAATTATAATTGTTCGAATTACCGTGAAACTACAATGGATGCTATACCGATAATTACAATACCGATAATTACATTCTGATAACCACTTGCAATGTACATATACATCTGTGTAGGTATGTATTTTATATCATTCCTATTTTTAAACCAATTACCACTAAGTTATTGAATTTGGAATCGGTACACGCGTTCGTCTCCGGATAAAAAACGGCGAACGTATTTTACTTGTTGCTCCAAGGTAGCAACGATTTCATGGCAGCTACTTTGGCTTTGTTTGATTCCAAACTTCACAGTCGATGGATCAGAGGACTTCTTCGTTAATTATTTCGAAAATGATGGTATTCGCACGTTTGGATTCATTTTTAACAATTTTCCCATCGTCTTTCGGAAGGGTGAAGCGGACAGTTTTTGCTTTTGGAGAGACACTATTTAGAAACATTGCATAAATTCTTCAACTCGGGGCGTTGCCAAGAACGACCATTTCTCAACGTCCTCCTTTCAAAATGTTTCGGGTAATAGACGTAATACACATAATTCGTAAAATGTTTCTACAAATATTGGAACATTTTCGTGAGCTACCGCATGTGGCTATACCTCGTTCTTTCCTTTTTTCTTTCCTAAAGAAACGATTTGTGCATGGAAGTCGAATTAATTGGCGTATCGTGTTAATTATCACGCTGACGACCGTTCGATCGATCAGCGTGAAAGCGTTCACTCAGCCATCGCTAGCTTTTCAATCGACAAACCTTCCCCGAGTTAGTTTCTTTTTCTTATTTTAATTAACTTTCTTGTCCCGTTTCGCTCGTCCGATTTTCTCCGAACAACGCAGTTTTTTTTCGTATTATCGAAAGTTTATTATCGCGAGAAGGAAGAAAGGGAAAAAGCAGACATCGGACGGAGCGTACAACGAATAGTCACGCGTTCGTTACGCGAGCTTTATAACCTGATTGCAGACAGAGAGATGGCTTACACCGGTAAAGCTTCTTAATAGGGCTACGAGGGAGTAGAAACGCTGTACCGAGCTCGTGTACCTCGTTTGTAATTAGCGCTGAGCCGTACGTACGCACCGCGGCGTGCAGTAATTCCTAGATATGATACTTAGTTGCGTGCTACGCGATACCACCGTGCGTGGAAAATTTGCTCTGTTACAAACGAGTTTTCAGTTGCTCTCCAAATTAACCGTCACTCGTCGAGTTCTTATTCACGCAATTTTGTATTTGGCTTCTGTCGCATCGATCTCGTAAATGCGGTTCGAGATCGGCCGCGTTTATCGCTTTGCGATCGTGTGTCTGCTCTTAACCATCATTAAAGGAACCATTCTAATTATACATCGTACTGAATCAACACGAAGATTCAGAGAAGATACGTAGGATTGTTGACTTTGAAACCGAAAGTAGTAACATTAAATTTCATAACGCGTACGCATACACACACACACACACATTCCGACTCTTTATATATTTCCTTTGATCATATTACAAAAGCGTTTACTTAGAACTCTGTTTGTATGAATCTGTCGGCGAACAAGTAGGTTCACATAGTTACGTCGTTCGCGTAATAGAAGATCGCCTAATTTTCCTCAAATCTCAATCTTCGGTCAATGAATTCCTATAAGCCAACTCATTATACGCGATACACGATCGACTATTTTTCCTAAAAACGTGTGACGATCTACCTATTAAAATCTTGACATTTAACACATTCAAACATGTGTCTATATATATTAGTAGTAAGTGACAAGAGGGGAGGGTATATTAAACCAACGTGATATTTTATTAATAATACGATCGATCAAACATCGCTTTACGATCGACCGATCGACCGTGGTCGACTTGTTGGCCATTCCTGCTATAAGCAATTGGATTCCATTTGAATCTCATGAATTCCAATGGATTCGCATCAAGCGTTTGCTCATATATACATAATAGCGTTTCAAATCTTGGGATTTTCGAAACGTACACGTATGGGTTACGTTTATTCGAAAACTCCAGCAAATATTTTGCTTAATATTTTACGTTACGAAACGTATTCTAGTATGTTGCGAACGAAAGAACCGATTTATAACAAAATAGCTAGAAAGTAGAAACGGCGAATAGCATCGAATTTATATTAAAAATCTGCAGGTATCCTGATACTTGTAGTCGTCAACGTAATTCTTTAATTATTGGGTTGGCAACCAAGTGATTGCGGATTTTGTCAATACCACCTAATGACAAAATCCGCAATCACTTAGTTGCCAACCCAATAAAAAAGAGGGCCGATTTTGTAATACTACTTCTCTAATAAAACATCCGTGACAGACGTGATCACAGTGTGTCAGGAGAGATTCATAAGCGCATAATTCTCGGCAAAGGGAATTGAAAACGCTCGGTTATCGCGTAAGTTACGCCTGCAAGGGCTCGTAATACGGTAGTCCTGGAACATAGATTGGGGCGGGCAGCGACGCGTGTATCTCGTTCGTAATTAGTGGACCGCAATATGCGTGTGCCGGGCCACACCGCGACTACCGCCGCTTTTGCGTACACGTTCACGAGGATACATTTACGCGCTGCGACGCAATTAAACGACCGCGTGATGCTCCTCGTTCTCACGCGTCTCCTCGTCGCTTCCTCCTATCGGGAACACGCAATATCGAAGCCGCACTGCTAGAAGAACGATGCGCAGCATAAACTGGGGGAAAGATTGCTTTATCGTATAAAAAGCATTAAGTCTTCGATTGCCATAACCAATTACGTATATCACCTTTTATTTATTCTGTAATTAGACCGTGGATGTTTATGTAAAGTGTTTTTACGAACACGAGTGAAGAAGTGGAGACGAAATAGAGATTTGCTTCAATTAGATATAATTATTATTATTAGAGCGTATTAAATATCGTACGGGTATATTACTTTGCATATTTTATGTACTTTTTCCGTATTATGTGCACTCTTTATGTTTTTGTTTTTGCTTTCTTTTTTAATATTCCATTGGATACATAAATATTTACATATCTATATGACAAGGATAATTCAATATTTAAACTCAGTTTGCTGAAAAACGACACAAAATACAGTACGCGCGAAGGAAAAGAAAACACGGTACAAATAAAAGGTTGCTTTCGAATAAATTACCTTGATAGTCTTTAATGAAATCTTCGTTCGATCTTTATTCGTTTAAACATTTTTTAATCCCACACGTACGTGTTCTGATTTAAAGCAATAATTCACGAATGAACTAGCTTTTATTCGTCTCTGACAATAGCCGCGTTCGTTTGCTTGAAACTGAAATTAAATTGCTTTTATCACTTGAAACATTTTGGCTGTCATATTCATAATCCAGCGATAGAAATGCTCTGTGTAGCATGAAATGCTTTCAGTGATTCTAAAGTTCGATTAGCCTCGACGACGAATCTCGTAATTAATCGTTCAAATTCCGCTTTCACTAGATTCTCAAATAATTTTTGATAATGCGTCAAAAGCGTACCACAAAAAAAAAAAGAAAAAAATCTAAATGAAAATTTTTAAAAAGCCACCGTGTATTTCAACGTTGACGAAACATCGAAACTAACGACAACGCGTTATCACAGACGCTATCAAAACCCGAATAACTACGAACATTCCAACCTGTAAAAAGCTCGAACATCTTTCTAAATGTACGTTAAATGTACGCCAATATTAACTTCGCGTTTCCATTGTTTCCCCAGTTTGCGGTAACTGTCGTTGTTAGTTTCTGGAATCCGAGGGGAACTCTACTCTGCACTTTATTACGATGGAACTACATATTGTTCTTTTATTGCATCGAATACTACTCGTGCAAATACGATTCGGTATCAGGTTCCGCTTATCCAATGATTTTCGACGTTGGAAAAATCGCCGTTCGACATAACATCCCCTTAATCAACGGAAATTTGTTTTTCGAGCGTTTAATCGAGGAGGGTGGCAAATTTGCTGGTAAATATTTGCAGCGAATCGATCCCCTTGAATGGCGCGAACATCGGTTGATCGGCGCGGCGCCTCTCGTCGCAGGACATTCCTTTTTTCTTTTTCGTGTTGGGAAGGCACGTAGTTTATTGTTTCACTTCGATCGCGTTGGCAGGGTGGTTATGCGTGCGCATCGATTCCCTTTCATCTCGTTTTCGTTCGTTCTACCGCGTCGGTTAAATAAACACTCGGCCGCCAGCCAATGTACGCATGGAACTGCGTGGAATTTAATCGAACGATTGCGTTTCTCGGCAACGAATTTTTACTTCCGATTCGATATTGTGTTTTCTCGATCGTTGATCAGGTACACTGCCGAATAAATATACAGCGAAATCGGATCGCTTTCGAGGCTGCACGCAGAAATATATTCGCATTTTCGTATTTTCCCATTGTTCGATCTTTGAAAATTGATTTTCAATAATTGATCTCCGAAGGCTCCTTGAAGATTCCTCGTAGAATTACGTAAGGTTATAGTCTGCCACCTACTTATTAACGTTGAGTTTTAACGTGTTTACAACCGTAATGCATTGGAGCGAACGCGCCGTCACGAATCGTATCCCATTTATTATATTTTTATACGATATTTGACGATATAACATACTTTTATTACAGTAATACATTTGATTATAATTGTCCGAGATTTTTCTTTCTTTTAATCAAACACCTTGGTTACATATACGTTTACCTCACAGTGAAATCAAATCTGAATTAATCTTCAAATATTATCAAAGTATTAAATATAGGTTTCCGTTCGTAATTATTCGAAGGATATCAAAACGATCCGTAAACATTGTTTCGATGATTTATATTTTAGACACGGACAATTCCCAATGAATAACGCGATCTAAACATATTGCTTCGATAAAGGCTAACGTCGTCTATGTATTTAATAATAGTAAGAAATCTTTACCATCGCGTCTGCTACATATCTGTTCATTTTATACACTGCTGACACATTTTTCTTCCTTCTGCTTATACATAGATACGTAATTTCTTTCTTTGTCGCATCGCTAGAATAAACATATAAGAACTCAGCGGATAAGAACTCTCGGGGATGGAAGAATAATATCGGGTTGCCGGATTCGTTCTGGTACTTGTAACGTTTTCTCGTGCCTTCTTCGGCTTCGTTTTACGTTTATACATACCAATACGTTTCGCTAGTAGGTCTGTTGAAGCTGGTAGATAAGATGGGCTTACCGCGAGCTCTTATCGTAACTCCAACGACGCTGACGATGCTTGAGAACGAGCCTCGACGAATCAAACCGTCGCGTCGACGTTAACGTGTTGGTGATTTGAAATCGAAGACGGTTCCGAGGAACGGTCCAACGTAAGCGAAAATTGTTCACCGCGTACGTCTACTAGAAGTACTAGGGCTTCAGTTCTTCTCTTTGCTTCGAACCGAGCGGATCTTCGCACCACGCGTCATTCTACCCACTTCTTTTCGATCATCGTGCTTGATTTCCGTGTCGCACGTATTGTCTTCGATTTAGTGGCCGATTACCACTCGGACAGCGGAGGCTGAGTTACATTTACGCGTTACTATGTTCCGTCAAACTATACAGTTTGTACTTTTAACTAGCTTTTAACTAACTTAACTTTTGTCTAGACTCCAGTCTTTAAACTATTCGGTTGTAGCGGAAGTCCGGTTAAACTCGCGATATCTTCCTTTATTTCACCGAATTTATTTATCTTCCGATCCAATATATACAAGAAAAATATCCGTAGTCTAGCGATAATTACGACCACAAGCTTCCGCCATTCGAGGGTTAATTACCAAAGATCGAAGAGAATGCTGAGGACGGGTGGATTTGATTGGCTCTATGTGACGGGAAGTATCAACAAACGACGTTATTAAACTAGTAGCAGTTAAGATCTGACAAATTGTGTGGCTCTTGCAGTCGTGATCGTGGAAACGAGAGTGGGTCGCAGGTTTTTCCAATGGGCGGATGGAATTTCTCTGGAGAATAGACGACTGACGGTCGACAAACTTATTTCACGAACGGAACTGGGCAAACGGAATCTATCAATGGAATCTAATACACCAAGACGACGTTACGTTTTTCTATGGATTATGGGTATATTAATAAGTATCGCGGCACAACCCCGTGATATCGTAATTACTTATCTCGAACTTAATATCCTTTTTTCCTTCTTTTCGATATTTCTAATCGTCTATCGATCTGTCTGCCCGCCAATTGTACATATAATACATTCATACACGCTTAAAGGATCTTTCAAAAACGTAAATTCTTTTCCTTGCGCTTCTGTTTTTTCAATCTTTTCGAGGTTTGCTTCGTTGCAATCCGCTATCTTTCACTTCTATGGCTATCATCATCAACAACGAATCAATAATTTCCGCTACCGATTAACTGAATCGCGCTATTTATACACCACTCGAGATGGTTGCGTCAGATGTTGATTTTGTACAAAGAGTCATGTTTCGTATCGCGGTTCATGAAGTCTGTTATATGCGTGCTAAGAATGAACGGCTATCTAAAGGATTGCGAGGCACAAAGCAATTGTAACCGCGTCTTGTTCACGGAAGCCTTACTCGTTGCTTGGTGCGAAAGGCGCGCGCACCTGTGGCTAATGACGAATATTTTTAGAAGGAAGGAATACCACGTTCGAGGCCTAGAAACGACGTCGTAAACTTTATCGCAACGATACTCGTGCAAAGAATCGTCAAACACGGCCAGTAGTAAGTTTCCCTGTAGAAAACTTGCGAAACAAATCTTAAAGATTCTGAAACGTACTCTCTGATTCTCTAGAAATATTAGGTGGGCGTAAAAGTTTCGTTGCTTTTCCTCCTCTTTTATTCGTCTACATATCTCAAAATAATATAACAAGTGATTTCTTAATGTGTCTTTTTTTCTTATTTCACCTATTTCTCAGGTGATTAATACTCCTTTCGGAGAATTGTTAGTTCACAAAGTCTATGAGATCATCGGTAGCTCGTTTGACTTGTTCCTCGTACGTTCAGTTATTTAACTGTAATTGGTCTTGGAGCGAAATATCCCTAGAACAAAAACAAACTTCCTGCTTGTACCGTAGAGCTACCAAACTCGTTTAACACGAGTACAATAACGTGTATGAATTTGAACTCTACACGAGCGAAAGCATGCTTTCGCATCTTTCGCGAGTAATCTGGCTCGTTTATATCAATACCTACCTTGCTCACGGTTTTACGTTCTCAAAGATCTAGACAAATTTCAAAATACTTATTGAAATTTCTACTTAAAAAAAAAAAAAGAAAAAAAAACAAGACATCGATAGATGATACGCAGAAATGTAGAACTTTTGCATCCTCCTATGTACCGTCTTCGTCAACTACAGCCATTCTAGATGCGCAGAATTCGATGTATCTTGCGATTAATCGCAAACGCACAACTGGTAATCGATAATCGAGCTTCTTTTCCGTTGCACGAGCTTGGAATCGTCGGCTTGCAACGTGACACCGTGCTTGATATCGATAAGAACCAATCGTCACAGTTTGCTGATGCGTTCCGTCGAACGTTTAAAGCGACTCGATACGCGCCATATTTAATGGCGATAACGGCTCCGCTAACGACCGATCGACCATCCTAGCGATCTCATTTCCTCCAGGCGATATCGCGCAATGATCCATAGATCGGCTCATGCCACGATCATCTATTCTCAAACGATCTTCTTGCATCTTCCTTGAAATTCCACCATTTCCACTACAACTTTTACAGCCGATTTTTGCACCTTCCGGCGATCTGTTCTCTCCATTAAACATGAAATAATTGACAGCCATGCCTTCGTAGAGACATAGCAAATGATTCTGTTTTGTTCCGTCGTGGTCGTTCGTGTCGAATCGCAAACCGAATTCGAACGTGTCGCGATTTTCCATTATACCTACGGGAGTTAGGAAGAAATAGAAAAGCGTGCGTGTGTCGGTGCTCGAATACTCGGGATGTCTCCAGATCAACGGTACTTGCTTTTTGCATTTAAAGCGATTCGAAGGCTCGTGTCTCGTCTGTGTTTCTTGTCTCGTAAACTCATCGGAGAAATGTTCTTTCAGAAACAGACAGGAGCTGATAGGATCGGATGGTTTCTAGGAAAGAAAACAATTTATTGGCGATGCAATAAAAAAGTTCGGTTTTTCGATCTACGCTTTTTACCATGCAAGCTCGTAGCGTCTTTGAGATTGAAAGATGATTGCTTACTTATTACAAACTTCTGTGGAATGAGAAAATAAATTCGAACAAATGCGTCTAATTGGCCATTAAATGCAACGATTCGCGTGGAAAATTCTAAATTGGTCAATGATCGAAACAATTAACCTGTCGAGTATGAATTTTCTTTAGACCGTGAGAAAAATCCTTTTTTTATCGATCAACGACGGTAGAATCGTACCTTTTCGGATGATTCTGTAAGGAAGACGCAGCGCGTTAAAATTTCAAATCAATTTTTTCGAAAACAGATACATCTATTATCGTCTAGTTAATTAATAACACAGATAAATTGTTGCCTATACTCTTACCGTATCAAGCACAAAGGAGTTAATTTTTACGTTCAATGACCACGTATCTCAGAAAAATAAGGAGCAATTATCTTGCTACGGCGTCGATAAACCGATTGCTCAAGAAGTTACGAACTCGTTGAACATCCAACACATAAAGAAGAAACAACGTGAACTTCCTCTATTTGAAAACATTAATTCGTATTAAGAAATTGGTTGTGGCATATCTAAAAATGCCTGGCATGTTTCTCCATACGTACACGCGGCAAACCGATAGCAAAGAGGCTTATCTTTGTTGGATTCCTTGTTCCGAGAAGGAAATGGCCAAGAATTTTTCGAGACGGTTCGAAACGCGTCGTTGGATCTTCATTTTTCACGGTGGCAAGCTTGGTCGAAACTCTATTTCGTTAGTCGAGGGCAACCGAGAGACTCTTTGGCTCGTTAAAGCGCAACCTGTCCGTTAAAATTACGGCCGGTATACGCGTTGCGAAGTTCGAAGGAGAAACTTTTCGCATAGCTGCTCGACCAGTCGCAGATTTACGATTCAACCAGCCTTTTTCATGCGTTTCGAGAAATCGGGTTAACGCGCGTGTTCAACCGGCGCAACGCGGCGTTCCGTTTAACGGAATTGTCTTATAATTATACTCGAAACTTTGTTGTACGCGTGATTTCCATCGGAAGGAAAGTTTTGCATCCTTTTTATCGATATAGGAAGCGCCAGTGATGCTTTTTCCGCGAGTAAAGAGATTGTTATCGAATCTAGATAAAAACCTCTTTTCCTCTGCTCTCGATTCTTCCAGATAAAATCGCGCGACGCTCGATTTCCTACGCGAACGATCGATCCTCTTAAAGCGCGATTTTTCTTCGGTTTATCGGTAAAAGAACGCGTTTGACTCGATTTTTTGTGACACAAAAAAATAAAAGAAAAAGGATATCGACCCTGGAGAACTGTCATGGTAGGAATTTCAACCCACTCGAATTTGTTTCAGTATCATCATCCGCAGTGTCATTATTTGTAACCATTGCGAGCAATAAGTTTTCTATTCTTCGTCTAAAACACTTAATCGCACCAGTTCCAATCTATTAACTTTTTAATCGAAGGAAGATTCGCTGCGGTGAACTTTCACCTACGATAGCCTTCGGGTTCTTTTTCAATTACGAGTATTAAAAATAGGACGCGATAATGGAAATTGCAAGCGCAATTTTACATTAACGCAGAGCTGCTTGTTAATGCATTAAGCAGGAATAGAACGCCACTGCGCTCGAAACCCATTGCGGATCCACTTGCAGGAAATTCGTTTGTCGTTAATGCCTCGTCTGAATTTTTTCCGCATTCAGCCGGTCGATTCAATGGAAACAAGCTCCTTGATGATCGTTTCTAGACTCGTAGAATCATTAGAAACGTATTCGTGGATCGTCGAAGAGGTTTGCGATCTGGCGAAGATCTCGGCGTGAATCTCGAACTCCGTAGGCGTTCGCGTACCAGCACAAGCGCACCAGTTGCACTTATTACCGGCGAGATTGTGCGTTAGCTGTCGTTTACATCTTACGTGGCCGCAAAAGAAACGCGAGCTCGACCATAGCCAGCGCGTATCGCGGAGTACGCCCGCAAATCTAATTAGCCGCGCTTTCGAATTCTCTCGATTATGCATTTTCTCGCGGTTGTTCGATCCTCCTGCCTCGTCGCCGGCCATGCAAAGTTTCATTCGAACAGTTTCTCGTTTTTCCTTCGCGGAACGGAAGAAGCATCATGCTTGGTCGCGTTTCTCTGTTTAATCTCTTGACATCGAGATTCTCGTACGATTGTACGTAAGTTTCTCGTACGTTGATCGTAAGATTGTCTTATTGACAGGATAAGATACAGTTACTCGAGACAGAAGGGTATTTCGGTTGAACCAGATAATTTGCTTTGTAATTCTGTAAATTCGGTTGTAAACAATTTTTAAGCGGATTATTCGATTCCTTATTAGTGGCATTACGAACAGCGAAATATATGGCGCTTACACTTGGCAGCTCGATGGTCATAAATCTCTACGATATTGTGCTCGTAAAATGGAAAGAAGTTCTATTAACGTTAATGTTCTCGGCTAATTGTCGGTTAATTATCAGTTTCTCAGTGAATTATCATAATTCAATAGCGTATCGTATGTATATTACTTGGTTTCTACAAGTTGTTTTCTTATGCATTCCATTCGTATTTATAATATCTCCTCACTGACTCAAATAACCCTAGATACTGCCGATCATTTTCTCATTCTTCATATTTTTCCCTGCTGGATCTTTGGTGCATCATATCGTTTCGTTCGTTCGTTAGATATTACATTAAAAGCTAATGGTGTCTCATAACGTGCAACAAGTTCGTTGATCCTGTGCAAAGTTCGACATTGAATTTCAGAATGTTGACGCTTAGGTGAATCAATATTCTGCATGCCTGAAACATTAAGAAAATTGAAAGACTGTCAGGATGGTGTGTATTCCTTTAGTCCCTCGAACGATTCTGAAACAAGCGGTGTCAGAGTAGAAATTCAAATTACCAACCTCGTGGAAATTGCACAGGTACGATCGCGCATCGAGAGAATTGCGCATAACGCGTAAATAGTAGCCTCTCCGATCGAATTATTTATGCGAATTGCCGTTCTCGATGCTCGAAAAACCGTGTCGAGCACACGTTTATCCGTTCGTAAAAGCATCGGGATGCATACAAAATTCATAAGATTTACCATACAGCGGAGCACATTATTTTTGTATCTGTCTTTTATCTTTTTATTCCACGTTCCTTCGTGGCGCCGCTATCGATTACGTTTAACTTAAAATCTTTACATCCATCGTGCCTCTCTTGCGCAATGATTTACTAATTATATAATTATACGTTATAGAGTTCAGTTGCACAATTTCGCTATCTCGCATAGAACAGCACGGCTGACCGGTAATTTACGAAACGATGTTATAAAGCTTTGCTATTTTCTATTTCGCTATCAAACTCTTGTTAGCGCTAGGTAGGAAAATTTATTAGCATTAATAACTCGTAACTCGTCAGATTTCACCAATAACATTAGTTCGATCGTGTAAAAGGAACTGTTCCAGAATTAAACGGACAAACGTCTGCTTTCGCGTCCGCGTTTTATTCATTTTTTCGCGTTTAAAGACGCGCGCTCGCTTTCGTGCCGTATATCCATTTCGTATTGGTTGCACCTTGTAATCAATGAGCCGTGAATGCGCACTATATCGATCGTTGTATATAGTTCGATAGCGTGACGTTGCTCTTCATCGGCTTTTTTAATATTAATAAAGATTGACTTGACAATAAGGCTATGGACGTTAACACTCGTCTCTCGCTTCTATCTTCAGCTTTCTTTTCGTTCTTTTTCTTCTGTTTCTCTCTTATCTATCGGTATCCTTCGCATGTTGCGTCAGAACGATCTCACGCAAAAAAAAAGAGGATGTTCGAGCAACAACCTGTCTGGCCGGCGCGACGTCCGCCCTTATCCTTCGTTTTCTTCCATTCGAGATAATTTCCAGTTTGTCCCTGCTCGGGGCGAGCTGGACTTTTCATCAAATTATAGCTGAACGCGCCGCGGATTTTCTGACGCGCGAGTAATATAACTCTTTCGCTCGGTCGCGCGAATTCTTCGAAACTAACCTCCGTTTCGTCAGCTCGAAATCTCTCGAAACGATCCGCAGTCACTCCCTTTCCTTCTGGTATTCGCGCGCGACGCAATTAAATTCTTTTCGCTTCTTCCCTCTCGTTTCTTTTTTTGTTTTTTCTCTTTTATACAATTTTCGCGAGAATACTTCCGCAATCTCCTTTCCCTTTGCTCGCCTTTCATCTCGCTACGCGCTATCGCTCGACCAACTCTGCTCCTCTTCACGCGTATCCTCTTCTTCCTCGTTTTTCCTTTCCACCTCTTTTTATTCTCTTTTCGCCCGATTTTTCATTCTTCTTTTTTTTCTCTTTCTCTCTCTCCCACGATAGGCTGGATATTCTCAGAGATCATCAAGGCAGGTTCTTGGTTTTTTTCATCCCCAAATGTGCAGTATGTCGCCCGCGAAGATTACATCGGTTCGTTCGTCCCAGGGAACGCCATTACGTCACAGAATCACCGATTTTTAGATGGCTGGAATCTCGCGAACGACGTTCTTCGATCGAAGTTTGTCTCTTTCTTCGACGGGATCGTCGTCACGAGGTTTCCGCTCGGCGTGATGTGACGTAATGGTTTTCTCCGCGACGTCTTTCCATCGCTCGTGCTTTGGGAAGATTCCTTGCTCGTCTAATTTCAAAGGACCCAAGGAAAACACGAAGAGTATCTTCTGCTCCACGTCTCGAGAGAACTCGAAGATTTTTCATCGAAGTTTCGTCAGAAAGAAAGAGTCGTGATCGTGCTATTTTGTTAGAAAGCGCCGTAAATGGTACACGGTTATCGTTGCGTTACCATTTTTCACGGATCGAGCTCTCGCGGTATTTTATTTCGGATCAGATGAAAAAAAGAACTTTCTAACGACGACACGCCTTGCTCGTATCCGCGAGGAAAGTAACGGGTTGCAATTAACGAGAAATGGCGTGCGCACCGCTGGTAATTGCGAATCGGAAAATTCTTCGTCTCCCGTAAGTTGCACGCGTTACTTTCCTCGAACTCGTGGAAGAACTTGGCATGTCGAAATTGTGCTGTGTATTATCGTTAACGTTATCGATAGACTGCGAATTTCTCGGCGTTTATCGACGCAACGTGTAAAGGTATACGATGCATAAAGCATTCAAAGTAATCGTCATAATTTTTAAGAGGTAAAACCAATGTCTGAGTTCTATTTCTTTAATTGTAAGTACGCACAAACATATAAGTTTGCAACAAAATTGATAATCTAATTTTCTTATTAAGGAACTGTACCATGAAAAAATAATAAAAAGTGTATACGTATAATAAACCATTCCCGCCGATACGTAAAATTTAGAGAAAGAATCGGTACTAGAATTATTTTGCAAATAACTAGTATCAATCTAAACAGTCTCTCGACGATAAGAAAAGAGAAAATTCAATAACAAATCGTCCATTTAATTTACGCAGAATATCGTAGAAAGATCTATGATTTCTTCAAACGTGTTTCTTACTGCACGTACGTTGCCTGATAATCGACCGCAGTCTAATTTTTATCCGACCTGATTGTTCGCCTGGTTCTCGCCGATCCGCCGCCTCTTCGTCCGCTGTTCTCCACTTTTCCTGCTCAGGAATCTCAGTGACAGTCAAATCTCGACGCGATTCGAGTGCTCGTCCAGAAAACGGACGTTAGCTGTAATGGAATATGCATGGATGTAAGGTATGCGTGGTAACCGATTGAGCGGGAATGGTTGAAAAATTGTGTGTGGAGAAACGCGAGGAAGCTATATTTAAATAAACTAGTCGCGCTGTGCGCATCGTTTATATCCAGTTTGGTCGGAAGTGTGCGCGCCGGTTGTTTATTTTCTGTGTAGCGAGCACATAACTTGCATCACTTCCGGCGCGTGTGCCCGATCGTGTAATCCGTGAACGATAATTAACACACGCTCGCTACGTCTCCCTTGGAGCGGTTCGTGCGCGTGTCTGCCTCCGTTCGAACGGTTTAATTTGTAATAAATTATTCGGCCGCTTTTCCCACCGCCGTGCCGAGGCGATTTTCGATCGATCCGCGCATTGTTAAATTCATAACTCGCTGCGCCTTTAATTAAGACCAACGGGAGCGTTACAGGTAGGTCAATAGCAGGTAATATCGTGCTTTGCTAATTTCTAGAGCGATCGGTCGCGGAACGGTCGATTTTTCGAGCCTCTCTCGGTGCTGAACAGGTGATTTTAGAGAAGCTTAATACCGCGTTCTTTTATTCGTGAAACCTCCTTAGAAATTCTGTAATCGCAACAGAATTTGAATCTTACATGGCGATACGAACATTGTCAATTTTCTAAAGCGTAACTAGTCTATTGGAACGTACGAGCGCTTTCACGTAAAGATACGTACAAAGATATCGCGATGATGGTTCATACATCGATTTTCGAAAAATCGCGATACTACCGATGCTGTGTATCCTGGGCTCATCGAAGTGTATACAGACGAAACATAGGAGTTAATTGTTCCATTCGCACGAGAGATACAGTATATAAGCGCGGTACTTTCGTTTTTAAGTCTCTCTCTTGGCTCCTTAACCCTTCGTGTCCTGAACCGTGCCATTTATAATTATTATTACTATCTTCGTTCTAGATATTTCTGGACGTTTCGAAATAATATATATGCTACGTATGTATAAGTAAGCATATAACGCTTTTTGTAATTATTAAGGCATAAATGCGTATGCGTATAGAACTTCAATGAAAGTATTTTTAAGAATTATCAGGCCTCCAAGTGTATTTTATTTCTTTATCTTAATGAAAATGCTATGTGTTTCAAAGTATCGTCGGAACATAAAGGGTTGACTAAGAAATATGATTTATCACTCCCTTACTTTATCGCTCCCTTTATTTTTTTCTTCTTTTTACCGCGATATACGTGTGAGATTCGCATCCGAGAATAGAACGTATGAAAATACTCGTGCGATACATTATCTACGTAAGCGTGTGCTACATGAGGTCGTCGAATGCGAATAGCGTGTCGAGGTACGTAAGTGTAACGTTTTGACGAACACGAAGGTCCGCCAAACCGCAATTTTACGCCATAACGCTCGACTTGCTTGTTGCGACCGGGTAACCGCGAATACGCGACACACAAACAGTTTACGTGGTTTAACGGAATCATCGAGTAGCGATGGAAAATGACATCGGCGGAAAAACGCGATTCTGATATTCATCGAAGCATTCGTCGTTTGTATTAGTGGCTCGCGAACGGATTTGGGTAATTGCTATAAAAATCTTTCATGTATATGTTACGTGCAGCGTTATTTATATATAAAGCAACTATAAATTTCATTAATATTACAACGAGGCACCGCTGTCACGATCGTATCGGTCAAATTTGAAACAAATCTGAAAACGAACAAATTGTAAGACATTCGTCGCGAACGTAAACTTGGTAAAAAATTAACATACGATACGAATAGTTGTTTCAAAGGTATAATAAATGTTAAAGATGATATTAAGGCTCGTTCATATAAGATAATGGACAATTGTAATGGAAACCAGATTCGCAGATTGGTTCCAAACTTTATCTTATAACCGTGGCGGTCGAGTTTCATTACGATGCTAATGAGATTTGGAAATGTATCTTACAACAGAGATAATTCATTCGTATAATGTTTCTGTAAGTGTTTAGATACTTTCTTAAGCAGCTGCCGTATGTCGCGTTTCACTACCTTCCCTCGAGTTCTTCGGATCAATTCGTAGGATCTTCTAGTTTAACTTTCACGCGTATCCGTTGTTCTCACTGAGAACGTTCGTTTCTCTGAGAGAGTTAATTGTATGGTTCCGGAGCGAGTGAACGGAATACGCGTATCGTTGGCGATATCGAAAACATTAATCGTTTATCCGGTTATACCGTTGCGCTGCGTTTATTGTATAATGCGTGGTTCTGTGTAATTGATTGGAAAGTGGCTCGTTGCTCGTGCAAGGTAATTAACTTTGAAAAGATAATTACGAGCGAAACGAGTGTACAGGAGTTTGTAAACAAATTTGTATGTATCTTTTTAATAGCGTTGGTAAGCAAGTTTGTAAGTATCGCGCCAAAGCGTCGTCTTCGATGAAAAGAGGAAACCAAATAAAAAAGATATGCGTTCAGTGATTCGCAGGTGCTTTCCATTTTCACCCCATCATTTATTCCGCGCTACTGCCAACGTTGTATGACGGCCAACTAGTTCCAACCTAGATATCCACCCTGTCAGTGTAAACACAGCTCACGTCCACGCAGAAGTTGTCCCAGTGGCATTAGAAATTTAGGCCTCTCGAAAACTCGAGAACTCGAAGTCCCAGCTGTTTGCAGAAGCGCTGTAACGTCGCAAATATGAGAATCCTCGAACGAGCATCTCTCTAACGATTAAAGTAAAAGTCTCTTACGATTATTCCCTGCGTCGAGACTGTGAAACCGAACAAATACGACGAATATTCGTGGAGAATCGGAGAACACGCGAAACGTGTAGTCGAAGCAGGTGGAAATCTGAGTGGAAGGGGAAGGCTCATTATCGGGTACCTTGTTCTCTAGGTTCACGCGTCTCATTCCCAGTGAAAATATACTCTCCGCTATCCTCCAACTTATCGCGTTCCCACTCTAGCAAGGATCATGCGTTGAAAGTGTAAAGAGCGTAAAGACAGCGTGGGTAGTCCCTCTTTTTCCACCTTTTCCATAGGCCCCCGATGCCCATAAATTCAGACCGTTCGATTAACACGTCCCACCGTTATTCCCTTTTCGCTTTGCGTACACGTCGTCCACCCCTTCTTCGAGTAAACGCGACCTAGGCGCTTAGTCGTTACTCGCCAACACGCTTATCAGAGACTCGTTGATAAGCCACCTCTAATTTATTCGTTTCCTTAGGGATAACTATCGGCCGCTGTCTGCTACGTTGCTTTCCATTCCACGTGTCCCTCGCCTCCTCGTTACGTGCTACGATATAGGCGCCGGTATTTAATTAGATTCTCGATAGGATTCGTTTATCGTCTCCAGATATTGACGCTTATCGTCGTTTTCTTGCCATTTCCGCCCCTTTGTTACCGTGGAATTTGACTGCCGATCGTTTCAGTTAACTACGAAGGGGGAATTCTATTCGATTTTTGATCGATCCTGGTTTCTGGAAACGGTTTGCGTGTAACGCCAGCTAACAACGAGGTGGTATCCAAATGGGAAGAGAAGGGGATGCTGATTTATGACCAAATTTACAGGAAAGGTAACGTAATTGTGGTGATTTTTAGTTCGCAATGTATAATGCCCGTATTACATCGTGACGTCTATTAAATATATGATAAAACTAGAAATTTGCCGAATCTAAGGCGTCGATGACGATTGCGCGTCACAACCGTAAACAATTGTTTAACGAGCAATTAAATAGGATCTAAAGATTGCACGGTTTAAAGATGTATTCGAATAATGCTAGAAAACGTTCAGCTTCGGATTGGGAATCTTCAGTTGAGCTTTCATTATCCGTGTCATAATCGAGCGTAAGCTGAAACATACGAGTTGGAATCTGTGTAGCGAGTGTACGTAATCATTCGTCGAATAAATTCCACGTGTCAAAGTAAAAACCGTTGGACGTGATATATAAAAACAATTTGTAATTCGACGCATTTGTGGTTCTTCGAATTTCGATCGTATTTTTATCAGCACGTTGCGCTTTGTTCCGACGTATCGTGGAAAATTCTAGTTCGTTTTCTCAGGAAGAAAAACCACTTACGACGTTTCAATCCTAGCTTCACTTACACAACACCTTAGCGAGGCGCGAACAGAAAAGCGAGGGGCAACGTGTATACCCTCGGTTCTTTCCACGACTGCACGCGCGTATGCACGCGTCAGGGGTAAAAAAGCCAGCGAATGTTTGCCCGCACGCACAGGGTGACTCGGTGATTTACGAGCAGCGATTTCTTGTGGCCAGACCCTTCTCGCTAGCACTGTCGATCTCCGCGCGATAGATTCGACGATCGGCGTGGCGTGCTCGACGAACACACGGTGCCACTCAATTTTCGCGGCCGAGAACTCGGTGTGCCTTTGCTTTTCTTTCTTTTCTTTCTTTTCTTCCGTCTCCTTCGTCCCTGCCCCGGCCTCGCGAAATTAATAGCAGCAGTCGAATTTGACTTACTCGCGGCATTAATAAATTTCCATGAATAATAGCCGTATCCTGGCTGGCCGTCCGTGGCACGTTAAGTTGGTGGAAGGTAAAAAAAGATGGCCGATGTCGGTAACAAATTGCCGCGAGTACGGTGATGATGTAAACGTTCCGTCAAGCTGCATCGGACACGGACGGAGGATTCGGTTTTTGAGCGAAGAGATTTCAGCTCGAAGGGAAAGCTGTGTAGTAAGAGAGCCGAAAAGACGATTAGGCAATGGAGCGCGCGTCTGGTTAGTTACTTCTGATAGGTCCGGTACAATCACAGCCGTCTCGCTGATCTTGTCTTTTCAGCTTTCCACTAACGCACTTTCGAAAGACGCCGATGATCGTTCAAGAAAGAACTACGTCAATTTCCGGGACAATCGTACGAACGACAATACGATGATACCACGTTGCAAGTGTAAGTGAGGTGTATAGTTGAAGAATACGTATACGTGTAGATACATACAGTTAACTTTGGAAACGATTGACGAACAGAGAAAGAGTCCACCCTTTCTTAAAGAGTAACATCGATACTAGTTTGAATAGTATCTGATAGTATCTTTAGAATACATAAACTGTGTCCAATTTAATATTCGATATTTCGAATTCGTCGTTTCTTTCCCGTAATGCGCACAAAATCTCACGTTGATCTTGCTCGACCACTCGGAAGGATATCCGCAGGAAATCTCCAAGAAATTTCTCTGTCTCTCTCGGTACAAGACGAGAAATGGTGGCGAGTAAAACGAGCCGCGTGGTCGATGCGATTCTCGGCTCGTAAAGCGTCATGCAGGATAGAGCTGCTCCGTCCCAGAACACCACGTATCTGTCCCCTGTGGCTCGGCCGAGGAAGAGCCGAGCTTTTATTCGCCAAGCACAGGACACACAGGTTTACGTTGTTGGATAGGAAAGGCGAAAACGCGTCTCGATTTTCTCGCCTGGTCGAGACAACCGGATCGTTATCGTATTATCTTTATCGCAACCGTTGCGACGATTGTCATTATCGTGATTATTATTTAAAGCTGGTTTAGCGAGAGGAAATCCCGGGCAAACTGGTCGATCGACGCGCTCCTTCTCGCGGAAGGAAAATCTCCGCGAAATCGTAAAGAGTGGAAGATACGGCTTTGCATTCCTTTCGTATCTGTCCATGCAGCTGGCTCTCTTCGTTTCTCAGCCGCGGGCTTCTTCATCGTTTTTCCGTCGTTTCCCGCTTAGTTTGCGAACGCGTCTCGACTCGGTGGGTGGAAGCACGAACGTTGTATATCCCTCGTGCGTTCCTTCAAGAAAGAAGAACCGTGTTTTATTCGATCCGCGAGTGGTCAGGGTCGTTTCGCGTATTACTCGCGGCGCGGAATCTCTTTTAATCGACCACGACCGGCTCGATCGTTCTCCTGCTCGGCGAATCTGCGAATTTGCCTTGTATTCGTCGCGGATTCCACGCAGCGCGATGCCCTCGCGAGCTGACGAAGCTCCGCGTCGATAAAAACCGACTTTTATATCTTTCTGGGTTATCGCTGTCGTTCGTTATTGCACATAGTCGGCCAACTCCAGACAGTCCGCTGCTCGTTGCTCGAATAGGCTACAGCTATTTAACGGCTGCTCGAAAGCGCGCTACTAGAAAGCTGTCGCGCGCTTTCGTTCGCGAATAAATCGAGTATTGTTCACGGTCCTCGTCCGGCTCCGCGTGGTCTTGCTTTTCGTCTAACCGGATCCAATCGCGTTGTACCGAGAAAGCGACACACCTACGCTAAGAGGATTTTATATAAACACGAACGTATTAGATTATCCTGAAGGTCTCGGCAGTTTTAATACTTTCGCTCTTCTCTCCGGGAATATTTCTCTTATTCGAATAAACTACTTGTTAAAGATCAATGATAAACGAAGATATATTTTATGGCTATCACCGTACAAGAACACAGTGTTCTTCCTTAAGCGCGAAGGCGAACGCAACAGCTGGAAAATTAGTTATTTTTACCGTTTAGCACCGACAGAGTAAGAAATTGTAGAAATTTTCAGGATGACCTGATATCTCGCCTAATGTCTAGGTAGCCTTGGACGATTATTTAGAATTATGTATTCGTTCTTTGATTCTCGTGTCGACTATGCCTGCTCCTGCCCTCGGGCTGAATACGAAAGGGATAGTCTATCCGTGATAAATGACGTACGATCGTGTGCGTTATTAATTCTGCTCCGAATAAATCTTCGTCCCACTTTGCGTGCGCACTGCAAACCATAAAAGGCGTCCACTCCTTTAAATGCTAATTCCGCGCGGTTCGGTATCGATTAATTCCGCGCTTGGCACAATTCGCCTTGGTAATCTCTCATTTTCCACGAAATTCCGTTGACAAATATTTAATCGAGAATTCAAAACGATGCATAATCCGCCGTCTCTGCCTGCAAGCGACGCTTTTTACGAGTATGGTGAAACTCCAACGAGATAAATCAGCCTGGGGCGTTCAAAAATAAGTAAAGTTTGGGAATTTTTTCCGTAAGCTGCTCCAAAGCGAAAAGTTGCAACTTTTTCGAACGATAATAATACAGCTTTTATCTTTGCCTTGGAACTTTTTTACGGAGAAAATATTACGAAGTAGCGTGGCTATGCGAAACTTCTTCTGCCAGATCTGTACGTAGAGCGATATGTTAAAAACGCGAAATTGTTTTCGGCTCTAAGTCTAATAACGGAAAGTGTAGCGTAGAATTTTGACGATCGTAGAAATGGTACGAGTTTGAAGAAGACGGACATTTACTTTTTATCAAAACGTCAGTTTTTATCGTAACTTTGTTGCTAGCGAGAAAATCGTTCGTTTAAACATGTTATTTTTCCAAACATTAATTTTTCCAAACGTACGTCTTTCCCGTAATTACGTTATCGCTTCCGTTCGTTTCTCACGTTTTTCCTTCGCAATGAAACACGGTTGGCAATATTTGTTACGTCATCGAGTGGGAATGAATGAACGAAGAAGGCCAGGCTCGACCTGGCTACGAGTGACTCTGTTAATCTGGAGTGCGTAGTACGCGTGATCTAAAAGGTCGACCGGTAAAGACAAGTAGTGGAAGGTATCTGTTTCAAGACAATTTCTGGTTTTAAAAGGCCGTTTTATCGTTTAGTGTCGTTTACCGTCACGATTAATAGGACACGAAATTACGCGAGTCGACTTGATAATTATAATTACGATTAAAAATAATTGACGCTGCAGATATTTATATATTTTGGGAAAACTTAAATGCCTACAAAATACGCAGAAGTACGTATACCGATAAAGTTAATATAATAAATTTTATATTTAGGTATAACGTTTATTACGTCGTTTCTTTTAAGGTAAAGTAAAATCACGTTAATGAAATGGTCGGGGAACTATATAGCATTTGGGAAACTATACAAATTTCTATTTAGGTTTCGTTTATTTAATTACGTTTATAAAGAGACAGAATTGGGCAAACATTCGTAATTTAATAATAGCCAGAGAAATATTTTCACGTTTCGACAAAGCTGACGCCGTAGCGAATTAGCTTTCTCCGTTGTTTTTTCAACATTGCATCGCTCCCCGGAGCAGTTTTGCGTAACAAGCGCTTTGTATCGATACCATTCGTTTTCGAAATACGTCAAAGCGGTATAACGACAAAATCTAGAATCTATTTCTGTTCACGGTCGTGCGAGGTAGAACAAAAAAAATCTGTAAAAACGAGCGCTTTAGAGACGCCGTGTTGTCGAGTAGAAAATATTTTTTGGTCGATATTCGTTATTCAAGAATAATCCGAGCGGTGATCGCGTATTCCGGGATCCGGTGGAAGAACGTCTGTTCCAGAAAGAAAGATACGCTCATCCAATTACGCTAGAAAACCTTTGACCAAAGCTCGCAGGATGGGCCATCCATTGAAACGCGTGTAGAAAATTTTTATCGTATTATATCCCCAACGGGTGAAAAAGTAGAGACATGCGAGACAGTTGCAACATCAAAGTAATTAGATACGCATATGTAATGAAATATACATTCGACAATTAGATTTCGATCCATCTTTCGCTGTTAGAATTTGGGATTTTATTTTCAAGGAATAATAATAAAAAATTAACTCAAACGCGTATCTCTCGCGCAATCTCCTCTTTTTCTATTTTACAATCTCGTTTATTCGCTTCGAATAAATTATCCAATAATTCTCATTATTCTTAGAACATATTCGATCGAGCATATCCTAAACTTTGGTTAGTCGTGCAATCTTCTTTCACGCTCGGTCATGCAATTTTATTCACACCCCAATATCGTTCATTGTTACGGAAATCGGAATTTATGGCAACTGTTGATAGCAAAAATCTTTCCAGTCTAAGCTTTAGTGAATTTTTTAACCTTTTTATCGTCTGAAATGCAGTCACTCGTAATAAACGATTCCTCAAACGTGCGTTTCTACGCGAGTGTATCGTGAAAACGCAAGTGTAGGTCAAGGTGGTCGATTAATTGTGGTGTTTAAATCTCCTGCTCGGTTGCTCGCTCTATCGCTTTTGTCCTCAGCCAACGTTCTTTATCACGCTGTGCCATTACTCCGGTTAGTTGATAGAGCAGGGAGAACGACTGAGTGCATTTAGCATGCGGATACAAATGACCTTATCACGTACCGCAAGCTGGAGGGGGTACATTAGTAGCACTGATTATGAGTAACATTTGCAGGTATGAGTTTGTACATTTTTAGCGGTATTTTTGCGTTTTTTACAAGATATTCGAGGACAGAACAAGGATGATACGTTGGAGAAAGAATGAACACGAAAATGGTCCTGAGAAAATCATTCGAGATGGTCGAGCAAAAATATTAATGGGATATAAACGATATCGTTACACGGAATAATATCCACGGAATATGCATTAGGTTGTCGGAAAAGTTTCTTTAGTTTCATAAGGTGATAATAGACGAACAACAATTTCTGTTTTATATTATTTTATTGAATCATCCATTTCGTTCTATCTCTATTATTATGTTCGTGCATAATTCATAAGACGCAAAAGAGATTCGATTCGTTGTTTGTACGTACCAAGATTCTATCAAGATTCTACTTGGAAAAGACAATTAGTAACATACGATAGAAAGTACATATGAAAAATCGATATATCAAAGAATATATAATTAACATGAAATATAACGAACCAAAGTGCAATAACAATAAATGTATTTAACCGTCATCCGTTTCTCGTTTTCGTAATTTAATGTCCCTTGTGTATCAAACTGACGCAACGGTTAAACATCAATGAAATGGAAAGATAAATAATTAATTTCCCTCTGTGTCGCTCACGTGCGTTCGCACTAATTATCCTTCAGAGATATCGGATTTCATTCGTTATAGATAACTGAATAACGTAACCTTTTATGGGAAAAGCGTATCAAATCGACACGAGGGACGAACGAGGATTAAAATAAACGGTGTAATTTAGTCTTACAGTCTTACAAATACTAAAACAACTTGCGAATGTTCTTCCAATTTACTGTACAGAATATTTGGTGGCCGTGCGAACGCGAAAGAAACCAGAAGATTCGCGTCTCGAAAAGTCATCAAATTCGAAACAAATCGCCGCATATTAAATTCTTCGCGCTTCGATTCTCGTTCCGATGACATTATCCTGATACGATGAGAAAAACAGAGTCATCCAGTTGGATTTCAATTCGTGAAAAGCAAACTGAGTAATGGGCAATGTAATTGGTACTATCCATGGCCGATATCGCGCGACGATGATCCATGCGACGTATCCCCGCGAGGGTTGCGATCGTAGATCATCGGATCGCTCGGGCCAGCGGTCATTAGGCTAATGCAGCCTCGCTTATTTCCATGCAATCGATCCTCGTTGATTGCGTCGGTGCTCTCTCCTCGTCGTTCTGCTGCTCCACGTCCGTAAATATCGCAGCCGGCAACGAGACGAGCATAACAGAAAGAAAAACGTGCGCGCGGTCGAAAATGTTGTTTTTGCTTTTAGCACGCGTGCACATCCATCGAACGCGACTAATTAGTCCGTAACATCGTTAGCCCGAGCTATCAACAGGATGCAATTCGATAAGGAAAACTGTTGATTTCGCAAATATACTGATATACCAGCGGAAAGGAAAAAGTTGACGCATCGATAAGACGAACGACATCGATCGACAAACGAGCACCAGAGGAGAGACATATCCGGAGGAAATGGCTAGAGCACGGCATACGAGCGTCGATTCAACGGATGTTGCGACGGATGTCCAAGAATAATCTTTTCTGTTTTTCCAATGTAGATATCTTTCTTTAAGTATATCTATAAGTATAATATGTTCAAGACGCGTTTACATTGGTAAAATAAAAGGGTTTTCTCCTTGTGTAGCATGACGTCGTCTTACTATTTTACTTTGGTAAACCATCAGAGACAACAATTATGGTTTTAGATAGTCGCAAGCGAAGGGATAAAGTCGAACAACGTACGACGATTTGCTGTGAAAAATCGAAGAAAATGTTTTATCCTAAGTCTAACGTTGTATAACATTCACACGATTCTTAGAGTTCTTAAACCGTCCGATGCGTATATCCAATGTCATTCGAATGACATCAGATAGGATTTTCCCGTTCGTTGTTAGATTAGCACGACGAAGATTATATCGCGTATTACTCGTCTCGTCAACGATATCTACGACGTAGAAAGAATACCAGGACGTCCTAATAAATGGCGAACCGTCGTAGAGACATTAAAGATTAAAGATGTGGGTAAGTATACGGACGCGTCCAGTGGGATAGTGCGTGGTTGAAACCGACATCGACTAGGATCTACTCGACAGTACCTACCTAAATTCAATAGCGTAGACGCGTCGACGAACCCTGAAAATACATTATGTACTTCCCATGCACTCTGTCTAATGAATATTTTGTGGGAAACATCCTTCCTTCAGACATGGCGTAAATATTTATGTAAGGCGGGAACTATAACTAGTTACGTAGTATACCAGATGTTTGCACAATATTTTGTAGTAACGTTGGTAAATTGACAAGAGATTAGTTACGAATGATATACTTGTAACACGTTTAATTTAACTATCGCTGTCTTAGAAGAAACGAAAAATGTCACTTATCACTGTTTTTCTTCTCTGATCTACGAATAAAGGGACACGGAATTCAAGCACGACTGGAGCAAAAAGAAACGGTTATCTATGCTAAAATCCGACTCAGAAATAGCCTGTTGTCTTGGAACGAGTGCGTGTCGTAGGAATTATCCAAGAAAATCCTCACGCTTCTGCTCCTTCGTACGGAACGCTCCCTGTGAACGTCTTCGATGTCGCGAGATGTCGAGAATTTCTGCCTACGCCATTGATCCCTAGAGAGTCCTGTACGGTGTCGAAAGAAGCTCCTGCGTATACAGGGTGCGCTAAACGGTATCGCAGGAATCCGTGGAATTCCAAGGTTCTGCACACACGGGATACTAGCTTCGATGCCGTGGTATCGATCGATCGATTCTCCGACGAGCTTCCCAATTACGCAGCACGGGGCGATTGGTGGAAAGAAAGGGAAAACTAAGACGCGATCTTCGATCACCTTTCGAATGGATATCTTGGAGCACGCGTTACGTGAACTTATTATTTTCTTTTACCAGAGAAAAGGGGAAGAGTAGATAGCACGTGAAAATTTCGCGACTATCGATATATAAACTGAGCATTTATTGTGAATTTGTATAGAATTAACTAATTACACGCTGGTATGTTTGCTATGGTACGATCGACGACGCTTTTCTTCTTTTTCCGAATGTTAGATAGCGAACACGTGGTAAGAGCGATAAATATTGGTTTGTCATTAGGTGGCAATTACAAAATCCGCAATTATTTAGTTGCCAACCCGATAATATAAGGATACCGAGGAAGAATTAGAAACGCGAGTAATCATTATCGAGAAATTATTTCTACTTTCAAGAATTGTTATCTGGTATGTTGCGATTCAATGTCATCCAATTATGTGGAATTAAATTGTATTTCTCCGATTTCTTATATTTATTTCAAGCAATTTCGGCGTGCACCCGAATTAATAATTTTTCTATGCGAAGATCACAGGAAAATAATATTCAAGACAACAGATACATTATTCCAAACTAAACTTTAAAACCAATTAGATATAACGTCGTGTATATTTCGTGTTGAGAGAGGCGGTCCAAGAGACACGCATAAATCCGTTGGTCGTGGTTTTCCTTCGACAGCGATAGTAGAGAACGTCGGCTGCTCAGAATCGAGAGCGAACACAAGGAGATGTACCTCCAGGCGAAATTTCACCTTACGCAATTAACCCAGCGCGTCGACTCGGCAGTCGCTTACATCAACGTTGTTACGCGTTGATCTTGCGCGCACCTGATCTTGCTGGTTACCAGTAACGCGACGATTCGTACTTGAAACCTACACACTCTCGATGCTACGCTAGGACTTTGATCAACCGAATTAGTTACAAAAAAACCGGATAATCGAACGGTTAAAATCGCCTGACTGGGTTTATCGCGCGTTCTCGCGCACGTGTGTCTGAATGATTTTCTTCTTGGTCTTGCACACTGCCCTTCCAATACTTTTGGAACGACAAGTAACAAGTCTTTTCTTTTTAAATTAGCAGTTCTGCAGAATTATTTCTCTTTCGTGATTCGTCGCAGTTTTCGCTATTGTTAAATTCCCCTTTAATTCTCCCATTAATTTCTTCATCGCTTACGTTTCTAACGATTAATTGGAAACGATAACCCGATGGAAGAATATACAGAGAGTAGGATACAATTAAGAACGTGTAATCTAAAGTACGTAAAGGGATACTTGAGGATACAAAGACTCGAACGATATATATCAACTTTTAAACACACGACCAGATTTTATAACTTCACTGTATCTTTTCTATCGAGAAAAAGTTTACGTGCATACTTTATCGTTTCCTTTTAAGATTGTGACTAAATCGTTTTTAAATAACGCAGCCTGCTATTTCAAGTTTTATCATCACGCTTTGGATCGCGAGGATTACACGAGATAGAAAAGTTGCAATGAATTTCAACATGTAACTTGCCTCGCTCGGAGGAAGCGATCTCGTTGGAAAGACTCGATCGAATCATGGCAATCGGAAAACGCTTGCTCGATGAGGCAGCGACGAAGAATAGAAATCGACTATTCCAGATCGCGCGCACCTACCTACTCACCCACTCACCCACCTACCGTTCCACCTCTTTCCTCGCGAAGGCTAAACTCGACTCTCGCGAGGCAGCCTGCTGTATTATGTAAAAGTTGCGCTCGTGTGTACGAGCCACGCCGCTATAATACCGTACAACAGACTCTGCAATGCTTGTTCAACCGATTTTTTCCTCTCTTTCGCTCCCTTCCGTTCTCTCGATCGGTTGATCGCCACTTTTCGCCGCAACGTGCGCAGTCTGTTTGCCATTGCTCCCGTTGTTTGTTTCTTGGAATTTATTTCTCAATGAATCTGACTCTGGGGAGAATTTAATTCTTTTTTTTTTATTTTCCATTTACCACGAAATCTTGAGAAATTACGGATCGATGTTACTTTACGACGCGAACCCCAAAATTCTTATCAGCGATCATGTACATTGAAGAAACTGTGGTTAATCGATCGAATTGGCATTCTCACCGTCGAAAATTCCGGAACTCGTATCGTAAAAATCGTTCAGACTTGCCAATTGGAGCAGGATGATTAAAATCATGATCGAATTGCATAAAAATTACACGTACGAGTACGCATATGCGACAGCATCCTATGCAGCTTTGATCGGATCGATGGAACGATTGAACTTAAATTCAGAACAGAAAATAACTTGAATTTCGCGTTTATTTATCGTTGGTAGGAAAATTTCCCACGAATTTCCAATACTATTTCGAACGAGCAGTACGCGAAATAAAACAGCATAAATCTAATACCAGATACATGATACATTTCTTAATACAGTTTAGAAAAGAATCTGAAACGTTCAAACGTTTCGTAATATATCGCCACCTAATACGTCTTTATCCGCAGTTCCATCGACGATGTCAAAACAAATTGATGGAACGAAAAGACGGAGCACGTAATCCGACAGGAAGCCCACGTTCTTCGATTCGTTCGTTGCTATGCTCCTCCGGACAAAGGGAAGAAACCGTCAGAATCTGTCGCAGTCGAGTTGAAAAATATTTGAACGAAGGAATTGGGTTTGGGCGTTCGGCGCGGCACCATTGTAGCTGCAAACGTTCAACTTAATCGCGGATTCGAGAGAATTCAATAGAGGATGCCACTTTGTACCTCCGATCGATCGTTGCATCGAGTTCGTCGCGGGATATTCGTTTTGCCGGTGAGAAACGCGATTTGTCAGAGGAACAACGAACCGGAGGCGGCAGTTTCTATGGACTTTGAAAGACGAATGGAGGACAGAAATAATTTTATTCGCACTGGAACGGAACTCTCGCTTCTGGGACGGTTCCTCGGGGCGCGTTATCGCACAACGCTTTATAATCCGCGCGCAAAAGTATTTTCTGACGGAGTATGCGAGCAGGAAATCGCTTACTAATGAGATTCCTCCGGATAGATCGGCTGTTCCGGCGATAATTGCACGATGGCGCGCGACAGCTTCGCCCGACCCCGTTATCGATTGCTTAATAACACGATCCGTGTCCCAGCGGCTCATTGATTTCTCTTCCGCCCCAGTTAAAGTTACGAATTGCCAGTCTGGATATCTCACGGTTCGTTAAATATTGATCTAGCATAGGGAAACGAAAAAAAATAATTCGACCCAAAAGCCGGTCCCCCGTGATCCAGAGAAAATTGATTTCAGGCCCCGGTATGAATCCGGACAGCCGCGATTGAGAAATTGCCGCTCGCGCGGCCGTACTTGGTCAACCGATAAATCGTATGCACGTATCGCTTGTCGTCAACTATCGATAGAATTCTCCTTCTTGATATCTATTATCTCTAGATAATAACGTTTTAACGTATACGTGTATACCGTGACACAGACACGCACGTATAAACGGACTTAAAAAATCCTTAGTTTGACAACTTACAACGCAAATGAATATACAATCTTTCAGTTTATAGTCTGTGAGATATCGTAGTGCTTGCATCCGATGAAAAATCACGTTCTATAAAAAGAATCGTATGAAAATATCGAACGGATTTACATCACACGCATAGGAAATATAAAATTGTAATTAATCGAAGGAAGCATATTGTTACACGAGTAAGAAACAATCGCACGCTGAGAAAAGGGAATTGGTTATGTTGTATCGATTAGATAGAAAAGACGTGGATGCGAGGTCGAAGATCAAAGTAATTCTATTAGGTTGTCCGAAGTGTCTTTTACAGACACGTTTTTTACAACTACGCATTTTTACACAAACATGAAATCTAATTTGTCAAACGTTGTGATCTTTGTTTTGATGGAACAAAATGGATCATACGTAATTCGATAAAATAATCTGAAACGGAAAATGTGCATCCATTATTTCCTTATAAAATAAAAGAAACTTCTCGGTCGACCTAATATAGTTCAGGCCAGAGAATCAAATCCGCTCGAAGCGAAACGCTTACGCGTATTCCGAGTTGAATTAACGATCGAGCGAACGTCTGGCGATTTCGTGGTGGACAGATTCATTAGGTTGCCGAGAGTGTAGCGAGCCGTTAACGCGCTCGATCTTTACTTACGAGACGCTGGGAAAACGGGTCTCGACGCGTTAAATAATGCGGTCGCGTTGAAAGCTCGCGTCCAGCGTATCAGTCACGGCCTCGGGAAACGCGAATCGTGACCGAACGATAATCACACGTGACAACATACGAGGGCGTAATATCGAATAATCTTCAACGATGCGACAACTCGCTAGCACGTTCGCGCCTTTCTGATATCGTACGGAGAACAAACGATACGAACGAGAGGTTCGGTTTTATCGTTTGGCTAATACGAAACTTGTCGTGACGTCAACGCACACTATGCCAAATGCGAAAACCTCGAACGTGGATGTTTATTAATTTCAGAGTCAAGGTCTGGGAACGAACTTGGTTTACACGGAGTGAGGATTAGGTTTAAACTCTCAAAAATCTTAAATTATATTTATTCCAACGTATGCTGTAACGAAGAAAAATCTAGGATCAAGCAGTTCGTTATCGTGGTATAACAGAAATAACTGTATCGAATGACGCGCGTTGCTTGATTGACTTGATTCGTAGATTAACCTGTTAATTACTCGTTATCCAGAAACACCTATGATCGTTTCATTAAAAGTTAACGAAGCTAAATCAATTTCGCTTGGCTCGGTTTTAATGCTCGCAGATGTCAATAGAATAGCGTAAGAAAATAGGCGATCTATAAATAAAGGAATCGTTATATCCAAGAAATGTTCAATTCCAGCGACGAGTTAACTCGTCTCCGACTGTCGACTGGTTAAAAGATATCATCCGTGTCCTTTATCCGCTCTTCAACGTCCTTCCTCGATTTATATTCCAATAGATATTGGATTATAGACACGCAAATTCGAACGCGGAAGATCTGAAATGGTGGAAAGTACGAGGCTGTCTCGAAAGTATTATGAGAACGCGATTCCTTAATTTCCCGGGCGAAACAATGATTGCACAGAAGCCAGAGGGAGAGCGTCATTGCATAAGAAGCGGATCGTAACGAGGAAACGTTCTTCCTCCTTTTCCTGCTTTTGAGAACCGCACGAGGCCGAGTCGCACGCCATCCTCCAATCTGTGTAGCGAACCAACATCCTAGATCGGTTTCCCGTGAATCTAGTGTCCTACACGGACTATAATTGCACCGGATAATTCAACATTCAGCCCACGTAGCGACCTTCCGCGGTAAATCGAAGAACGCGAGAAATCGCAATTTGCGAAAGCACGTGCCACGATTTACTCTCGCTTTATCGAGTGCTCTCCGCTTTTCCTTATGATTCGTTTGAATATATTCCAATTGAATGTATTAACACGTAATAAATTGGGAAAATTCGAACGTTTTCGTACAAATAGATATAGTCACGAAGGATTAGCACAATTGACGCAGTTCCACTCTTTGAATCATTTTTTAATTAATCGTGTTCCTTTTTATCGTCAACAATTGGACTGTTTTACATTAAATCGCGTTTCCCTGTTATTAACGATTATTATTCGCTTGTTTTTGTTTAATAAACGATTAAATCGAAGTTCGACGATTATCGAAGTTCAGTTGGAGGAACATCTTGCGTTGGTAATTTAACGCGAGATCTCGGAAGGGCGCGATCATCGAGAGAAATTTCCGTGTTGGTGGCAGGCGATTGGAATTAATTAAAATTACGAGGGGGCAATTAGCGATCGTTACGCGGAGGTATTATTCGGTGAAAGTGTTGAGAACCGCGTCCTACCTCTTTCTACCTTTCTCTTTCTCTCAGTGTACACGTACGTATCTTGTCTTCGACTTGTCCATTAATCCCCCAGCTCGTTCTTCTTTTTGTACGCGTTGCGAAGCTTATCTAGCAGAAATCTGACTTCCGATATTGTATCTAATAATCCACGTGCGGCACTACAGAACTATCGGTGGATATTTGAATCCGCCTCCTTTCTCTCTCAGTCCAATCACGCGCGATTTGAAGCAATTTTAGTCGCGTAATCTCGTAAGCCCTTCATCGCACTAACTAATGTCAATCTTGTCTTGCGTAAGCAGGAAGTGCTTTAGACACTTGAAAGCATTTACCGCTGGAGGATATCAGTGGGTGATTATTTATTTAGCCTTGGATCTTGGATTATCGAGTTTGTTTCGCAGAAAGTCGCCCGAGAGTCGGAAATATCTTACGAATGCAAAGTAACGATACGTAAAGCTTAGGTCGACGAAACTTTGGGAGCTCAACCTTAAGGACCATGCTTTCAAGACTGTTATCACGCGAATATAAGCTTCCGAGCTTTACAGATTGAAGCTGTAAGGCTTTCGATCCTTCAAATTCTGGAGGATCAGAAGCAAATTAACGGTAA
This sequence comes from Bombus soroeensis, assembly GCA_014737365.1. Taxonomy (NCBI): domain Eukaryota; kingdom Metazoa; phylum Arthropoda; class Insecta; order Hymenoptera; family Apidae; genus Bombus; species Bombus soroeensis. Next base: position 5,148,031 of record JACXIL010000251.1, on the reverse strand, counting down.
TTCCACGATATTTGCGTGTACGTTGTATCTATTTTCCAAAAACAACAACCGTGGATTTAAACATCGAATCGTTGAATAAGTTAGCCTCTTTTCCTTCTGCGATCAAGTTTTACCAACTTCTAGTTCTGTAAGTGGAAAGACTGCGGTGAAGTAATCAAAATCCGAAAGGTCGATAAACTGCTTAGTTATCACCCTTGTCTCTTCTGTTTGTACTTGATCTTTAGCAGATGCTCTTCCGACAAATAAAGCGCAACACGCGAACTGAATTACGTCACTTGAATTTCGTCACCACGCGTATTCTTCGAGTATTCTCGCATTATCGTTTGCTGTATACGTATGCGAATAATATTAACAACTCGTTGAAACGCTCAGGCGTTAAGAACTCCAACTTGCAGCTGAATCTCCAACAAGCTGAAAATCCGAGGTCAAAGAGAGTTTCAACGTTTATCCGAGACTCGAGCTTTCAGACTTCGGAGTTCATTGTAACGCCGACGCAAAGCCAGTCGGACGAAATTTATCTCGTTGACCGGATAACGCGAGGAAAGTTTGTCACTGCGAGGAGAGAGCAGCCGAGAGTCTGGTGAAATTTCGGCGTCGAAGAAACATTGCCGTCGCTTCGTAATCCAGCGCTTTTATCAGTTCGACGCGTGGTCCCTGGGACTGTTGGAAACGCGAGGATATTTTAATCAGCTTTCCTTCACCGGAGTACGACAAATTATCGCGATCGTAAATTACATCGACAAACAGTTCCGACTGAATCGCGGTCGCCTGATTTACGATGGCTCGCAAGAGTATTTGTACGCTTACAGAAACTTTTTATCAATATATTGTGCGTGCTATACGAAACTTTCTGAAATTTTGCTTTCCATTATCTGCTCGATATCGGTAAACGATGAAACCGTTCTGAAAATGTATGTAAAAGTAAAAAGATGTTTATTGCGATCGTACGTTATTTGTCCTACTAGTAATTAACGATATTTATTATTATTATTATAATTATTATTATTTTCGTAACATTCGTAAACCATTTTTGATGGTCATTAGCGGTCGCGATAAACAAAATGCATAACAATAGAAATAAAATATAACAGAGCAAGTTACAAACTTAAATAACGGTATCTGTACATTTCCAGCATACGTATATCATATAGAGTACAATTACAGTAAAATACCGTTTAATTAACCTAAACGTACATCATCGTTAAACTTGAACATCGTAATGGCTGATACAAATTGATATCTTTGAGAAAATGGACAAGATTTACGCAATTTTTATGATTTTAAACATGTCCGAATCTCTTTCTGAAGACCAAATTTAATTTTCTATTGGGAAACGTTACTATAATCAAGATGATCTACAGATAAAATACTGCTACAATGATTACACTTATTTTGTTCATTTTTATTTATCAAACGAGAGCGTGTAGTTTAGCGTGTCCAACCCTAAGTCTAGTAATAATAACTTTTTCTTTCCTTTTAAAAAGAAGCGTCGGACTTTTATCAAATATATTTGTACGTATCACGATATCTAACAAGCCCATCTTGGGCATTCGTTATATTTTTATGTTGTGTACCAATTTGTGGACTAATTTCTCAGAACATGTTTACGCGCGATAAATGTCTTGTAACTCTGTTCGGAATTTCCAATGGTCCTCCGTTTATGGCACGGACAGGCCCATTCCCTTCTTTAGGAAATTCCCAATTACATGTCCTCCCCGAGCAGCCGAAACCTAATGACTTCCAGGTCAGGTAAAAAACTCCGAGAAAAGCCCAACCGAAAAGGCAGGATGGACAGACGAAACCTAATGGCTGGTAGGGAGAATCAGCAACGTAGGAGCACAGTTCATCCTCAGACATCGAACCGTGCGGGTGAAATATTTCACTCCCAACAAGATCTTACCACCGCCGTGTTCACAACAAACAAGTGCAAATGCAGTGCTAGATAATTCTAACACTCGATCTATTAAACCTCCTCCACCTTGAGCGTTAATTCATTCCAGGTGCGCGATATCGGCCGATCGGTTTGACCTGACCGGTTGCTCTTTAGTCGAAAATTCGCAACAAACTCTTATATATGTCGGGTTAACATTAAGATTAGGGGCATGTAACGAATCTTCACTCGAATCGGTCATTATTGTTACGCGATATAAATAATATTTACTAGTGCCAACTATGATTATTACCAAATTTGACAAGTAACCGTGGCGATTAGATACTCGAGATGTTAATGACAATGATCTTAGGTTCAATAACGAATCCACGGTCAACGGGAGAACGAATATGATTTCTTTCACAGGCTAAGTAATACTGAACTTTCTGATTCACGATTTCGGTGTCACTTGACGTAATGGTACGCAGGACGCATCTGACTGAATCCTAGTCCTAGTGGAGCTGCCCTTATATACTCCTCTCTGTACCTCCCTCGGGTCAATCTTTCTTTTTAAGGAGAGATATTTAATTACTTCATACTTCTGTTAGGTACACGTCCCTCCCGTGACCGCGGCTACGTTCAGCGACCTGTTATGTCGCTTCGAGCCCAAGTCCATTGTCATAATTCTCGGACACACATAATCATAAACAACTATTTCTAAGTTTTATTATTTAAGTACGGCTACAATAAAAATTCTAGACTAAGGTGTTGTGGTCCTTCCTACACATTCCAAAGGAAAGGCTCCGATGTCTTCTCATCTCCGATATATACATTTTCAAATTGGTTTCATGTTTTACCAGCGTAATCGCGATAGCCGCGTCTCATTACACAGTGGTAACAAAATTTCAGACAAGTTTTTAGAACGCACGTAATATATCCATAACAATTTTACACGACACAGAGTTGGGACACTTTCGCGTGTCACTGTGTAGTGGCAAATCGCATAACGCGGCCACGGCACACACCGGCGAAACATTCTCGAGACGTGCACGTAAACACGCGAGCAGTTATTCGAGAGCAAGGATAATCAGCGGAATCGCAGGATGTGTCTGGTCGGCCGACATGAAGACATTTTCGCGTTTAATTTTACAATCGATTAAACGTCTTGCCGTCTTATTTCGAAAGTAATAGGTTCCGGTGTTTAACGGCGCGCGTCACGGTAATTTCAAGGTAATTAGGATATTCGTGGGAACCTCTTCATTAAAGAAGCATTAAAGATGCGTCGGTCTTGCCTGCCTTTCGAACGCGTTGGTAGAAACCGGTCTCAACTACGAGACGAGATATCTCGCCGTTTCTCCGGATTAAAGGCAAATAACGTACTTGAATTCCTATTTATAGCCAGTTTCAACTACGTTCGTGACCGCACGCGTGAATACGACTTTACTCGCGAATTCGTCTCCGCAGATTTCGAAGAACGATCGTTTTCTTCCGAATTGTCAGACTCGCAAGATCGTTTGTCCAGCCACCTGACGAAACCAGCGAAATTGCTATTCTATTTAAACCGATATTAAGTCTAAATTAAAAGAAAGTTATCTATTAAGTTTCTACAACTTCGTCGCGAATAAAGAAAAAGTACAGCTGATTATTAATTTGAAGTTTGAAAGTGACATTATATGAATTGATGACGTTGATAGCGTTAAGAGGTCGAAATTTGTCCGACAATTGCTGTTATCTTCGATCTACGCTAATTCTGTTTCACGTAACACGAATAACTCGACACGAATGTCACGGACCGCCGTTGCATCGTTAGCTTTCGGTTTTATGGTCGACTATTCGTTAACGGCGACCACATCGAGTCACGTTGCTTGCCGAGAAATATCGGTTCTCCATTAAGACGCAATAAAAGCAACATCACGCGGCGAAATCGGTTACATAGATTCGCCTACGAAGGAGAAGACGATACCGACTCCGAATGCCGCATGCTGGTTGCGTAAGCGTCGCGTTGAAATTGATGCGCTGCGAGCGCAGGCGAATTTCCCTTTCGCGCGCGAAACGGTGTCGCCAGGGAATCGAATGCGACCTACTGCAAGTTCGTGCCGGCTTTCGCGGCGAAAGCATTCGAGGGTCAAGTGGAAATCAATCTCCCGTTTATCTTGGTATCGCAGTGAGTGGAACAATGCCGCGGAATTACTCCACCAAGTCGAGGAATATATTTAAATGAAATATTATATTATTTATACGTTATATGTAATATTGCAATTGGATCGTGGATTTTTATGCGTTTATTAAAAATATGGAGATTTGCACGTAATATGCAAGAAAATATTTCAACAGTATAGCAGTCTTTGTAATATTCAGTAGATGGAATCTTTTCTTCGATTCGTGAAAATATGAATTTGCATAAATATCCGCAGTCTAATTACAATACGTGCATGGTACGAGCAACCTGTTCGAGTGACAAGAGATTCAAATATTAGGACATTTGAGTAACGCGAGTATACCGTGTTGCCTTTTGTATTCGCATTTTCCTCTTTACTGTTTCTACTTTTCTAATTTATCTCGTGTCGATCGATTCGCCAATACGGAAATTTCCCTAATCTCATCGAACGATCGGTAGAAACATCGGCTCGACCATTGGCTCCTATTCCAACGAGATGCAGGTTCAGATCGTATCTGGCAATCAATCGGATTTGAATCTAGTTTAGGCAGGAATCGTCCGGTCGGGTGAGATCAAGGTGCACGAAATCCATGTGTAAACGTCTTTACGAACATAAAGGAATTAATTCAGCGAAGCCAGGGATTGGACGGTGTCTGGAACGTGACCGTGGCTCGACTCTGCTCGGTTCCGCTTGGTGCTCGAGTGCTACGCGAACAAGGTGGATTGACACGTGCCGCTGACACCGACATTGGCGTAGCTTGCAAAATGTCAAGTGCACGCGCGCGATCAGACGTTTCTCTTCTCGACTCGTATCGATCCACCGACGTCTTGTTGAAATACCTTGGACGAGGGAACAGGTCTCGTTTCCGAGACAATGGGCCCGCGATGGACGTCGCTCGGCTCTTCCGTCCACGGGCTCTGTAGTTTCTTATAAATGGGACGGTTCAAGGTTTTAACAGGATCTAATATTTTATCCTGTCGGATGTCAAATCGAACAATTCCAGTTTCTGTAAGCTTCTTAATTTCGTTGTTCAATTAGTACGTATCTGTAATTAATATTCCAAACGGCGAAAATTGGAAGACTTATTTTCATTTTACTAATATGATAATAAGATGGCGTTACGCGGATAGTTGGAAATTTCAAGATAAATTTTGAATCGTAACGTAATCGTTATCGTTCCCCTGCATTACAATTTATGGTCGGTCAGCGTGGCTTGCGAATGACGATTCGTTGTATTACAACTGTTCCAACTTGGAAACTAAGTTTATAGCGTAATAAGGTCACGTATCTTGACAACATACGAACAGTTAGGTTATGAATATTAAATTAACTACCGTCTTTGCTAAACGACCAGGTAACTGAAATTAACCATTCGAAGCACGTAACGCAAAATGAAATTGTTCACAAGTTGACAAATGGAGCTCGAACCACATTTTTCTCCGTGATCTTTCCTTGGTACTTTAATATCTAGAATCAGCATCGATCTATGAATATCCGCTGCATATTTCGAAAGGTATTGTGTAACTTGCAATGAACACGAGTAAATGTACTTTGGAGCAACTACGAACTCTCGCACCGGGTCCAAGAACGTCGTTGTTGCAACATGTACTTATTCTCTACTCGCTCGCAGTTTCAAAGATGATGAAAAGAAAGCTTTGCGGTCGATGTAAAGGAAACAAAGATCGTGTAAAAGATTTGTGCTGTATACGCGGATGACACAGACCGCCTTGGAGGAAAAAGGACACGAGCAGTCGCAGCCTGTGAAAAGCAGACGACATTGTCCCGAACGCGGTTGTCGCACGAGAAGCTACAATAGCTCGTTCACCTACGAACGGATGAAATTCATAAAGTATCGCTATGTTTTACGATGCAGTAAAGTGACGTAGGCTGAGGACGACAGCGCCGCGAACAGCATTTCTCATTTATTCGTTCTTGTAAATTTATACCGTAGCCGACATTCGCGGGGGTTTAAGCACGCGCGGTAAACGTCGGGGATGTCGTTGCTTGTACTTCACGGCTGCAAACGCCAGGCAAAATTAAACGAGCCTGCGCGGCGATTTCGTAGGAGAAAAGCTCACCGTCACCTTAACCTTCCTGGCGAAGCACGCGAAGATCGTTCGACGACCTTCGAGACGGCAAACGACTGACAATGATTAAACGTTCCTGGCTATGCACGACGTTCTGCCATTGTTGCGACGTCATATCGTTACGCGAGGATCGCTCGTTATGGTAAATTCCCCTTGACGTTCGATGTCTCGCGGATCGTGCGAACCTCGTGGAAAATTTGCTTTCGATGGCTGTCCGTCGATTTCTGATTTCACCAGGAAAATCGGTAGAAAGAGCGATCTAACGATCGTACGAATGAAATTCTGATAACAACGTGGTTAAGCGAGAAGAGAGACGATGGCGAGATAAAATATCATATAGATTAACGTCGTTGTCGATCGTATAATAATCCATGATTTGTGTTTCGATGGTATTTCAAAAGATCAGTTTCATGAAAATGGTACCAGTAGCCAAATATATTTGCAAGTTTTATGATACGTATTACGTATCATTTATAATCGATAAGAATGTTATATATTGGAACACACGATATATGGATACTTGGTGTAGCAAGATCTTGAAGAAAGAAACAAATTAATAGTCTCTGTATAAACATTTTAATGTAAGTGTTTAAAAAAGTAATAACGAAGAAAAATAAAATAACCGAGGCGATAAATGGTTACAGTTATTGCAAGTTAGCGCAGTTGTTGAGATTAAGCGTTTCTCGTCTCCGACAGTCTATTGTTATTCACCGTGGCGGTATCGCGAACCGCAATAATAACAACAGCGATGATAATTCGTATTCGCGCGCAAGTAACCGGCTGCAATGCGCGTGCTTCTTCGACCTCTTTGCGGATTTTCCGTTAAGAGAGAAACGCGCCGTAGATGAATATTAAAGTCAACGAGTAAAACGTACGTACAGCTACTACAGCGCTCTGCGACGAAAATGAAATCGAAGCGTGATACGACCCGACCGGTTCTTGTCGATTTTGTTTTTTGACAGCTAACTTTTATATAATTAAGACAGGTTGCGTATACAACGTATATGTGGGCAGCAGCGGAATGTATTTCTCCATATTTGAAGCGTGACGAACCGTTTCTCCGTAACGTTGTCATCTTATTTCGATCTCGCCTATCCTAGTCTTCTTATAAGAGCGAAGAAGAAATTCGGAACGTCAGTGACAAACGAATGGAAGTAGCGCGACGTAGCGCGAAGCCATTACATTTGATATCGCAACAGGCTAGAAATCGCGCGGTCTCTCGTTATGCGTCTCTAATTTCGCGGCGCGAAAGCGTCGTCCGCGTCGAAATTCTTTCGAGCGTCCGGCGTCGGTTCTCACCGCGCATTCCTCGTTCCTCGCTCTGTAATCCGATCTAATTTAGCCAGGAACGCGATATGAAAACTCGACGCCCGGTGTGCCTCGTGCTGTAGCCCTTATCTGCTTATCAATAGACGATGCAACGCGTGCAATCCTCCGTTTCTACGTCTTTATCTCGAGACCTGGTTACAGTGCTACGAAGCTCTAATTTCTCTTGAAATTCTGTTACAACTGTCGGAAAAACAGCGAACAGCATCAACATCGGACAAGTAGACACGATACGTGCGTATACGAAATGTTTTAATGTTTCTTTTTCTTATGCAACGATCGAATTTATCGATAAAAGAAAGTTATCAATCGCGATGTATTTATATGGTAGAAAATTGACAATCTCATAGGCAAGAGCGGAAAATCTCCGAGCGAAGGCCATCTCGAGTTTCTTAAACGGAACCTTACGCGCAATTTGCACGCGATCGCGAATAAACGAGAGCAGTTTGCCTAGCTCGAGCTAAGAAGTCAAGGAAACGGTTACGTTCCTCGTCGCGGTTGCAGCTCGGAAGTCGCGCTCCGGCTTTACGACTGTATTAAATTCGACACCGGATGCTCGGTCCCGTCCCGTTCCTCGAACAAAGGATTTCCAGGAAGGTGCTCCAAGCAGTTGCACGCCGTTGTTGCAGAAAATTTCTAAATCGTCGAAAGACCAATGAAACTCGGCAAAGTGTAAGAAACTGGTTGCCCATACTTTAAATTTCATATTAGAATTTCATTTAAATATCATATTTTCATATTAGAATTTCATATTAGCGACACTTTGAAGCCGATGTCTATTGTTATCGGAAGATAAACCACTAGAAGCGAGACAAAATAATATTTGTGTCCGTAGATGGAAATTCCCGGAAACCTGTATCTCGATATTAAGCTCGATTATCGATACCTATCGTATCGACAAACATGTCGTATTTGGCTTTGCCATTTTTTTGGCGTTCGCCTATTTATAAAAATGTACTCGTGCTTAAAAGATCGAAGGATTAAAATCTAAGAGGAGAAACAGAGCGACGGACTAACCGTTCGTTATCCAGCAAACTAATCCGAGCAGGTTACTCGGTTCCTTAATTACTCGCTCTTTCACGGTACCAAGTTGCCGCTTACCCACGGTCAGGTCCGCTTGAACTCCGCGTTAAATTCGGCCAAGTAACTTGCACCGTTCAGACACCATCCGCTTCTCGTTTTCTGAAACACCACCGTCTGCCGAAACATTTTCTCAGCCTGTTACTCGGAGCGTTTTCGAAATCGCGGATGGAACGCACGATTTTCTGCACGATCTCTACGAATCGTTCCTGGAAATTAGTCCGGCCGGGGTGGTCCAGTCTCGTCACGCCACGTCTCGGTCCATGCCGATTGAAAGCGAACGCGTGGTTCTCGTTTAAAAAAGCCGAATTACCGGCGGTTCCTTTCTCGGTTTTCAGCGGATAATTAATAGTCGCGTGAGCGAGCCGGAATCACGACGACTATTCGTTTTTTCGTCGGTGTTTTTGCAATTCCAACGTGGGTAGCGCGAGCAATGCAATTCCATTTGGTTCGTCGGTTTACGCGTTCACCGCCACGCGAATTTTATATATTTTTCCCTGCCAGCAGAGATAATAAAGGGACATAATTGTTTACCGAACTGGACGTGTTAGCGATAGCGATGGCGGCTGAGCAGAGTCGATTTCCGAGAGGCAGAGATATAAACATTGAAACGAGTGCTCTTGGTCGATGACGAGTAGAAGGCGGGGACGAAAAGATTTTGTAGCACCTGATTCTTTTAATCTCAATTGATTCATTTGTATCGCGTAGTAATTATCGCGATAACTAAGCATTTTTCAAATGCTAAAACAGATCGAGATATACTTTGTACGTCATAATATTTAATTTTTGCAAATCATCGTATCGCGTTTGTTATCAAAGACATTGGCATGGTCGAAAATTTTTTAGTCGTCGCAACTTATCGTGTTTTAATCGCTCGAAAAAATTTAGTAACGCGGCTCTCACCGACGACCACTCGATGCCACTTAACGCGATAAGAAAAAGAACCAAGGAAATGCGAGTTTACGACTGTGGGCATAAGAAAGTAAACACACTCGATTAAAAATCAGATTTCATACAGAGAATTAGATCTTCTTATTTGCTCGTGGTTTTATCTTATCCGCGTTCTTTATCGTCGCTGTTTGATAAACCTATAGTTCTCGTTCGCTGATATAGTTGTTAGAAAAGAAATTTCGAGACCGTTTACGCATCGACCAGGAACAGCGATAAAGGAGAATGCCGAGGAGCAAAGGATGGTGCTAGAAATTGAATCGAAATAGAAGGGAAGGTGCGTTATTCATGACGAGGAGGAGAATTGGCGAATCGGTAGTGCACGAGGTAGCGATACCTCGAAACGCCTTTTCCCTGTTAGGTTTCCGAGGAAATGGAATTCTTTGTCGCGTTTGCTTTGGTTACGGCATTGATCGTTTCTGCTTTGAACGTCGACTCTTCTCGAAGTACGAGCGTTTATTCTCGAGAAGCTGCGAGCTGTTCGTCGTATGACCAAGTCATCCACGCGTTTGCTAATCAGCTTATCGGTAATCTGCAAACGGATTACCCTGGAAAACAAGCTGTTGGCATTGTGTAACATTGATTTATCGCCAGTACGAGCAAGCTGTCGATCCCTTCCCTCCTAATAACTTTCCATTTTCTCATTCATCTTGAATCTTGCGATAATCGATATTTGATGTTAAAGCCCAACGATCGGTATCTACCTACCTTGCTTCAGATATCTTGTTTGCCATTTCGAAACCGAAGGAAACTAAAGTTCTATCACTTTCCTTCTGTCATCTCCGTTTTCGTTCGGTTTAAAAAATATCGTCGTTATAGCTTGAAATATTAACTTTGAATATAAACTTTGTATATTGAAAAATACCTTAAGAAACGAATAAACGCAGAATATTTTTATTAAGTGGGACGGAATTACACATCGGGAACGATTCTCTCGAAGAGACACGAAATATGTACCAGATATGATCCTCGAAAGGATCGTCGTGCATCGAACGATTTCTTTCTTTTTTTTCTCTTTTTCTTTTTTTTTTTTTTTTTCGCTAACGGCGAACGAGCCAGACGCGAGTAGGAAGTTTCATTGTGAGCGAGATATAACGGTGAATTAGCTGCTAAAAGAATGGCTCGTGTTTCGTTGCAGATGCTGCTCTTGCCATACCTTCTTCGTCCATATCTGGTCGGCGAGATTGCGCTCCGATTATGGTGAGTAAGTACCCCCTTCTCTCTGTTTGCTATCAATTATTTATGACGCTGCGGCACACAGTTCCATGTTTCGATACGCGCAAGGACAACAACTTCCAATAGAGAAGGGATATTTTGACCGAATTTTCATTTGAACGATGGGCGCTCCTCTGGTGCCAAATCGAAACGATTGGAAAACCGCTAGTTAGCCAAACGCTCGAGGATCTTTTGATCTCGAGACAAAAGCTACCACTCGAACGAAAGTGCTAAAAGCATGCCGTTGCTTAGCGACCTGGGAACAACGCTGAAACGAACTACGTTGCCGCGACGTTCCCCGTTAACCTTTTCATTCTTCATCCGCCACTATTTCTTCTTTCTTCTTCCGCTTTTGCCTGCTATTCGCGATCGAGCAAGTTACACAGCCCCGAAGACTTTTTCGATTAAACTTGCCCTCGACGATTCGCAAATTGTTCCATCGCCGCGACGAAAGAATCGAGAATTGAATTTCCATCGAATTTCCATCGAATTCCCGCGCTCGATCGCCCACCACGACAACCGATTTTTCTTTTCGCTCTCGAAGGATGCATTTGTCGGTGTATAAAGCGTGTGGCTTAAGGCGAGTTTAGACCGAGCGAACGCTCTCTCTTTTTCATTTTGCAGAAATTTGGTAAAATGGCGGCGTAAACGAGCGTTGATTCGACGTCTGGCAATTGCCCTAGAACGCTGCAAAAAAGCTTGTTCGATTCTTTGAAGTTTTTCGTCCGATCGCTACGAACGTTCGATTTCTAATTCTGCGTTAACACATTTCGTTCGGAAATTTGAATAAAGCGAGAGAAAAGCGTTCGTTTGCTCTGTCTAAACGCACCACTATAGATTACGGAACATACCCATACTCAGTTGAACGTGTTTTGTTATTTGCGCATCGTGCGAGCGATGATATCGCCACAATCTTCAGTTGTCGGAAACTAGGACGCAGGCTAGCGGCGCGCGTTACGCCGCTGAACTTTGTATCGAACCGCAATTCCGCTTCGCGAATGATCGTTCACTGGGTTGCACGTACGGTATTATTAATATTAACCCTCGTCCTCGCTGACTGAAACAAGTAACGCGATAAAAAGTAGCGCATTATCGTTCGTTCGAGTTACGACGATAAGACCGAATCGTGCGAATAACAGACGTTCGAAGCTTCTCCGCTATACTCGATACACGAACTAAACGTAACTCGAGCAAACACGTACTTTGGTAACCTGGTATCGGTTAATCGGTTCTAGTAATCTAGGCGCCATGGAACAGCACGTTCCAGTATAACGAACGTATGGACTGGCGATCGTTGCCGTAGTCAAAGGTTTGCTCAAAGATTAACGCGTTAAACCGTACGAGAACAGGCAGGTGTCGATCGAAAAACTGTGTGCGATCGTTCGTTTTTCCACGCATCTGATCGCGAATTGAAAGAACGGATAAACGAACATATTCGATAACTGGATCATATGCGTGGGCTATGTTTATATTCGAACGTAACTGTTTTATTGCTCGAAGCTTTTAGGAAATTTGAACAAATTCTAGAAGTGAAATTATCGTATTTAATAATGGACGTTACGATTGTAACAGTAATGGAATTCAGAAGGCAAAGTGTGTTGCGAAGTTTTCGTCCACGGTGTACTTACGTACGCATAAATGTACGTCACTTTACCGCTGTATATACATCGCTTTGTATTCAGAGACGTTGCAGCACTCCGTTACGATACCGTGCGAGAAAAATTCGCCGGTCTAAAACGATGCTAGGCGTCGCCCGAAGGAGATCGACGTTCGATCGGAAGAGAAGCATCTTCAGAGAAGGGCGTACAGGTATACGCATAGGTAACACGGTGAATCTGTACCGTAGTAGATCGTAATCGAAATGGTTGCAGCAGCCTGACGTTTTGTTCCTCGGTGCTTGTCCGCGCTCTCGATTTACCGTTACCACTTCTTCGCTGCCAGCCGGAGAACAGAGTCCAGCCTCTAATCTGGCGAGCACCGTCGTCTAATTAAAAGCTTCGAGAAAAAATGGCTATTTGCCTCGAACGGTAGATTCGCCGATAGCATAAGCTGCATCTTGACGCCGCGGCGTGCATCCTGTCGCGAACTCGAGCGCACTCCGACACGAGCCGCTAGTACGCGTGGTATTTGTACGCACGGTACAGTTAGGATCCGCGTTTAACCGTCAGACTTGCTCGAACCGAGACTTCCTGCTTTCGTAATACGATGGAATACCGTACAGCTGCGAAAATCTGAGATAACGCGAGTTTGCTGTTTCATTCGTCGGCGTTAGTGATTTTTCGCGTGACATTAATCGCGATTAAGATGAATCGGTGATCGTAGAAGTTTGAACGAGCGTGATAAAATAGCAGCAATTAGACGCGCGGTCATCGATCGCGACGACGTTACGACGATAGGTCGCGTCGCTGACATATTTCTTCGGATATATTGATTCCGCTCATTGAACACGTGTCCGACTCTGCATCTAATTGAACGAAGAGACCGCTCGAATTATTAACCTATTAACCCTGCAACTCCCATAGCCCAGATTGTGTTACATTGTGAGAAATTTTCCGTCGATGATGGAACGATAGCTTTCAATAATTTATTTTATAACAGATACGATAATGTATATCTTCTTATTTTCATTGCAAATTGCAAATTCTTTTTATCGTGTTTCGTTGTTTTATCGAACGACGATCAAATGATATTTTGTTTTACGCTTGCAAGACGCGGCGTATAGATGTCGAACGAAAAACTAGCAGTTTTCGTGTCAACATAGGGACAGTGTGATTAAATTGCAAACAACTAAACTAACTACGAATATCGATCGACGACAAAGCGATTTCACGGTAAATACGTTCGAATCACGTTGGTGAAATCAATTCGTGCAGTCGAGAAGAAGCTTAACGAAGGAGTCTGGTTTCGTCGGGTTTTTTTGGTCCAGGTAGATTATTGGCCCGCGCGGTACAAAAGGACCGATCCAAGCTCGTTTGCATTGTACAATCGTGCATTGTGTACAGAACCGCGTCACAGGCTGGCCCACTTTCTTTACCCTCTTATTTCTTCCGTCGCGCCCTAAAGCCCCCGGCTGTCGAGCTTCAAAATTAATAAGACCATTGCTCGACACATCCTAACCTTGGCCTTTTGTTCACCGTATCTGCGTCATTCCACGAATACCCGCCTCTACAATCGATACGACCACCTTCTTCGAGTTCCAATCGCAGCTCGACGTTGCGAACAAAATCGTAAACTCGTTTGTCACGTTCGTTCGAAAGCGTCTCGCGTTTTCATTTATCGATAGACGTGAAAGGATAGGCGCGGCTGGAAAACCCACATCGTCGAAAAGATCGCCCGAACCTCTTTCTCTTTCCGGCGAAACTCGACGAATCGCATTCGAGGCACGTGCTCGCGAACACGCGTCGATCGTGCTAATTCGAGCGGTGCACCATCCGCCTCCCATATAATCGTCACAACGATCATTTTTTCCTTGTACGGTTTGGACAACGACGAAACGTTCGATACGCCGGAACCCACCTTGCTGTGATTCCTTGCACGATCCAATTAACGTTATTAGCGAAATTTTAGAGCGTAATAAGAGAAATGAAACTCTACGAGTTTCGCTAACCGTAGATCGTTTGGTTATTCTCTTGGACGCGTGATTAGAAGAGAAAAAAAAAAGAGAAGCCTACGATTTATAATTCCTAATCTATTTATAATCTGATCTCTCGCTGGCTGTTTCTCATATTCTAAAAGTGCAAGTTTAGTTATCGATCGAGCTCTTTACTTAATTGCTTATTTAGTACGCATTTATCGGTTATTTGATCCTTCTTTCCGCTCGAAAGATATTCGATTACGAGCGAACCATTCATGTTGCTCGTTGAGAAGATTCATAACTGACGAAGTGCTTCCCATTTATCGAATAAAATTCCACAAACGATTAGGTTTGCCACGATGCCGGAGCGAGTTCAATGAAACGTAAAGAAAAACGAGAATCGTACAGGGAGAGAGAGAAAGAGAGAAGAAATTGAACTTCCAGCGAAATAATTCGATCTGCAATTCGATTGGGCAACTCGATCATTCCACGGAGTTAGTGCCGTGCATGATCGACAGATTCGCGGCTACGGGAATCGCTGATGGCCTCCGCGGATTATCGATAACGATCAAACATCGGCGTGATTCTAATCGCCACTTTGGCAACCACTTTATACGATAGATCGAGTTTGTGCTGAAGCAGTCCAGGCGAAAGAACGCCGCTCTATAAAATTACTCGCCAACTTTGTAATCGAACTTACAACACGAAATTCCTTCGTTCGTTCTAATTCGAAATCGATCGCTCCGTAAATTTCAACGACTCGTGAAGACAGTGATTTAATTGCTACGTTATTATGAACATTCTTACGTCACTCTAACGCCGTGTAAAAATTCCAAACGCTAGATATACATCACGGGCCACGAAAATAGTCGAATTCTTATCAGAGAAAATTTTTAGCTCACCGCAACTGAACGCGGCTATCCTGATTATATCGATAAAATTTGTCGACCAGGTGTTTATCACAAAATCTATTAGATACGATTGAAAATATGACCCGAAAAGAAGATTAGATACATCTTAACACGATTGGGACGTTAATCCGCTTTATTGCTTAACTTAGTTACGATCTTTGCTGCCTTAGCTTTACGATTGCGCGAGATTGTTGAAAGGAATATCTTTGGAACAAAATCGTAAATCAATATCTCATCGCCAAAAATTTCTAGTTAGAACGATGGTAGATGCGCGTATTAATTGCGGTCTTTACGAATTTAGTTTCGATACCAAATCGGAACGATAGAAGTAGAATCGATGGAAGTGGTCGGGCAATCGGGCCGCGTTCTCGTGTGACTCAGCTGGCTGGAATTTCGCGACACGCGATACCGGGCTCGAGCGGCGGTTTATTAACGCGGCACGGGTAATTCTGACCACGATCGAGCATTAGAAATCCCCGTAGCCTCCCGAGACCACGCATACACTCGACCGTGAAAGGATTCCAATTGCAACGCGTACGTTTGGCCACGGAATTTCACCTGGCCGAGTTAACGACACCTCTCTTCATTTTTCTTCGTTTCGTACCACTTTTATTTATATCGCATTTTTAAAAAGTCGTTGGCTGATGTACTTCTCGAGTATCATACTGAACTAATGGAATAAATCAAAGTGGAGTAAATGTATTTAATAAACAGGTGAATTTAATAAACAGTTAATTGAATATCGCGTGTTAAAATTTTTGTTCAAAATTCTGTAACTCTTCTCATACTTGTTCATTTATTTGTTTATTACTCCTTTCGAAACGAGGATTTTAATGAGTTATAAAAGTATCCGTACCCTCGGAATTATTTAATTCCAAATAATTAATAATCTTTAACGATAAACGCGAACGTTTATGGCCAGGAATGTAGAAATAATAATTCACCGCAATATAACTGTGAATTTCAACAGATGACCGCGATATTATCGACATAATTATTAAATGGAAATTAATGATAGAAATGTCAAAGAACAGTATCCTGAACTGCGATAAAATTTTTCACCAAAGCGTGCTGTTTGAAGATTACATTAAATAACAGAAAATTAACGATAACGTTGTACTCGTACGTGACGCTCTCAGCCGCTTTAATTGGTTGCCGAATCTTTTTATTAACTGTACGGTTCTCTCCGCTGGTGTCTTTCAATTCTACCCAAAAAACATGAAAAATGTCGAAAGTTTTGTCCGGTCCTTACTCAGTGACCAGAGATCGCGTTGCTCAACTTTCGCTATGCGGGAAAATCACAGTCGAAAAGGTTCTTTGACCAAGAGAAATGCGTCGTTACGGTAGGTTACGAGACAAGGTGAACGAGGTGTGTAGGTTTTGCAACTCCACCGCGACTCGTTTCACATTTGTTTCCGCGAGCATCGTGGATTATTTTTATATAGAATGAGTTTGTTCGATCTCGATGGGAATGTACCAGAGAGCACGGAAAAGTTGAACGTCGATTACGTGCAAACGGGAGAACGGCGAGAACGTACACCGTATGCGTACCATAGGTGTACACGCCAGAGAAAACCGGTCCTTTATAATTACAGGGTCCACCGCGGACAGGCCGTCCACCGATATACAAGGGTACGCACCCTGAATAAACGTCCGGCGAGCCACGCTAGTGATTTCGGTCTTTCCTTTTCGCCAGCGATCTCTAATCGTTCGCTCGTTTCAGCGTGTGTGTCTGAATGCGGCGGAATTTTTAGACGCCGTGTACGTGGTCGAGGTTGGCGAATTTTTACAGAAACTGAAATAAGATAGTAAAAGTAGATTTTACGTTGTGTGTAGTCGATGGATGTACAGTCCTGCTCGTAAGTATTAGAACGTCCGTTAAACGAAACGTGATCGATCGATGGAGATTCTTAAGGAAACGATTAATTATATATTCGCTTAATTAGAAGCGAATGTTAAATTAATAGGGTAGAATTATACGTACGATTTATGTGGGATTTTTTTCTAAGATTCTAGACGAAATAATAATCTCGAGTCTGTGAGCTTATTTTATTAACTTAAAGAGCTGCAAAAAGCGATAATTCCACTCATGCACGCTGATCAAGTATTTTAACGTTTCCTTTTATCCACGTAGTATTTAGAAACAGATTTCACGAATAAAGATGTGCCATTATTTACCATTATTTGAATTCGCTATAATTAACAAATACAACGTAATCGATGTAATTTCAGTAAACGATAGACCGTTTCATGCATAACGTGTTTTATCCATGTATCGTGTATGCACGTTTCTTATGTTAAAACGCAATATCTACCGAACGTTTGATAAGTTTCTCGCAGATTTCTCGTTTTATCTCGTATTCCTCGACTACCCCAATATTTATGAACGGGCTTGTACGTATAAACGGCCGGGCAGTTTGATCGATCAGAGCTGGCGCTACTATGGAAAACCACCTGCCATCTTCTGTAAGCTTCGTGTCAATTTTTCACTCGGCGAACTTGAAGATAATCTTACAGCCACGGTGGGTGGTAGGAGTTTCTCTTGCCGAAGATTTTACACGGCACGGATTAAAAGGTAAAGGCACGCTATCGAGAATGAAGTTTAAAAAGAGCAACTGGGAGGAGGCTATCGCGAGGACCATGACAGGGATGTAGTTCGTGCACGACTCGGATCGGCAACCGTTCGAGCTGCGAAAAGAACGCTGTCGTGACCCGTCAACTTTGCATGCTGATGTTCGAGGTAGACGCGACGGTTGTGTGCGTTTTGCGTTTCTTTGGTAACACGCAGAACTAGACACGACCATGTGCCATACAAAAGCACAGCAGGAGAATCGAACGTGCACACGAATCTGTCTAGCTGCGGGCTAAAATAAACAGCAAGTGCTCTGATCGATAATATATTCGGTTGCTTTGTTTCGTTTTCACGAAACCTATGCAACCATTTTGAAAGCTACCGTGAATTTTACCGCGTCCGATTTTCCTCTTTCGGATTTTGTCATTAATCAACTCCGCGATCACTTAGTTGCCAACGCAATAGTTATCTCATCGAGGTAAGAAATTCATAATGATTCGCGTATCGTCGTAACTATTCGTATAGTTGTATTAGGGTGTCCGAAAAGTTTCTTTCGTTTTATGAGGAAATAATAGACGCACAACGTTTGTCGTTTTATATTAATTTGTCGAATTACGTACGATCCATTTTGTTCCGTTGAGATAAACACCGCGACATTTCACACACTTGGTTTGTACGAAGGTGCATTGTTGTAAAAAACACGTATGCGAAAGAAAGACACTTTCCATGCTCGACCAATTTCTTCGAGAGTGAATTTTTCAAAACCAGCAAACGATAATTCGTGCGTGTATTTCAAGTGCGAAGTATTAAATGGAGATGTAATTCGTTGGATAATAACGATAACCTTTCCATAAGGTGTAGGAAAGCTTCCGTGGATCATTGTATCTATGCGCTGTACAAAGCTGTTGTGATGTATCGATAAAAGTATACATCGAGTATTACGAAATTTATTTTCGACAAAAACGTACAATCTCGATAGCCTTGTATTCTTCCAAAGCGAACGATATAAAACAACGGCAACTTTGACGGTGAGCCAATATCGAGTCAGCATGACTGTACACACTCGCGCGGTACGCTTCCTACGCAGTTGCCGCTTCGAATCGATTCTTTTTAAATGGAAAATCCCAAACGACGTCATGGTAGTCGACGCGGTGATCGAACGACGCGGCGCGATATTAATTCACGAGCAATTAATCCAATTAATTTGCATAAACTGAATTACCGATAATTGCTACCACAATCGGTGAAACAATGCAGGTTACGAAGTTGATCTAAAATGTAAATACATTTAACGGTCGATTCAGACGGGGTAAAAAACGATGTTCCTCTCGCCGACAGGCTTTTTGCTCTGATACCGGAGGAGGTGTCGAAATCAATGATAGGGGAGGGGGGGTTGGTCTGGCTGGAATAATAAAAAGAGCCGCGATACACGCGTCGAGAACACGATGGGTGTGGTCGATATATTCGGCCAGCGTTTTTCTCGCTCCCTTTTTCAGCCTTATCCCTTTTTATCCGAGCTCGCGAGATGGCCGCGCCGTGCCAGGCACTAATTCTAACGTCGCGGATCAAAGAGCCACGTCCCGCCTAGCTCATTAGTCATAATGACGCCTCGATGCCTGGAATTAACGCCGATAGACGACCGCGCCACGGCCAGATTCCCCGCCACTTGATCGACCAGAATTTCGCGCCGCGCGTTAGGTATAAAGAGTAGCCCGGAGCAGAGTGAGAAAAAAGAAAAAAATAGGAAGATTCACTGTCGGCCCTTTGGTTTCAAAGGCGAAAATTCTCTCACGCTGCCTTCTCGTCGACGATCGGAGAAAGTGGATGGACTATCGATCGACTGGCCGACGCCGCGGTGCTTCCGAGGAAATTGAAAATAAAAATAGCAAGTATACGGAGACGACTAACGACTGTAACGAGCGTGAACGCTATAGAAACGCGGCAATAGGGCGATTAACCCCTTCCCAACATAGCGGTCTGCGATGGAAGGATGTGTTTACATTGCAATACAAATAATTTACATACGATTCGCTACGATGTGAATTTTTGTCAAGGATAATGATCGCGGACAATTTTGTTCGTTCAATGAGGGGAAAATAAAATGCGTTGGTTTGCAGTTTATCGTGCAATGGATCGTAAAATAGACAGAATCTTCGAAGATGGAGTTAACAACGAAGCTATTATTTGTCGTGGGTTATTTAAATTTCCTAGCGATATCATCTTTAAGAATGAGAATGTATCTACGAGGTATTCATTAACTGGGAGCCATATTTTTCGAAAATAACGTTAGAAGCATCGTATCTCGATGTGAGAGCTGTAACAAGTCCAACGACGTAATACACTTGCAACTAAATTAATAATGTTACTCCGCTGAAAAGCGAAAACACAGCTATTTATTTTAGCGAAACGAAGCAAACGTTTCACGCGTTACGATCTCATACTTATATAGCGCGTGATATGATCTACAGAAAAATGGTACATGGAAAATATAAACACAATACGCTTTACTCCGTTAATTAAAATTTTTATCCTTGCTCGACAGACGTCGCATAGATCCTAACGCCATTGAATTTCATTCCGCTCTATGGCAAACGAGTAGATAAAACGAAGAAGCGTAGTAATAAGAGAGAAGAGAGGAAAAAGTGGAAGTACGATGCGGGAGGTATGCCCGGCAGCGGCGCCAGCGGCGTCCCGTGTTTCGCATTTAATTAGCCACCATATGCGGCAATTAATTAAGAATTTCTCGCGGTATCGATGGTTTTGTCAACGCTACGCGTTAACCGTCCCAGATCATTTTTAAACAAAGAACACGATCAGTGACAATCCTACTTATAGATTCTTCTCTTTCCCTTTTTCCTTCCAAGAATCAGACATGTACATAGAATTACAATTCACCCTGTAGAAAGAACGTACTTCCGATCGTAGTCTGAAAATTCGACTCACGGTGTTTAATTCGAGGTAGTATCGAAGGTAGGCGAGCGCTACTTGGATCGGCGCGATCACGTTCGCGCTCAAAGCAGAATTCCACTGCGAACGAACGCTGCGCGTACCGTTGGCGTGGCGCGCGATAACCGGTAATAGCCTGGACGGTAACAGTAACAGTGTAACTGACCTACAGACTGCTCCACACCTGGATGCATCTCGAAAGCTGTGAGAACGGCGGCGCGTGCGCTCGCGGACTGTTCTTCCGCGTGCTGTTCGATCATTCCAATCGTTCTCGTTGCTCGTGAAGCTAAATTATTCCGATAACAACGTTGCCCGTTATAACAAGACGGACTTTTTTATCGTAGTGGGGAATTTTCGTCGGAGGAAAAGTAGCACGGTCCGTTAACGAGGTACGGAAGGAAGGTCTTCCCAAACGAGGTAATTAAGAAGAGGAACTGCGCGCTAATGAATCGTTCGACGAGGATGACGTTGCGCGTGGTCGATGCGATTTTTCCACCGTCCGTATCGGGGCCCTGTCTAGCCCCTGGAAATTCTAATTAACCGCTCGACCGTGTCGAAACCTTTCGATCCGTCGGTTCTCACACTGCTCCTCGAAACGCACGAGCGACGCGAGATTCCCAGAAGGTTGCAGGGAAATGCAATCGAGTGCGTTCACGCGCGCTCGCCGTGCCCCGGCTGAATAGAAAGGGATTGCGAGACGCGAGAAAATCTTACGAATCGGGCCGTTCGATCGGGAAAAATCCCCGAAGGCTGATCGAACGCCGAGAGTTCAGAGTATCTTCGATGCAAAGTACGTGGCGTCGAAAATTTGATATTCCTTTTGGAATTTCTTCGGTACAAGCGATCACGCGCAACTTTTAGTACGATCCTGACCGATCGAATTCGAATCGATACGATGGCGAAAATTGCTGAAAGAAGAGACTGTAGGTTTATGGTAAATACGTATAGACGTTATTTTCTAGTGAAAAATCGACTCGTTATAAAATCACCGTAAGATTTTGAAAATACGAAATCCCTTTGAGCGAAGGTACAATACAACTGGCAGATTCTACCACGATCCTGGCAAATTGAATTCGGCTCGGAGCAATCGAGAGGCTTGCGACGAGAACCACTTTTGTCGAATTTTTGGACCTTTTAGATAATAACGTAAATTACCAATTCAAACGTATTTAATATTAGAAAACTGGAACTGAAACCTCCTGCGCAGTTTACTCGATTCACCGTTCTGTCGTGTGCACCTTCTTCTCAAAGGAGGCGTTTCGATTACGCAAAGGAGTTACAGCTGCGAGGGAAGAAGCTCGGTATAAGTGCAAACAGTTAGATGGAAAATGTTTAAGAGACTGAAGAGTGAGTTAATGGATCGATAGGAAGGAAATTTTTCCAGTGGGAAAGATGGTCGTGAAATGGCAATTGAGCGAACCATTGCGTTCTTTATATACGTACGATGTACACTCTTGTATACTCTGCTCTCAGCGGTTGATCGGAAGAAAACCAGCGATTTAGTCAACTGGCAAGCGTGTTTTGCTCGATGCACTTTCCAGGAAGCGTCGATCGAATTAATGTCTCGGCGTAGCGCGACCAAACGCGCGTCTGATGTTACATCGGCCGTTACATGTAGGGGATGATAACACGTTTCATTAATCATCCGTCGAAAGGGGCAAAGCCCTCGATCTTACCGGTGTTAATTATTCCCACGTGGAGAATCGAACCGGCGAACCTTCGGGGACGAGTTAAAATAAACGCGCATCAACTGCATCTCGAAGCGTTCCTCGTTTGGTTCTACTCGACTATGTACTCTTGGTGGAAAGAATATAGTCAGGTATAGCTATAACATAGCCGATATAACTACGAATTAAAGCGTATTAAGCTTGTTTTAAGTGGACGTGTCGTTGATCTAGTCGCAGCTAGAACCGTACAGACACACTCGTCGGTTGGAAATGACGCCAAAGCGAAAGCATCTTGAATTTCAGATTGCAAACGTGATTTATGAATCAAACGTCAGTGTATCTAACGTTGTGAGATTATAAGATTGTTAACATCTTGCTGGGAAAGCTCGAGAATCTTATTTTTTCTTTTCTTTTAAATATTCATTCAAAAATTTCTGTTTTAACAATCGAAACCGGTGTATGTACTGTGGAACTTGACCAATTTTACAGCCTCGCTATATCCTTTCCGCGAAGAGTGCATCTCGAACGTCGCAACTGGATTTTGAAAAAAAATCGTAAAAAATGAGCTTGTATAGAAGACGAAGGTGTAGAAAAATTCGCACGATATTGTAATTTCTGAATAATCGTCTTGGCGCGATGGTTGCGAACAAGTCGCTTAGATAACGTCGAGGAATACCGTGAGAGTGATCGGTACGCGGCTGCAAACGTGGTCACCGTGCTTCCTGGTTTCTCGCGATTTTCATTCATTGTGGTGCCCGGCTCGCGTTTCCTTTCGATTCAAATCGACTGCTGAATGAATCTCTCGCTCTTAGGTGGCTGCTGCGGTTTAGTCAGTGGTAGACCTAACCTACCCACAAACAAGTTCCTTTAACATCGCGGCCAATATACGTTTCCCGCTGTATAATTTCTTTTATTAAACCGCATTTGAGAAAATTATCAGTGTTTCACTTACTTTACGAACGTGACTGTGTAAGCCAATTTGAAAACGTTCATACGTTTAAACAATACGGTAAAAATTGGCTTCTTTTCGTTAACCCCTGCGTGTTGCTTAAATTCCCTCGCGTAATTCGCCACTAAATTCAAACTAGGAATAAAGCGGAATTTCCACGTGTTAAAAAAATAAGGAAAAAAATCTTATACATATACTGAATCCATTTACACAAATTTTCCGTAATTAAAGTATAATTAGCCACGTTTCTACGCGTTCTATCTCCACCGTACCATCGTATCGTACACATGTGTATCGTGTACAACGTGCTATACGAGAAACCACGCGACCGGAAACCTATCACATCGATTATTCGAGTCTATCATAATCTAATCTATTACGTAATAATCTAAATATAACTATAACTACACGAGAACTCGATCCATCGTATTTTCTCGCTATACTATTCGATAGATACGGTGTAGAATGAATGTTCATTTTGTCAGCGGAGAATCCCTCGCGTCTCGGCTAGAGAAAATAACGATGGCGCGTTTAAACGGAATCGGTGGCGGCTCATCTGCTTTCAGGGTGCGTCAGAGATCGCGTTGATCGGTCTGTGTGGGTCCGCGCGTTCCATCGAAGCCCGAGGGATCGACGACTTCCTCTTTCTCACGTTTGGCTCCGCGGTTTCGTCGCGACGCGACGCGACACGTCGGTGAGAACACTGGTTGGTTGAAGCGGGAGCTCGATGTTCGTGAAGCCACGGCAGACACGGGGCAGAGGAGCGTTTTTCTTTGTATGCATTCCACGCGTCCCGGTACGTGACATAATCGGCACGACACGCGTGTACAACGGTGCCATTATTCGCGAACAATGGGACAAGCCGCGTACAGAAGGCTCGGCTTGAAAATAGCGCGTTAACCGGCCGGATGTTGCCCCCGAATCTTATCTCGCTTGTTAGATTCTAAACTCCAGATCTAATCTGTCCTTGGTGAAATTTTCTATCGAAGCTACTGTAAAGTTCCATTCGTTCGAACCTATCGATAAACGGATAGTTGCTGTACTTAGCTAAGTATACTACTGGGTAGTAAGTACTAGGATACCTACTCGTTACGTTTATTGGAAAATTTCAACAAATCTTAGATCGTTTTGTATTTTACATGATAAAACACATATGGTAGAAATGAAATAGAGTTTTTAGGGTAAAGTAACTGGGAAATAAAAGATTCAATTTGCGGTTATTTTAAATATTAACAGTTGTATGTCCTCGTTCGTAGGTATCGAGGTGCTTACAGGAAATGAAATACACCTGAAAAATTATTCCAGTCTTTGAGAATTGTTTTTCATAGGACCTCGTTCGTTAGGTCGTTCTGAGCTTACAAATTACTCGATATTATTAGATTTTAACGCCACGTGGATGTTCCAAGCTTTGTCTAAGCATTGTATATATGTATATACATATAGATACGTTTGAATGTACCTGTCGTACATTTTATTTCGTGCCAGCAAATAAAACTTTGATAAACGAATGGCCTACTGTGCTCGACGTACGCTTTTTCTCCTTCTTCATCTGAAATTCACGAATTACTCAATTGTAGGAGCAAATGACGGAAATTCTGTCCTCCCTAGAGAGATTTTTCTTGAACGGCAGACAGGAGATATGCGATCGCGTAAATTGCAGAAATAAGAATCGTTCGTGCGACCCTTTTTTACGGCTGAATTTTGCGCAACTATACGGGAACGCTGGAAACTGCACGGCTCGCTGTTTCTCCAAGGGGAACAAAAGCCCACTTATCTACCAGCGGGCAGGTCTCGATCTTAATACTCGAGACCCTAAGGTTTCGCTGAGATTAGGTGTTGCTTCGGTCACGACGTAGCCTATCGACCGTCTCGATAGTAAATGAAAATACGTGTGGAACGAGAAACACGAGTATGTATAGCGCCAGTCGCTCCACGAAAGTATGGTCCTGCAAGCAGATGACTTTGAATTTTCACATGGTGCACAGTGGCCCAGGAAAGTGTTCGTAGACACATTTCAGGAATATATTACGCGCGTGAAACATTTTTAAAATTTCATTCCCGCTGTAACAAGATCCGGCCGCCTTTATTAACTCGATTAATCGTGATTGTCAATAAAGTTTCCAATATAGTAAATATTAAGTTGTCTGAAAAGTTTTTTTCGCTTTATAAGGAAATAATAGACGCATAATGTTTTTTGTTTTATATTAATTTATTGAATCATGCACGAACATAATAATAGAGATAGAACGAAATGGATCATACCTAATTCGAGAAAATAATATAAAACAGAAATTGTTGTTCGTCTATTATCATCTTATGAAACGAAAGAAACTTTTCGGACAACCTAATATCTCTCGAAAGCCAACTGATCGACTCCGTTTGTATGAAGTTTTCGATTCACGAACCAGCGTCGTAATTAATATTTAACATCTCGAAAAACATTTAAAAACTTGATGAACGTGTTTCACGAACTTTGTCATTGTCGTGTATTCGTCGCAAAGAGATGGCCTTTTGTTATCGCAAATTTCGAGATAAATTTTAGAAAATAGTATTCGCACACACGAGAAACCGTTAGAAAAAGCTGGCAATTCGTAGTTGCTCCGGTTCACGCGATATTGGTACACGACGACACCGTGTTAGCGTTCTCGTTCGATTCGTAGCTGTCGCTATTCATCGTCCATGGTCAATCCCTCGACTACTCCCTCGACGAGCAATCGATCGCACCCTTTTCGCAGTGATGAATTTCTTTTCGTCGGGGATCTCCCTGGAGTAAAGTGGTCCGTTGACCTAGATACGTCATTCACGATAGCCAGGAATCGGCCAAAAGACGATTTGTCCTTTCTGTCAACGATTTGGCGCAATTACGGTGAAATCCTTCGGCGCACGGATTCCTCGAGCTAGATGCTCCGAGTATCGGTGGAATATTGGCAACTCGACTTTCCCTTGAGAATATGAAGCTGCTCGTACCACGTTGAACCAACGTCTCTAGCCTCTCGACATCTTCGCCAAGATTGCCGTGTCTCTCCTGGAAACGACGCCACGCTCTTCGAGAATTAATATTCGTTCAGGCGATACAAAAAAGTTTTCCGAGAAATCTCTGGGATTACGAGATCTCCAGGATTAAAAGAGCGAGTCTCCGGCACGTTATCGCGGAGGAAAAGTAAATCGGAATTTACGCGGTCGCCAGAGAATCGTCGGTGATTACGTTAGCCAGCGTCGGTTTCTCGTGCATCGGTGTCGGATCGGCTTCGGGCGACGATCGTTTCGTACCGACGACTATAAGTTGGAATAGAGTGGAATAAGAAAGAGACGAAACCATCGATACGCCGTGGTAAGAAGGAGAAGAAAGTAGAAGCAAAGGGAGACGGAGACACGAGGGAACGTGGCGTGACACGTCGTGATCGCTAGAAAGAATCTCGTTCTGCAACCCGGAAACGCCGTGACTAACAACTCGGTATCACGAAGGTGGAAGAAAAGGCTCGCGAACCCTTCGGGGTGGATATCTCCTCTGGGGTCCAGGAGGGTCATCAACCATCGACCGCCATGCCGGCCGGGATCGAGCATTATTATGACCAGATCTAATTGAAACTCCATGGTTCGAGCTGCCTCAACTTTGGTTTGCTCGACTAGCATGATACAACACATCGAGTTGCCTTCAAGTTGTTTCGTGCAGTGCACGTCGCATAGCGATACTACACAGTTGCTACGTACGCTATACGCTGCCAAGTATCGCGATATCTATCGATATTTGGTATTAATGCTCTAATTTCTTAACTATTTCATCGTAAATCTGTTATCTCATTCGCGATGTACGCGTCTCGAAATATTAAACAAAGTAATTGTTAACGTTTTCCAATAAATAGCAGATGATCTGACGCTTTTATGGTCGGTAGTTTGGTGTTCCGTCCTTAGAGTAAAACGTATGTTTCACGAATCGAGCGCTAACGGCGTCGAGGCGACGACAGTCCGAGCCAATAGCAAGGTACAAACTTAATTTCGCGTGTCTGGAAAATGTCGTAGTCGAGAACTTTCCAACTTCTCGCATAATCGTGTGGGACGAATTGTTCTTCCTTCGTAGACTCTGGCAAACATACGCGAGAAGCTGGTCGTTAGGCTCAGAAAGGGTGACCCAAAGAACCACCCTGTCAACTCCTGCAAAGTTTATGGAAAATTGCACGAGTGATACTATTTCACCGGTTGACACAGCGTCGCAAAGGTCTGTGATCTTCTTGGCTCCAAGTTCCTCCGCGGTTGCGTGGTGTCACGGCGTCGCGAGCCCCGGGACCACCGCAGGGAGATCGGCCGGGTCTGCCAAGGAAAAGCACGCTCGCTCGAATCTCTTTTGACATGTACCGTCGTCCTGGACTGCGAGGGTCTGTCAGCGCCGATCCTTTCCACTCTAACGAGCTAAAACGCCGGATACGACGGTCCGACGATAACGCGCATATACCTTTTCCTCCCCTTTCCCTTCTATTCTCGCCGACCCGAGAGTTTTATCCCTCTTGGCGATCCAAAACCTTCTCTGTCCAAATTCGATCGATAACAAATTTCACAAAATTTTGACGTATCAGCGATTCCGGGCGTCCAACGTTCGAAATAAATCCCGAAAACTATGTCGTGTTGGATTAATGGCTCGCGTTGGAAAACACACTTTTCCCGTCACGAGTCGTGAATCGTAGATCGACCGGCTAAAATTGGAAATAAATCAAAACTCCGTGTCACTCTGGATCGATGAGACACGTTGGAAAACGCATCCTTGCGTTACGAGCCCCTCTCGATGGTTCGAAGCAGGTGCCGCTTGCGTTTCGAGAGCTAACCAATGCGCTTCTCCGATCTACGAGCTGCCTCGTTTTCATCTACGACTCATCATCACTCGAAAACAACGCGTGTTCGCGGTAGGTAGACCTCTCGAGGTGTTCGCACCTCGCAAATATACCGCACCGGAGAACGTCGCTAAATTTACGCGACTAGCTAAACTTCGCAACGAGTTAATAACGCAGGCCAGCGTAGCCCTCGCTCCTTGCTCGCTCTCTGTTGCTCCCTCTCTCTCCTCGATATTGTCTCTCTCTTTCTGTCTCTCTCTGTTTCCCTTGGTAAGATCGATAGCTTGAGCCGAAACAGGGCCGTCCGCGAAAGGGGCGCGTGTACCCGGAACGTCAATTACCAATTTCCCTATCGAGGCAACGTTGATGAAACTAACATCGAAAAATATCTAGAGACCGAAGTCGCCGACAGTCGAGGAACTCCTCGGTCTTGTCTCTAGACGTACAGATAATATCGAGTTTAACGAGGTGAAAGACATCTTTGACCCGCGTACAGTTTATTGGCAAACTTCCGTGGCACGCTAATATTTCATTCAAATAAACGAAGTTTCACTGTAGAAACCACTCACCTGAACGTGAACTTCTACTGTGCGGTAGAATTCCTATTATAAAATCCACTCTCCTGAAGATGAACTTGCACCGCACGGTAGAACATCTATTGTACGAGCTGCAGTTCTATGAACTGTTTATTTCATCACGGATTCAGACAAATGGAATTCTTGTAGCGTGTCATTCTACTTACTCCAGCTACTAACTCCTGAAGTTGTCCCTCCATTGTCTCTCTGGATTTTGTATTTCTCGGAAATTTTATTCTCTTTGGAGATTTTGCGATTATAATTTTACATAAGCAAGCTGATGTAAAAAAAACTGTATTTAACATACTCTTCATTTCAGGATCAAATAAACGAATCGTTAAATCAAATCCACTTGGAGATTCTTGTAGAATTTTGTTCCAGTTACAACATCGCAATCTGTGTTAATTTACCAACCGGGTAAACCGATCGAATTACTATACATCGAGTACGATACAGATACCAATAAGAACAACTTCTATCGTATATCCTAAAGTTTTCCAATAATTTGCTTCTAAAGGAAATTGTTCGATAAACCTGTCGTCGTCGAACTCTGCGATAATAGACGTGACGATGCTATCGAGCCACGACATCTACCTAGGTGTAGACGTCTATTTACGCGTAAATTCGCGTTGATTAACGTAAATAAGCCAGTCGATTCTCAGCCTCGTATTCAGAAACTGTTAGTCGAGCATTTACAAAATAAACAGCGACAGTTATTAACAGCAAAGTCGTATAATTCGGATGTTTTGCGGAGAGAGGCTTAATTTTATGTGCCATGTATGTAACGCGGTCGTTGCGACATCATCTTCGTCAGGCGCGTTTACGGCCGAACGAAGTCATCAAACGCGTTTTTAATTTCTTCAGCTCGAGTCGTTGTACCAGCGTCTTCTTTCCCTTGCAAATACGTCTCGTAAAAATACGATTCGCGACGACGCGACGACGCATCTCATTTTTGTTTTTCTCGCGCTTTGTCTCCAGCAAAGTTTCTTCGGAGACAGAAACTTTTCGGCCGCCCCTCGCGAAAAATTCGACGCCCTTCCCCCGCCCCCTGTTCGTGTCACCCCAACACCAACAAGAACTACCGGAACGATTTAGCCAGCGGCTTCCGCTCCGACTTTCTACGAGCTTCCGGTTCGCCCTCCGCGTTGCAGCTACGACTACGCAGGCTGTTTCCCTCGTTGGCGTTTATTTAAGGAACTCGTATTTCTGACGACAAACTCGCGCTTCAACATTAATTCTCTTTTCTAGTATCGCATCGCTGTATGCGTTTTAACCCCTTCAATCTGGAGAGGCTGATATGGTGTTGGAATCGCGTGCTCGGTATCGTTGATTTGCCACGCTTGTCGAACATTCAACTTACAGTAATTTTCGATTCATCGGAATTTGCTTTAGTAGTTTCGCTAATTATTGTAACGAATACTCTAATTTAGATATTTTAGATATTTCTGCGTACTGTACGTAATCTGTGCGTTTTTGCAGCTGCAAATTTCTCTACCTTCCCAATATCCCTGTATCCCAAATATAACGTAAAAGTCCACTTGTTAATAAAAGCTTGTTAATTACTCTTATCGCTATATCGAATTTGTAACAGTCTCGGCTAACGAGAAACGGCGACAGAAAAATCTGAAAAACATCGTAGTTGGTAACGCTAGACGGAATGCTGCGAACATGCCAATGTCCTGATTCGAAAATAACCTCTTCTCTTAAAACAGTCCTGTTGTAAAATTACTTACGAAACTTCTCAATCTCGTTCTTTCGCGCGGAATATCTACCGATATTCAGGGATCATCTTCTCGCTGGAAAAAAAATGGTGAATATTCTCCGAACATTAACTATACATACAAAATCCGATCTAAAAGAGTCTCGTAATTTCTTAGAGAAAGAATTTCGAGAAAAATACATACTCTGAAAAGTAGCGTTCTAAACCAGGATACTCTCGTAACTCATAACTGTACGATCAGGTACATGGATGAATCATCGTCCGAGTCGGCACTTTCGGTTTCTAAAATCCATTAACCAACCGCTTCATCGATCACCGCGAGCCGCAGCTAAACCGAACAAAGACCAACGACTGGGATACCGCAAAGTTCGCTGGAAACCAAGAGATCGCACGCCAACGACACTCACCTTTCAGCGTTTATTGCGCGATGACAACGTTAAACTCGAACGAAACCGAGACGCGGTTAAGCCTGTAGAGTCTGTGTTTTATAAGGAGATTCGCGAGGATCGCGGCATGGTTTTCCGAGACCGGCTCCGCAAACGTGCTGTCGTCGCTCGGGACGATCAAGCAGGCCGCGATATCGGTTCGTTATATCCGGCGAAGAATGTACTTGCATTGTGGCAGCGGTACTCGCTTTCCATTAAAGCCACCGCTAAATGACAGGTGAGCTGCGGTGGCGAGGCCAGAGACGGCCGAGATGGCCAGCACGTGTTGTAACATCGCGATCCTCCGCACTGCGGATCCACAGACACTCGGAGAAAATGCAGTCCGAGTCGGTGTTTTCATCGAACGTGAACACGTGCCAAAAATAAGCAAGTCGATAAACACGAGATAGGCGTATAATACGGAGGAAGAGAGATCGGTAAATATATAAATCGGAGCAAACTTGACCTTTTAAAAATCTCCTGCACCGGCCATCCAAATAAACCGAGCGTCTGACCTTTGCTTCTATTTTGCCATCTTTCCTCATCTGCTTGCAGTTTTCCTGTATCTCGCAGTTTTGTATTTCCCACTTTCAGTTTCTTTCGTTATAAATCGTCAGGCTGATATTCGAATACGTGTCCTGAATTTTGACTAAACTTACGATCACGCGGCGTAGATCGTGTGTCGTAATACGAAGCAAGACGAGAAGAATTAGGATAGAATGACGATTACTCTCAGTTCAGTTAATTATAACGTTTACGTTGGAAATCTCGAGTATCGAATTACGACCAGGCTAAATATGGCGAACTTTTTACGAACTTTAATAACAAAGCTCGGATATTAATTATCGGAGCGTTGTGCTTGTTTCCAACATTTTTCTAATTTATGTTCCTCTCTGCTGCTTTGATTATATCTCCATTGTGTCTTCCTGGTAGATATCCTCAAAAATTACTTCTCTAAAAGCGAATCTGTTTTCTGCTGTTGAGAATAGATTATTTTACGTAATAGAAATATATCGTTTTATTTAGAAATGTCCGCATCGATTCGAAGACAAAGAGAGATCCGCAGTGCGGATTCCGATTGGAGTGTCGCGTGTCGATGTAGGCAAATACGTGCCAGAAATAAATAGATCGACCCGTGACACTTCTCACGATCGATCGGACACGCGATCTCGTCTTCTCCATTCTTCTGCATTTTTACTCTCGAGCGTGTTCGTCGGCTTTCTCGAAACGTTTCTCGTTTACCGGTGCAGCGAGTGTATAAAAGTCGACGATGCGTTTTACCGTTTCGTCTTTGTCGTTCCGTGAAATCTAATATCGAAATGGCCACGGAAAAGTTTGCTCGCGACGAACCAAAGACAAATCGTTAGACTCTGTCGAAGCCGGTAGAAGAAGGAAGAAAATTCATTTTTAGAAAACGTCGGGGATTTAGTGGGACTATGGAGTCGTTAAAGCGAACCGAGTGCTTGGAAACTGCATGGTCGATGAGTGGATATTAAGGAAAATAATAAGAGGGGGAAGCAAGATTTCTACAACGTGGGGGGGAAGTCTGTTCGAGGGGACCCAGCTGTCGTTAAAGGTTTATCGGTGACTCGTACGATCGTCGAAAGCTCGTTTGCCCGCTTAATTAAAAAGGGGGCTTCGAAATTGTGCCTTCTCGCCTGTTCCGTATCGTCTTTCCTTTCTCCGGCGTTCTCCCTCGTGCCCTTCGAGGGCAAAGGTTCGAAGGCCTGGCTGATCGTAGCTGATGGGATTTGAAAGAATTAACGCGCTGGGGGAAAGAGTTGTCCGTAATCTGTCGAAAATCCTGCGGCAAAGAGAGCAACGAAATTACCATGGTAAAACGTTCGGGATTAATAAAGGAGAAAGAAGCGGGAGCTGAATAAAAGCCGACAGAAATTCGCGGATCGAGTGGCTTTTCGCGAAGCGAGCGCGAGATATCGAGACGAAAGAGATCGATGTGTATAGAAGGAAGAGCCAATGGATAGAAGCTAGTGGAGACGAAGAAGAGGGGAAAAAAAAACGGGGCGAGCTAAGGCGAAAACGAGCGAGGTACAAAAACTCTGGAAGTGGAACGTGGATGTCTGGCATTGGAGATCCTTCAAGGAGGAAAAAAAGCGAGCAAGATGAAAAGAAGAAGCGTGGAGGAGCAGATCGAGAGAGGGGGAAAAAAAGCAGTCGAAGCAAGATGAACGACAGTCGCGAAATGAAACGACGGAGATTAAAAGGCTCGGGGGAGGAAGACGAAGGATGAAAGAGACGGGAGATACGAAACGAAGAAGGAGCCAGGAAAATCCTTGAGGAGTTGAGGAGGATGAGGAGGAGGAGGAGAAGGGATGACACAATAAAAGGATCGAAAAGTGGAAGGTGGTAGATTGAAACAGGTGGAGGATAAAGTCCTGGAGAATCGGCAAGTAAAACGAGAGAAGTTAAAAAGAGCCGACCGAGAGAGGGATGTTAAAAAAAGAAGAAATAAAGCAGTCGGGCACCGCAAAAGGTTTGAAAAAATAAAGCGAAAAAGCGCACGCTCGAGAAAGACTGGCAGGATATGCCGCGAAGGGAAGCTGCCACGTCCTAAAACAGACACGAGGGGGAAGAAGATAACGTCGGATACGTTTGCGTGCCAGTGTATCAGTGGGTCTTAACCTACCCTCTTCTTCGTAAGATGCTGCTCGCTGCGGGATCATTAGATCGATTCAACTCCGTTTCCTTTTTCCCTCTTTGGTGCAACGGAGCAACC
Source organism: Bombus soroeensis (assembly GCA_014737365.1). Taxonomy (NCBI): domain Eukaryota; kingdom Metazoa; phylum Arthropoda; class Insecta; order Hymenoptera; family Apidae; genus Bombus; species Bombus soroeensis. The sequence continues at coordinate 5,114,447 of JACXIL010000251.1, read as the reverse complement.
TGTCGAGAGATGATACAGATGGTCGACAAATCTCCAAGGGTTTCGAATCTTATTTATCCTTGTTTTTTATACTCTGCCTAATAGAGTTTCTACTTTGACGGTTTAATAAAGCCTACTTTATCACGTGTGTTCCTGGCGATCGTCAAGTAATTCTACGTAATACGTGATAATTAAAGTGAGAACGGTATATACTTGTCAGATTTTCCGTCGACAAATCGCAACACAGAACTACTATTACAGATCATAATTAATAACGATGAACAAATTTAGCCTGGAATCTCTTGAATTTCAGATATCTACCGCTGACCTGCTTTACTCGTTCCACTTGATTAATGGCACTGTCCGTCGTCTGCAACTCCTAGAGAGTCGATTAACTTTTATGCCTCTACGAGGCCGTTTACATTTTTGCAACCTTTGCTCTCTCAAATCGCTGCAATTTTAAATACGCCGTCCTCCATTCCCATTGTATCTTCTTCGCGCTAACCTAACACGAATAGAAGTAGAGTACATCAATGGAAATTTATCTAACGTAGCTAACTAAATAAAATAAAGTTCTGTCCTGTTTACACGCGTACTCCGTATACGCGTTCAGGCACAGATGGAACGGAAACTTGACGCGCGTTTCTCCGAGTACTATGCTCTCGACGATCGCGCTATCTCCCTCGTATTCTTTGAGGGACAAGTGCCGGCTTGGAAGTTACGAAACGACCGCCGTTGGAAAAGTTTCGTCATGATAAACAGATTCTTTAGTTCGACGACAGCCAAGAGGAGAGGAAGGCTCGTCTTGAAGCTCTCGGTGGTAGGAGACCTTCTGGTTACTGGGTGAATCTTGTTAAACGCGCGTTACACGGCATGCATCCTCATTGGCGTGATGGATCGTGCGTAACGACGACAGCTTAAATTTCCGGCCAAACCACTCTCCCCTTCTTACGCCAGGCTGGCTTCCAAATTTCAAGGTCGCTGGACCTACCGAGGGTCTCGTTCAACTCGCGTAATCTCGTTATCGCATATTGCTCGCGTGCACGCAAGGAAAATAAGAACAGAGTCTCTTCGTGGCGCCGAAACTTACGTAAACTGTTTCGTTTCGACGTTTTACTTGTTCCACCGTAGACGTCTCAAGGATAGTGACAACCGGTGGCTTCGTACGTAAGAGCTCCATGTGTCTTTATCGAGGGGACGATAATTTCAGGTAACCCGCGGAGACTCGTATGCGAATTTAATGGAACCAGACTCCGGTGAAATGGAAGTCCATTAAGTTCTGCCCCCAGTGCTCACGAACCTGCGCTCTTTCTCAATAAAGAGACTCGCACTCGCTGCTTTCGCGCGTATTCTACATCGTGCACGCGCGTACTCGCGGACACTCGTGCATAATGCAGTCTTATTTTCCCTCCTTTTCTCTCTTTTAACCTTTTTCACCGTCTTGAACCAGTTTCTTAGACGGTTCTTTCGTCGCTTTAGAGTCATTCTTTCGAACTTTTTCAACAAATAATTATCGTTTCTTTATCCATAGGTATATTATATTGTTACTATCATCGTGTAATTGTATATTATACTACGATATACAATTTGCTCAACTGTATTTAATTAAATTCTTAACTGTCGGTTCTCCACTATTCTCAATTCAATGTTCTATACGTCGTAAGTAACTTTCGGTAGAATGATCGGTAACGAATGATCGTAGCTAGCCTGCGAAATTTTGCCGCAAAACCGTATTTTTATGGTCGCGCTTAATGGAACTTAATTGCCACGCGGGTTATTTTTATATTCCGGGACGATCGATCATCGGCGCGTGAAGCGGGTTATTTGCGATTTTTGGGCTAAAAAACTCTGGCGCGTGTCTATTCCAGCCTGTGGTTAGTTCACGTTTCCAGATGGAGCAACGAAGACGGGGACGCGCGGTCAACGTTCGACGCTCCCCGACAACGAGGTCGTTTTAACCCTGAGATTCGGACTTTTGGGTCATCGGGGGTCAGAGGAGACCGGTCCATTGTGGCGGCGCAGCGCGCGCGGCCACCTCTTCTAACTCGGTGCAGTGAACTCAGGGCCGTATCGATTCGGCTGGCATTTTCGCGCGCGGCACGGGTTCCACGCTCCGCTTCCCGGCATCGTTTATCGATACACGAGCCGATGTATAGCGCGCGGAAGGCCGTCGTAATCCGACGATCCCTCGACCCCCGCCGCCACGCAGCGTATACCTCGCCGTATAAAATAGAGCGACGGGTGTTGCGTGCCTGTTAAATTGCCGTTCGTAGTTCCGCCCCCGCGAGCACCTCGCTAGTTAGACACACAGTGCGCGCCAGAGGATCCCGGAACACCGTCGGGCTTCGCTCGACGACTCTCCAGCTCGCAACTTTAAAGTTGCTCGAGATATGCGCCCGACGAGCCTTTTAAATTTATGAGCTTCGCGCTGGAAAATGCGATCGAGAGTCGTTTTTCGCCGCCACCGAGAGTGATGTATCAGCGATAGAAAGAGAGAGAGAGAGAGAAAAGTCTTGCAATCTAGCTGAGTGGAATATTTGAAACCGACAATACAGAATGTTGCCTGCTTGCTCGTTTTTACGAGTACGAATTTTATTTGGAATTTTAAGTAAGTTTTTCTGACATGTACAAAAACATGACTAAAAATATAAAGTGTGTTCGATTCTAATTGAATCTAGTACTTAAATCTAGAGCATAAAATTTGCTATATTTGGCGAGGTGAGGGTAACGGTGGCTCTTAGTTACAAGATGACCAACTTTTCCCTCGATTTAATTTTTGCAAAGAAACGACGACCAATGTATTCGAGTATATCGACTCGACCGTGTTTATCAGTTGAGAAGTTAACGAACTGATGGTAAAACGCGTTTGTGAATTGTACAATCAACCTCAAGTTCTTCTTAGCTCCTATGTAGACTCAACGTGTTCCTGTTCGGTGGTTTCTACGACACTGTATATTCTCGCTTAAAGCGGAAAGGATTCATCGTTACAAGATCAACTATGCTTTCTCTGAATTTTGAATTTTGAGAGAAAAGGACGACCAGTCTATTTAGTCGTAGCAACTCGATCGTGTCGCGAATCGACGAATCGGTCGTCCAGCGGAAAGAGCGAGGAGTCTCGAGACAAAGTTTTTCAAAGCCGATCCAGACTCGGTGTGTAAACCCCTCGCTGGCTTCTAGGCATCTCGAAAGACGGTCGATTTATTAAAGGTTCGGCGAAGGGAGCGCGAAACGCTGCGAGGCGTTTAAGCAACGCCAGGTGCATCCTCTCTGGACGTCAGGGGTCGGCGATGCATCCAGCGAAAAGATTCGTTGAAACGGTCGATACGTGGCCGATCGAAGCCAGCAGAAGCAACAACGGCAGCAACGCACGATAGGTACAACGACGACGACGACGACGACGACGACGACGACGACGACGGTCCACAAGTGCAAAAGCAGCAACCGCTGCAATAACAGCCCTCTTTCTTTCTCTCCCTCGTCTCTTTCTCTTCTTCGGCAGCGTTGTTTCACCGAAGCGCAGCTACGCCGCATCGGGCACCCCGCTGCCACACTGACTCTGATATACTCGCGAGATATCCGGCCAAGATTTAGTGCATCCTTTTGCTAGCTGCCCCGCAGAAAATCTGCGCCGGGAATCGCCCTTACAACCGATCGAAATGTTTCTCCTGTCCTTGAAATGAATACCACCGCTGGAAAAACAAGGTGATCCCCGTGCTTTAACGATACAGGCCCTACCTTCCTCCCACTTTTCTTTTCGTGCCTCTCTCTGCTTCTTCTCCTCTTCGCTTCCTTTCTTTCGTCGTTTTCTCCTCGCCACGCGGTGAAGAATCGCGTATAGCGAACTCGAAGCACCATTGCAACAACTTGGAAGATCGCTCGCGATTTCTGCGCTTGGAAAAATTGTACGGACGAACAGAGGGTTCGTTCGCCCAGTGGAATCCGAGAACACGATCCACGCTCGCGAGGGATGTTTTAGATACGAATTGTTCGCAAGCTGTATCGATCAGCTGCAGAAATCGGAAAGTACGGAAGAGCGTGCCGAGTGCTACAGTTTTTGGAGAATTTCCTTCGAATCGACGATTAAATAAATATCGTAGATTTGTTTAAAAGCGACCAACTCGTCTATGTTTCTGTTTCCCCACGTACTTTACATCTTTTCGATTAATGTTCAAATTATGCGCGCACGTAAGAGTTTTCGAATTATTTTCCTAGCTTCATAGTGTATACTCGACATTGATTCTCAGTGTATCTTCGAATCCATCACATTATTCCGTACTTCGGTTCCTTCGTATTAGAATACTTCTTCTTGGTCACCAGGTGGCAGAAAATTAACAAAAATCAACTCACATCTTTCAAATATTAAATATATTCCTCTCATAATTGGCCAGCCGGCTACGGTTAAAATTAACACTACATTTATGGCCCACGTGCGCCATCGTAACAGACTTTGCCAAAAGCAGCAAAAGAATTACATCCGACGTATCCCCTGTCAGATCTCGAAGACCAGACTGGCGCCATTGACCTCGCGCGCTAGTCGCTGGAATTTGCCTCTAATTAAATTGCGGCTGGTGATTTCATTTGCCAAGGGAAGTAACCGAACCGAAGGGAGGAAGAAGAAATAATTGTCGTAAGAAGATAGAGTGGTGTTTTTTCGGTGAGAAGGGAAAAAGGTTGCGGAGGAGGTCGGCGGACAGCGGAGCGTCTCAGGGCGCCACAAAGAGCAGAAGAACGGGGTTGGAGGGCTATGAAAGGATCTCGTGGAGAAGGGAAAAGGGGAGAGTTCCGGTAGATGGCGAATATAACACTGGCTCGCCGACGCGACGTTTTACAACCAAGAAGAGGGGCCCACGCAGGATTTATTGGCTAGAGAGTGGAGAATTTATGCGAAGATTCGCGCTGGCAGGTGGTTTTACCCGCGATGAAAAACCGAAATTTCTCTCTTTCTCTGACGATCTTGCGTCCTACGCTCGTCCCTCTTTCGATTCGAGGCACCCGCGTTGCTTCGCGGTCCCGCGAACAGATCCGCCACGAAATTGGAGATTCCTGTCTAGGCTGCTGGAGATACGTGGCTAAACAGCTTACCAGACGAAGCTGCGAAACAGGTTGCGCCTTCGCGATGAAGCTTCGTAGCTGCGAAATCGATTTGCGAGATTCAATTTCGGTGGAATTCGTTGCTACGTCGTGAGAATCGAAACGCGGCCCACCGAGGACAGCGTTCGTGAGCGATAACAAACGATGGTTTCGTCGATAGTATAGATTTCGACGAACGTCGACTTCTTTGTATAGAAATTATTGTAATATCGTAGACGAAAGGCCTAAGAGATACCGGACGAACCGTAAACAATGTCGCGAGAAAACCTAAGTGTCGACAAACCCAACAATGTATCGTCGGTCCTTCGATCGAATAGTTACGCGGAGAAAGACTGCGTGACCCTGGCCACGAGCGGTTGAGGAACACGTGCGTAGTGGGCCTAAGACAAAAATGCAAAAGACAAAGGGATGGTAAGGGAGAAAGACGAATTAACAGTCAGTTTTGGTTGAGAAGTCAGAGAGTGCGAACTGAGAGAGAACCGTGGTGACGAGAGTTGCAAATTAACTATTTAATCGTCCTAATTATAGTACGTTATTGTATTTAGTTCACGTTAAACAACCATCGTTTCCTGTTTGACCAACGTCTGATTAATCCATTTTAAATAAATTAATTGTAGTAAGATCCTACATTATCCACTGGACCACGTGGCTGTGAAATTAGAGCTTCGCATATTTGGTAAATCGTCTGTTGGCGATGTTCGCGTTACGTGCTTTCAATTCGCTGCTTATCCTCTTAAGTGAAAGGATAATCAATTTGTAAACGATCAAAAATTCGATGAATTTGGTGTTCGCTGGTCGAGGCCGGTCCCAAGGACAAAACCTTTTTATCCTCGAGAAAAGAAGATCTTTCGACATCGAGGACAAAAACGAAGACACACGAGAAACGTCAAGATGACAAATAACGTTTTCGTCAAAAGATCGTTCGAATATACGAAGCTCGTTCGTTCTTTATTGAAACACACTGGAAATCGTAAAGCGTTTCGTTCGAAGCCGAAATCGGCTGGAACGACAGTTTGCTTCGTGCGTGGGCTCGAAGATCAAACTGGACCATGCTCCGATACGATACGATCCATACGGTTCGCCAGAGAGAAAGGATGGTCCACCGTTGTTCTCCGGCGAACATCGACCGATCCTTTCGGCCGGCGTCGCTTTCTTTTTACCTGGTCGACTACCATCCTCCTATCCCGACGCGTCTGAGCTCGTCAAATCGCGCGCTGCTCGCCTCTTTTTATTTTCGTGCCCTCGGCCGTGGTTTTAAATGCAAATTTCGGCCCCGGCGAACGACCGATTCGAAAAACTCCGAGCGTTGAACTGCGCTCCCTTCTCCAGCGTCTGGCGAGGAAGTTTCCTTCTTACCAGGCGTATCTTAAAAGAGCAATTCTTCCCTTCTTTTGTTAAATATACGTGTTATACGTCTATTATATGGACACTGTACACTTCCAAGAAGAAACGTCGATTAGACAGAATTTACTCGCAAAAGTATTTGAACACTTAGCGTAGAAACCTGGTGTTCGTACTTTATATTTTATATAAAACTTTTCGAAATTTCATTGGCACTGCAACGACACACCAGTGTCATGATTATTATTTACGATACCTTTATATGCAATTTTAAATTGCTCGTTAAAAGGCACACGAATAAAGGGGATATGAACATATATTTTAATATGCGATAGCTAAATATTTGCATATGCGATAAATAATATTTGTATGCATCAATCTGATCAAAATCGAACTGTATAGGGCATTAAACGAAATTGATGTGCGAAAATACAGTATGTCTGGATCGTCGTTCGTTTTGTTGTAATAACGTAATTTTTATATATTTTTCTATGCTTCTCCTTCTCTTTTGTACATACATAAGAGTTTCATCCGTGAGAAATAAACGAACGAATAAATAAATAAACAAATAAATATAAATCCAAGATCGATCGGAACGAAATAATGAAGGGGGTGTTTGTTATCGATGACGAAGCTGAAATCAGGAACTTGGAATGAAAACGAACGTGATGCACCGGTGTCCCCTTCGATGAATTACGCTCCGAGGGTTTCATCAGGTTCGTTGCTTTTTTTGCGGTCGTCTCTTCGGACCCGTGACAAAAGTGCCGATGTAATTATCGAGAACCTGTCGGCGCCTCGTTAACAAACGCCGCCGTAAAGTTGGACGACCCCGTACGAGCGAGCGCGAAAGTGTCGGAACCAGCGTGGTCGGTCGTTTACAGGCAAACCAAGTTCGTTTCAACTCTGCAACAACATCGATGTCGTGTAATTTTCCAAATAAAAGTTGCGTAATCTTTTACGATTCGAGAAGTTCTGAATTTGCGTTTCCATCGATTAATGAAAAAGAGAACAACGAAGAGAAACAACGTATTTAACGCGGTAAAAGAAAAGTACAGCGACGCAACAACTTTACTTTCTGTATAATTTTTCAAATACCCTTTGAAATTGTACAACTCGCGCGAATCTCAAATTTATATCTTTCTCTTTTAAACGCGAAAAAGAGAAGAAGAGGAATGGCACGACGCTTAGCTTGCAAATTGCAGCAAAAATGAAAACACCTGGGGTTTCGTAGGGGCTCCATTTTACCGAACCAGTAATTTCGGTAAACAATTTCGATAATTTTCTAACGATAGAAAAATATTACGTTGTCCGTTTTATAAGAAAATAATAGACGCGCAATGTTTCTTGTTTTATATTAGTTTATTGAATTATGCACGAACATAATAGTAGAAATAGAACGAAATGAATCATACCTAATTCGATAAAATAATATAAAACAGAAATTGTTGCTCATCTATTATCACCTTATGAAACGTAAGAAACATTTCGAACAACCTACTACGATTAGCCCGAAAACGAACCAAAGCTTAGACACGGGCAGACTGTATCGACGAAAGTCGACGTTAAGGTGTATCAGAAAACCATAGAAACTAGCGGATGGCTGGGGCCGCAGACTGTCGCAACACCTGTTCCCAAACAGGGGTTATAAAGTATAGTGGCGAGTTCCGGGGTGGTCCGAACGGTGCGGTTCTCCTGCGCCGAAAAAGGCTCGGTGGATCGAGCTGCAAGAAAAAAAGAAAGAGAGAGAAGAAACAAGAAGGAAGGGTAGGAAGGAGAAGAGGAACGTATGGCAAAAGGAGCACGCGAACACGACAGACTCGGAGCGAGAGTGTGTGCCTCGTATGCAGAGGCTCGTGTCGAGCCGTGTCGCGAAAAGGAGACGGCGTGGCAGGAGAGTTCGGCAAAAGGAACTCGAATCGCGGGTCGAGACGGGTGGACGCGAAGGCCAACGGAGAGAGGAGTTCTCTGGTTAAAGGAAGAGACGATAGGAAAGGAGAAAGAGAGAGAAATGGACGGAGGGAGAGTGGGCTGAAAGCGAGCCGCCGACACCGTGGAATGATGAATGCGTTTGGGAAAGGAGCCGCATAAATCGTCGAGGATAATGCGGCTCGCACTTTTCGGTCGAACCTCCCTTTGAATCCGCGCGGGTTTTGCTTCTTTTCGCGCGGCTGCTATCGGACGGGCTCGCGGGTTTTAGATAAACAAGCAAACGGTCCGAAGAAGATTTATCGTTTTGCCGATAGTTCGTTAGAAGGGTCCGTTAATTATTTACCCGGGATTAACGTAACCGAACTTACCGTCGCTGGCGATGCAGGCTTCGTCAGGTAAAGTGGCAAACGCGGAAGCTATAGATTATCCCGATTGAGCTTTCCGTCTCGTTGAATGAAACGTTCGTTAGGTAAAATGGGAAACGCGGGAGCCTATGGTCCAGTCGTTGCGATGGCCAAAATCGATACAGCGATACAGCAAAGAATTTGGATAGTTATCATGGGAAATTTGTATATTATTCGTGTTACATGGGAGATTTTGAAATTTCATTAGCGTCGTAACGAGACGCGACTGTCGCAATTATTTATATTTAGAAGTTACATTGACCAACTCGGAAAAGTAAAAAGTACAGGAAAGCGACGGTGTTGTAGCAAACGCTGTATTCTTCGATTTACTTTAAAGTTTACTACGTTGCGTTTGCTTACCACGAACATTTTTCTCGGGGCTACCAATACCATCCTACACGTTGAAAATATTTTTTGCTTATTGGTAATTTGGTTAAGACGTAATGGGAATTGGTAATTGGTAATTTGGTTGCTTCCAGTCAAGATCATTTAAACTCGGATGTGAATTCTTACGCAATCACCTTTTTAGTTTGATTTTGTTTTGATTTACAAACGTCATGATCACTGATAAATTCATGGGTATTAACTCCGATCGTCCTGAGTGTACATAGCAGCGTGATTAGCGTACTGTTGCAAACAAGTCGAGTGTAGCAAAACGTTACCATGATCGGACACTGGTTGGCGAGACGTGCAAGACTAAGATTTGCGGGAGTGGTCAAGCAAAGGTACACGGAGAGCGGCGTATACTCGCGGAAAGGCGTGGGAAGCCACGACGAAGGGTTATGGTTATTGCGGAAATATTTCATCGTCTTAGGCGGCCGTGCCGATCCCCGTATAGGGCATTTATCATGATAAGTAGCAGCGCGGCGCTCGGTCATCGTGAATTAGCTTGCATCCACCTAGTCAGCAACACCATCTTCTGCCGCGTGGGATTATTATCGTTATTGTTTGCGTTATTATTATTAAATGCGAGCCTGCAACCCCTTGGCGTGGGCGGAAAATCTCTGGGAAAGCAAACGGTCAACCCACTGGCGATTTGTCTTCCCTAAAATCGAGCCACGTTTATTCTTCGATCGTGTAACATCGTGCAAACGTTTGCGACAGTACCTTTCCGATAAAACTCTTTTTTATTTCTCCGAAATACCATATCGAATTAAAATATCGATACACGATAATCCGGAGATTTTTATTTGCGCAATTTACTGGCACAGGACTTTTTGGTACATTCGTGTGACAAATTTTCAAGCTCGATTTTCTAGGAGAGAAAATGTCGCGTAAAGATGTTTCATCCTGTACTTCTATTTACACTTGTATTTTCGCGTGAAATCACTCTGAGCGTCAACGTCGATGACATCGTGTAATTTAATTCACGCGTAGATAAAACCAACGATATTTTCTTACTAGTTCAGTAGCCGATTAAACAATTGCAACGCAACTAAAATTTTTACATGTGAAAAAAAACTACGAACTATTCAACGTCTTTGTACCTACTGGACGAGTATGTCTTCGTATTTATAATTGAACGAATGTACATCGAAAGGTCAAATAGAACGCTAAAGACGATGTTTCATCATCGCCCACACGCGGATATAATCGAGGAAGGAATTTCGGCGAAGCGATTTCGCTAGCCAACTCGTTGCAGGACTCTAGACGGATGGCCGACATTTAAAGGGTCCTTATACCTCGGTTACAGATATCTGGGAGGACTTGGTCGGACGCCAGCTACGTGACAGGAATAAGGTTAAAACCTCCCTCGCGACGAACTTGCTCCCACCTCCGTATACCCTGGTTGCCAAAAAGCTGCGCGGATCGAACCTCGTCTCGCTCTGCCCGGAATTAGATCAATCACAGACCCGGTGTCTTCCTCTCGGATAAAATTTACCTCGTCGCTTCTTCCCGTAGCCTCCGGCTCTATAAAATTTCCGCGAAATCAGTGCGCCGTCGTGCGACGTGCAAACGAACTCACCAAGGTCGAACGTTCGCGACGAAGAGGTTCCACCTTTCGCGTATTTTCCCCCGCTTTCTTTCGTATCAAAGCTCTCCGCTCGTTACGTCGCGATCTATCTCGAGGGTTCGCGATCGCTTGGCTTCGTAATCCTCAAAGTTCGCGATCAGACTTTTTACGACGGATTCGTGGGGCTTTTTACGAGTAGCCAGCTTTACTCCGAACCTTGTAATTTACAACGAGGTTGCCGCGTCCGCACGAGCTCGATCGCCTTTCGAAACTTTGAGGTATTAATCGTCGCCGTGGAAATTTAGTTATTCGCCGTTTCCGCGTAACGTTATGGTCGCCGTAAATAACAACGCGAAAAGAACTGACTGGACCCTGTATCTCGGGGTTCGCAGACCGTTTCTCGAGAGAAAGTGCCGCGCCCCATCGCGCCACGATTTCTGCGGGTCGAGGCGAGCTTGGAATCGCCTCTGAGCCGATTCTCACCGATGACGCAACCCAGCCAAGCTGTGTGTCGCAAGCGGAGAGCCTATTCCTCCGACACGCGCTCGTAAATTCGGCCACGACTCGACCTAACCAAGGTGGGCCAACTGTACACCACCCTCCCTCTCTCTGTCTCTCTCTCTTTCTCTGTCTCTGTTCTCACACACAAAATCACGAAAGCTGACTCGAGGCGAGTTCTGAGCTTGATCGATGTCAAACGCTAAAGCACCGGCTGTCGCGACCAATTTCCTCCGCCATCTGTGCCAAAGTTTGACCGCGCGAATCTTTCCTAGAGCAGTGGCAACGAGCGGTGTTGCTTCGGTTTCGCTTCGGTGAGAGCAGCTGGTCGGCGATTATTTCGAGACGTAGATTAGGATAAAGCGATAGGAAACATCGGGTAGAGTCTCGAGGATGGTTTAATCACGGGGCGAGCCAGTGGTTGTTTTACGAGCAGAATCCTATATATGGTGTTGCACAAAATTGAAGTCAAAGTTTTGGAACATGCGGTAGTTACCGAAATAAGTAGGAAGATCTTGGTAAACGTGTTCGAACATCGTTACTTTCGTAAAATTTATTACGCGTCTTATATGGAACTTTCGTAAATTTCATCAGCCCTGTAACGAGACCCGACTGTCTCCTTTACATCGGTAAACTTTGAAGCTAAGAACATTCTCGCGTTGCGTGTTCCAAAACCCTCCCAGCGAACGACAACTTTTAGAAACGCTTGGCCCGTACCGAACACACGTTCGGCGACTGTTTCAACAAACGGGAACAGCGACGATGGATACGAGACTCGACATTCGAACGCAACTTTCTGAAACACCCTATAACACGACGAGCCTATTCTTCGGTTAAAATCATCGTAACGCTTCGATTTATTATATTTTATCCTTGGCCTAGGCGCGGCGCGAGCAACGCCGAGATGAGGCATAAGACGATATACCATACCGAACGTGCCTCCCTGGTGCGCGAGGTAGGCAGCAACGATGCGGTATTTACAGTCCCGGCTTACCTACATCTACAACACAGTTTACTCGTTCGTCCTCCCCCTTTTGCCGCCCACACGCAAACAGGACGAGGCAAACAGACGCGTAAACGGGCAAGTCCCGTCTACCAGGCATCCGCAGCTGCTCCCTCGACATCCTCGTGGTCGTCTTAGGGAGCTCCGTCGGGATTTCAGGAGCCGCTTTTCGCTCGAGGAATTCCGTAAATTGAATATACGTACCGGAGTGTAAATCAGCGTTACCGAATTTTCAAATCATCTCTTGTACGTTCGTCTTTGTCATTGCGATCTGTTGCACGATGTTCGCTGGATCTCGTATAGTTATACGTATCTGGTTTCGTACTGGCTTCGAAGCGATGCTCCATCGTGGAAACGCCTGAACAGCGGTTGCGCCAGAGGACACGCCATTTAATATCGTTTCACTTATCGTCCCGGAGTTTCTTTAGGTTATTTGGTACGAGTCGAAGTTCCATGAAGTTTTGGGATGTGCGTTAAAGGGACTGGACGAAGCGGACTGCCTGAGATTTCGGAAATTCGATAAGAGAAAGTTGGACGTTGGTAGCTTATTGATCTTGGTACGTGCCTGGCAAGATCACGTTTGTCGAAATATAACGTGCTCTGTATCGAGAGATTCATTTCGTGGAATCGTATTATGAAAATATAAATTGTTCTACGATCGATTTTTCAACGATGCGAGACGCGTTGTTTGTATTTTAAACAATGAAGGATCCTGTTGGAGTAGCCCATTTGCGTTATTACTAAGAAACACGCCGCCGATGCCAGTGCGAAAGAATTTTCAACAGACCGTTTTCTCTCGCCTTCGCATTTACACCCCGTTTAACCGACACGAAGCCGTATCCTGCTACATTTACGACGATATCGCTGACAAGGTTGATCCACGAAGATTCCATCTCCTTAATTCAACATTCTTTCCCACAGTTTAGCGCCCACGTGCAAAAAAATCTCGTTGCACAGACAGGAGGCTCGTAAACGTCATCAAACGCCCCAACGTTGTGCACTTTGGCTCAAATTCCCTGGTGCTAGGGCAGAGAGTTGGCTATAATTTCGAAGCATTGTTTGAAGAAGGTGTGTAACAGAACTCGCGCGTCGAGAACCACCACGTTATACCGCGTTATCACGAACCATTACGTAGGTAGTAATTGTTGCCCTCGAACGCTAATCTCCGTGTGGAGCAAACGTTCGTCTCTATACACGGTTGCTCGTAAACGCGGCGCGTTTCCATCGGTCCACGATATTCGTGGTGTCTGACGTCGAGAAATCGAAAGTTTAGCGACTTCTCGCGCCTTTTCCAGCTCGGATATCGCGATACGGGGATTCGCGTTGAAACGGAAGGCGTCCCCCTACGCGAAGCCTCCACCTCCGCTCGCTGGAGGACGTTAACAATGCCGGTTACCTACCTTCGGTCCGGCTTCGCCAGATAACAGCGAGATGTAGTAGGTGGAAAGGTGTAGGTAGTAGGTGACTAGACCGATTCTAAAGTTAGATCGTTCCGACAGTGGTCGAAACGCACGACCTGTGCCCCTTAGATGGAATTTTATAACTCGCTAGTACCGATAAATCCTCTTACGTAACAGGAACAAGGTTGATAATAAAAGAAACGACCAATTACTACTTGTCACTACCGTGAACAGCAGAAGCAAGTTTACGATGTCTCGATTAAGGACTATGTATATGTGTAAATTTTATTAATTTCTATCGTTGGATAGAAACACGAAATAGAGATAAATCGTAGCAACGTTCACGTCCAACTAAGTTCACAATTACTTTGCAGCTTCCGTCGGAGCCATTTGGATGAAACGAAACGAATCTGGATTTCACGGAATAATAACTTCGATTCGTCGCGAATGTGTCTTCTAATTTATCGCGGAAGCTCCGAATCTAAAGATTCGGTTAATCGTTACAATTTTTTATCTCGATGTACGAAATCTTTTTCTTCGTTCGTCTACCACGATTGTTACCACGACGTTACGTCTTCTTACGTTAGTTTCTTTGCTCTTTTCTCGCAGGATATCCTTCCTGTCTCGCGCCGCTTCCTGTCTCCCTCGGCCCAACCGCCAGACTCTCCGGCGAGAGAGTCTGGCAAAAGTGTGCGACAACCGCGTCGTGAATTACGATCGACCGACGAGATCCTCGGCATTGTCTCTTGGAAAGGGAAAAGTTTGTCTCTGGCACACGAACGATGAAAGTTCTCCGCTGCAAAGATATACGCTCGAGTACGATAACTTTTCTCCTCGGTCTCGTCTCGTTCTTTCGTTCGTTGCTCTCCGCTCCCATTCACTGTCCTACGTAAGATACATGGACGCTCTCACTGAATTCTCCGAGTAATCTGTTAACGCGTTACGGAGGTTCAGATCGTACGAGATCAAATTAATTATAAGTGGTAAACGGTGCATTAAAACGGCGGAAGAGGAGATTTCGTAATCACCATTCTGGAACGGACGGTTCCACGAAGAGGGATCCGGAGAATCGACCGTATCGTGGGAGAATCGCCTCTTTGTATCCTAATTTCGCGAGCGTGATCCCAACGAAGGTAATTACTATACCAATGCAAAATCCCTATAACCTGTATGCAAATGTCACGTAGCATTTCTACGGTATACACCATATACCGTTTTACGCAATTTTATATTTTTATAAATATACCTAGGGAAATGGAACAAAAATTTCCTTCATCTCCTGAATATCGTAAGGAGCATTTTACTTTGGCTGTTTCGTACACTAAAATTCCTTGTAGAATCGCCTATATCGTTAATCGACAAAGCTATTTACCATGGGATTCTTTGATTTCTTAATCGTAAAAATAAGAAGGGTCGTTTAAACTGATGGAGAAACTTCTAACGATGATACATACTATCAAGAATGTTTCAACAAAAATAGGGTCGAACTACCCTATCGAGACGATACTGTGCCGTACGAATAGCTTCTTTTATTTTGTTCCTCGATGCGTACCCTCGCGTGGAACTAGTCTAATAACGCTAAGGAAAAATACGATGAAAGATGGAACGAGGTGTTTCGATGTATGAAAGCCGTGTACGAAGATGTCAAGACGGAGGGGTTCGCCAGGGCGAGAAAAAAGTCTGGTGATGGAGCTATAAACGCAGAAGGACGGTTCGATGATAGGCTGCCGCGGAGAAAATTCAAGGGTTTGCCGGCGTGGGCGGAGGTCTCGCGATCAATCGATCAAACGTCAAATATACGTCGGATCTACGAGTATGCTCCGGCTGAACCTCGGCTCCCGGGGCACGTCGTCCTTTGCCTCGGCAAATTAATGGGCTGGTCGACGGATCGAAAGGGGAAGCGTGAAATTCGCTTTGATTCTTCGGCCCTGTCTCCATTAACGTCTTAATTAAGTCAGCGACTGGGCGCTTCGCGATACGCCGATCGATACCCGGCAATCGTTACCCTTGCTCGAGATGGCCAACGCACGACGAACACGAAGCGAACACGAAGCGAACACGAAGCGAACACGAAGGGAGCACCAGGAGAGATCACGGCGAGGTATCGTGCGAACGAACCGAGCTTCGAAGGAAGCGACTCGTTTGATCGCGCACGATTGCAAAAACGGTCTGTTTTCGTGGGAGGCGACTGCCTCTAAAAATAATATCGTCATCGGATATGGAGCGTAGGTGGTTGAAAAAACAGAAAGGAAGGGAGTTACGATGCCCTCGATGGTAAATGGTTCCCGTTTAGCCGAGCAAAGGGGATCGAGTACGAGAGTGTCACATCCTGCGCGAATTGAAAGCCGGAGGGCGTCTCTGTGACGGCTGGAAATCGAGGTCAAACCTCCAGAGGCAACTAAATTGAGCTCGATCTAATCTGGAAGGACCTTGCGCCTACTTTCCTCCTCTCTGTCGTTCGTCAGATAAAAAAAGAAGCAAATTGGTTCCGATCGATTTAGATGCATCCTGTGGAACATGTACAAAACCGACGGTATTCTGGTATTCTGAGCAGAGAGACCTTGAACTCTTCCTCCTTTAGAACGGTTTCTTAGCGCCGTCGAAATATAGAAAGAGATCGGGAGACATCGCTTAGATACGGTTTATCCTCGTCGACCGCTAACAACTGGAACGATGGCCATGGCATCGTCGAGTCTTCCATTACCGTGTCTTTATTATGAAACGCAGTCTCGTTTGTCCCATTCATGCGACGCTCGTTCGCGCCAATGGCATCTCTCGGAATCGAGTTGCTCTCGATTCGTGTGCTCGCGACGACGCTACGATGAACGCCGTTCGTCGAGGACGATGAAAAATTAAGCGCGAAGGTCGTCGCTCGTGCACGCGCTCGGCTACCTTCGAAAGCTCGGCGAGCAATCTCACGACGTGCATGCCTGCCTCCGTATAAAGGCCACCTTTCCCTCTCTTTCTCCTTCTTTGTACACCTACAGTGGCTCGTGAAAGTATTCGAACATTTATCAGGGAAAATCTCTATGTATATATCGTGTTATATAAAATTAAGAATTATCACCTCGTTCGAAATCTTAGATCAAGGTAGATAGACATTGTACGATCTTAGATAACTAATCATATTCGTCTGGTAACTCGTAAATACGAATTTACATATTCTTAGGTTATTACGTTGTATACAAACTTATCTTGTGTATCTTGTAATGCAAAATTCTAACGGATCGATCGATTCACTTTCCTGTTCATGTGTCGCATCTTGTATAAAGGTAAGATAATATGTCGAAGTAACTGCTTTAAGAAAAGCTCTACATCTTTATTTAAATTACATATCCGTGACCTGGAGACTGCTATTACGCGGAAATATTCTAAATAAGGAGCGGTGCGTGTTATTGTACCCTTAAATGTACATTATTTTTTGGGTTGCAAGGTCTAGGAACAAAGGAACTAATAAACAGATTTCTATATATGTTGCCTGTAGCTTCTAGCTAAAGCTATAAACTTCACTTTTTTGGTATTGTCCTTTTGCTATAAATATAGAACGTGCTCCCTATCATTCCATTGTCTAATAACACTAAGAGAGTAAGGATCTGAATCAGCATAAATTTATACATTATACTTATACCTTTAATTATTTCAATATACCTTTCTATTACAAATTCACCCACTCGTTCTTCAAACAGTCAATCTCAACCTCAACATAATGCATTCTAATACTTATGCCGTGACTGTAATTGGAATTTATTATTGTATTATGTAAATTTGTAAATTAATTTCAAGATACGTATGTGAGCAAGAGTATATTTGAGAAAGATGACGAAGCTTTGTACAGTCAGTTGTTTATTTTCGATATTAACCCTTTGCACTGCGAATTTTATTTCAATTTCGTTGCCAGCAGCTTCCAACGCTTTCAAGTGTTTTATTTGAAACTTACTTTAACTAAAAAATAAGACAATTTAAGTAAATAAAGGAAGAAACAAATTCACTTAAATATCAGATTTATTCACACTATTGTTGTATTTTAAGTGTATGATATATCTTGAAACAATTTCCAGGAGCAATCCTGGTTTTCTTTCGCACGTTTCACAAAAAAAGGTGGGACTGAAAGAATGTCGAGTGGGACTCGACAAAGGAGCTCCTGAGATAAAAACTGATGTCGAGTCGCACTCGACATAGCAGTACAAAGGGTTAATAGTAAGTATCTCGTAACTTGCATATACAATTTCAGATTTAACAAGTATAGTTACAATAGCCGTGTCTCGTTACAGTGCTAATGAAATTTCAAAGCGTTTCGTTATAACGTACGTAATATGTTCGTAAAAGCTTCTACAGATGTTCGAGTATTTTCACGAACCGCTGTATCTCTGCGTGCTTCTTTCTGGAGTATACGAACGCACGTAACGTACGGTTGTTTCTCTCCCGAAGGAATCGGACGTTAAATCGTCGAAGCAACGTGCAACCGTAAGCACCACGCCTCGCCCATCTTGACGCAAGCCTGCTGCTTGTTTACGAGCTTCCAGCGGTGTGTATCGGGATCGATGAAAGCTCCAGTCTCGCAGCACCGGTTTTCTCCTCGCGCATTCGCAACGCTCGCGTTAATGCAGCATTGTTATGAAAGCTAACGCGACGCGTTTACTCGATTCTACCGAGGTAAGCACTAGAGTTCACTAGGTCCTTGGTATTTTCCTAGTTTCGGCCAACGGAGCAAGGTCATTCGGTTGGCGTAGTCTCCTCGAATTGAAAGAAAATTTACCACGGCGGAGAGTAAAGTTACAACTTAATCAACTAGGAAACGTTACTTGTAAAAGTCGAAACTCGTGATTAAGTTGAAATCTTCAGAATCTTCGCTTACGTCACAGTGATTTTCAGCTGGACATTTGTAAAAGTTAGAAGATGGACACGATAAGTTGAGCATTACATCGTTACACGTTGTCTCTCTAAGTCAGTTATATCTCATCGATAGACGATCAAAGATTTGACCTCGCTATCGTAAAGATAAACTTTTTATTGTAAAACTAAATATCTTTTATCCGTTTAAAACTTCATAATCTTTATCTATCTTAATGAAAAGTTTCAAACGAGATAATAATCCTCCAAGGTGTTAATAATTTCCAGACAGTAATTGACTTTCTGTAAGTTTTTTAATAGTTACGAACGAAGCGTGCATAGCTAGACGTTGAAAAGCTAATTATAGAAGAACAGACGGCCATTTCTGACACTTCGAAAGATCGACTTTTCGTTCGTGCTGCGTTTGCAGCGAGGTCGATCGGAGGTAGCAGTCTGGTCCTGTTCGAAGATGGGATCGCGCGTGCTGGCAATATTTCAGCACTGCCGAGCACGAACCAGGCGGACAGATATTGCGCTTTGTACGAGATCGCGGGATTTAGTGAGCTTTTCGTTCCCCTGCGATCTACCGCCGAAGTAAATTTCTCGATAAGCGCGCATTAGCGATAGACAGATTCTTCGTCAGACCGATTCCCTCCTTTCTACTCGCTAATGTACCCTCCACCGACAAATTGTCGAGGAAACAGTTGCCTATTGCGATCCGAATTCTCAATCTCGCTCCTGCCTCGACGAGTAACACAACTTTCGATATCTCCAGTGAAACTTGGGAATAAAATTGAAATAACAGATCGTACGTATCGATCGTTTATAAAAAATGAATATCAAATGAAAATTCCCAGTTCTACCAAAACTTTCGTCGCGAGGTGCGCAACTTCGTAATTGCCTTGGATATAATTCTTTCGTAATCAGAAATCATATAATATATTAAGTGGTTTGTTTTAAAAAATTACCATATATAACTAAAAACAGCTAAAGCTAATTACGTACGTATCGGAGCACACATTCGTTTGCTTGCCTGGAGAAAGGCAAATACGGACAAGGGTTGTTTTCGTTATCAGCCCTCCGATTGACGATCCAGCTTTTATTCCGCGACTTTGTCATATCACTATCATTCTACTACACACGTCAAGCTCTCTAACATATTCGGAAGATTACGCGTACAAAACAGCAGCAGGAGATAGGTTGCAACGCACGCGCTACGCCAATTGCAGCGTACGCTTTCTAGAAGGAATCCTCGCTCGGTTCCCTTTTCGATGAGGGTCCTGGCTTGTAATTCCTTGCGTGGCTGAAGGGGTCGAAGGCACTCGAAGGCGAAAGAATCTCAACCCCTGCGCTTCTCGACAAAAGGACTCGGGTGACGCGGTCCGTGGCTTTGCCGTTTCTCACCCCCGGCGTGTGCCACTCCTGGTGCACGGAGGGTGCCACTACAACCCTCCCTTCCTTCAACCACTCGGCCGACCTTCCTCGAAATCAGAAGTATCGTCTTTCGCGGGCTAACGAGCAACGCGTGCTCGCAACATCCCGCTCGATCCTTTGTTCCGATAAAAATGTACACGTTCCGTGAAATTGTACAGGCGGCTCGTCGATCCAGGATCAACGATGCTATTCGTCTTTTCCCTCTTCTCGGTCGGACGTTCTTTTGCTTCTCTTTCTTCTTCGCATCGAGAGTTGGTTGTGATCGCGTTCTCATAACGTGGATCTGCTCGGTCCCCTCGTCGACTTGTTTATCCCCGTTCGATTGCATCCAGTTCTCCTACAGTCGTTTTCCGCGAGTACTTTGCATCCGAGAATACGAGGACGTTTGAAAGCCTCGACATATCGAAGGCGAAGCGACCGACAAATAGACGCCTATTATCGCGCACCCTCTTCGATCCTCTGTAGAGCGAATCTACCAGTGTCGTCGAATTTCTCTTTAGCTTCTTTCTTTCTTTCCTTTTTGGCTGGATCGCACGATAGCGGTGAACGAATCGTACGGAGAATTAAAATAAAATTTATTCATGAAACGATAAGGGGGGAGAAATTACGAGGAAGAAAAATCGTTGGATTTGATTGCTCGTTAATCCTTCTATGAATAAAACTGATCATTTATTAATTTATTTATTATTTCATTACGTGTACGTTAATACGCGTACGCGACATTGTAGTTTGTAAATTATTCATTTATTCAATTATTAACGCGAGATAATTTACAATTTTATATTCGTTCGTGTTGAATAAATTAGATTAATTATATCGTCGAAATATGTTAGCCGCGTAACAAGTCTACTATTATTATATTACGAATTATTAAGCGATAAGTGTATTTGTTTGCGACGAAATCAGCTTCAAGTTTTAATGCAATAACGTCCGCGTTATAAAAGTACGAGAAAAGTTATGCTTCTATTATTAATAATTGGTAACAAGCATTTTCTCTCAAAGTCTAAAAAAAGCTGGGTCCTGAATGGGTTGGGAAACAATTCTGTCTCGCGATAAAGCATTTAAAATTAAAATAACTTAACAAAAAACCGAAGTGGATTGCATGGATAAATATAATGCTGATTGATCGATTAACGCACAGTGAGTGACTTTCTCTTCTCCTACTACAACCCCGATTGGGTTCGCAGGTCAAAAAGTGGCCATTGTTTATGTATGTCCCTCATACGCCACGCTTCAACACGCCTTCTTCAACGATGTATGAATTTTCAAGAAAAACTAACGCAAGGATACTGACGTTTAACGATATAATCGATGATCGGCTGTTTCAATACAACACGAAATAACAAATATATAAGGAAATACGTTATACTTGTACCAAATATCTTGTAATTTCTACATACAATTCTCAGATTAGTTTCAGGTTCTACCAATCTGATCAATGACAGCCGTGTCTCGTTGAAACGCGATATATTCATGAAAAGTTTGTAGAACTGTTGGAATAGTTTCGCGAGCTACTCTATATCGAACGATAAAATGTCAAACAACGAAACCTTAATAGAAACCTTTTAGTTTAACAACGACTCGAAGTCGATCGACTCGTTCGGCGAACCAAAAGTTGACCGACGTAGACGCGGTTTTAATCGGCTCGATCGTACGCTATCTTATTCAAGAATCGATTTACTGTCTGGATAGGCGTGTAACTTGGTACCGTGGAACCACGTGTAACCATGTTGTGGAAAACTCGTTTCGTTTACCGATAAAACGCGAGTGTGACGCAACGGGCCAATGAATTTATAATCGAGGGCCAAAGCACGGAGACTGGAAAAGTTTGATGGATGAGAAGGAAGAAAGCGACTGCGTGCAGCCAGGGCCATAGGGAAACTATTATTCCTCGCTGGTGGACTGGGGCGAGGGCTAAATGAAATCCACTCCGGTGGCTCCGCTAAATGGTACGCGGACTGATATTTGCATATTTATGCGTTTTATCCAGGCAAAATGGATAAACTGCTCCGAATGCTTCTTCCCGTCGTTGAGTTATAACGTGTCGGCTCTCACGGACACATGTCACGACTTTTCCCTCACGGCATTTTGGAAAACCTGCTCCTGTTTTCGCGCCAACATCTTGCTCAGGGCAAAATTGCGAGTTCTGTGCCCGCTGGTCATAGTTCAAGGTTGCATCAAGAATTCATCTCGCCATGGTATTTGAACATTTACGGAAACGTTTTATGAATATCGCTTGTGTTGTACGAAACATTCTTCGGACACAACGTACTCGGACAAAATTCTCATGACTACATTGACCCTTGAAACGAATCTGAAAATGTTTACCCTCGTTAAATAAGAGTTGGACATCTGCGGAGAATGAGATAAACTCGAGATATTATTAGCAAGTCGTTAAAGGAAGAAGTATACGTCGTATGATCTTAGATGGACAAAGAATCCGCGCATTTAACGTTACAACAGAAATATTTTTGAGCGTTGTATATAACGCACATGATATACGCGTGGAAAGTTGCCTATGCTGTTCGACTGTCCAAGCGTTTCGCGAGTCACTGTACTCTCCTAATCGTCAGGATTCCAACCTGTCGGAATTATTTCTACTATTCGTCCCTGAAATCCATTAAACGCTGT
This sequence comes from Bombus soroeensis, assembly GCA_014737365.1. Lineage (NCBI taxonomy): Eukaryota > Metazoa > Arthropoda > Insecta > Hymenoptera > Apidae > Bombus > Bombus soroeensis. Next base: position 5,091,953 of record JACXIL010000251.1, on the reverse strand, counting down.
CTAATTGCAGTTTGCCCTGCAAATAGAGTGACAATAGAGAATGGCGCGGATAGTGGAAACTCGATCCTTGAGACATTGCAAATTGTTCTCTCCTTGGTCATAGAACAACACGATGACGAATCGCGTTATGATGACTTTTAAGGTAGCCGCTCGATTCTGATGGATTTTCTGCTATAAAAGGTGAGAAACGATTTCTACGAAGAAATAGGATCGCCTCTCGAACGATCGAAGGACTGGTTGTTCGTCCTACGCAGAAAATATAGAAAGCGCAGTGTTCTGGAAATTGAAAAGAGCGACGACGAAAGTTCGTAGGTAGAAGAAAACACGAGGTTCTCGCGTGGATGATCGCTATTGTCGGAGGTTGGATCGATGAAAGAAGCAGTTCATTATGACATTTAACCGCGAAGGGAATATCTGACGAGAAGCTAATCAGGTCAATCAGTCCTTAATTAATGTTTAACGAGGAACACCGAAAAGTTCTTAGTTCGGGATCTTCGTTAGCAGACGTATTTCGTCCCTCGTTAATGGGTCCGGAGTTATTCTCCCAATTTCAAATTATCCGAGCCCTTGAAACAGGATCCTTAAAGCTGAAAATAGAGGAAATAAAATTTCTTTGTATACTTTATAATTATTTTACTATTTTAATTAACTGGCCAAGATTTATCGATGAAGACGATACCAAACGTGACTAACGATAAATCAGAACGAATTTTCAGCAACGATGAATGTCGTGCTTTTGATTTTTCGGTACACAACGCGAGGATCGACTCTGTTACGATTATTCTTTTTCGTAAAATTATCGCGTGTCTTCGTACCTCGTATTCTACTATTCTTCGCTATTCTTCTACTATTGTTTTATATCCAAATTTCTGATCGATCGATTCTTTGTTGGCAACGCTGTTCGTATGAAACGAGCAATTCCAATGTTTCTCTCGTCGCGTCTTAAAATGTCTGACTCTCATCTCCGATGTAGTAGCATAAAAGCGATCGAATCGAGAAGAGATAACAATCGCCAATACTTGGAACACCGCCTTGCATCTGTCGCTAATAATTTTCCCTTAACAAGGACGCGTATCGGACAAAAATTTCGAGAACGACGACGGTCGAGTGCTTGTCTAAGTTCGAAACTCTTGTAGCTCGATCGTTCGCCGAAGACGACAAAAAATTCGATTTCCAAAGTTTCCTTAGTGACGACCACTTTCGACGACTTGGCCGTGGAAAAGCAGTAATTAGGGAGAATCTCAGGGAAACGAAGTCAGCAAAAACTTGGCCGCCACTCCGAAGCGAAAGATAATCTTTCTCGACGATCTTCCGTTAAACGGAAACAGACCGCGGAATTAATTAGATCGCGGCAACTCGAGGCGCAAAGTTAAAGGATCCAATGGCGATTTAAACACCCTTGGTACTTATTATCGCGAGTCGATGATGGAAACGCGGCAAAAGTGTCCGTGAGATTACGACCGAAAGGGAAAACGAGAAAAACGTTGGTTCGCGATTGCGATCTATCCACGGGCATCGGTTCGTTCTTTCCGAATCGACGATCATCATTCATTAGCCGAGCAGCCCGTTGTTCTCCCACTCATAAATCTTCGAGTTCCCATCTATCACCGTGATAGATCCCCCTTGCGTTCCCGATGCTCCCTCCACTCTAGACGGTACGCGTCCACTAATCGTTTTTCGACGAAGGTCTCGATACAAAAACGGCGAGAGGCGGTTCGCGGTAACGTAACATCGCGACCGTCGGAGAAACGATTTAATCGTCGTTGGAAAATTGACGGTCGTATCGCGCTTAGAGGTTCGAAGAAAAAAGAATTTCCTGGATCGTGCGATGATTCCGTCGTTCGCGGACGAAACCAATCGAAGCATCGTCTTCTTAAGAGTTTTTGGTAAACGAACGATAGCGGAACTAATCGGGCTGGTTCCATAGGTTGGCCGAGGTATCGCCTGGAAATCGAAGGCACACTGGACGGTAGCTGGTTCGTAAATAGAGGAGAAAAACGGATAGTTTCGGCAAGAGCATCGATAACCGCCGTAGGGGTATCATTCCCATTGCTGGGAAACATCGCGAGAGGGTGGTGGCCGAGCGTGTATACGTAAAGGAGAGAGAGACGGAGAAACAAGATGGGGTGAGGAAACTGCAACACGAAGGGATGGGACGAGAGACGGAGAGACAGAGAGACGGAGAGACGGAGAGACGAAGAAAGAGAAAGACAAAGAGGGAGGTGAGAGCAAGTTAGCGAGAGCAAGCTAGCGAGAGCGGATAGAGCAGCGGTAGCGCGAGAGGCGATGGCGGGAGGACGAAGGGCGGTTAGCACACTCGGTCGATCTCTCGTGGTTGCCAAGCGACGAACATCCACCACCAGGGTTCCCAACTACCCCTGGAACATCCTGAAAACCGGCTGGCTGCGCTGGCGCCACCTGGCTCGCCGGAATACGCGCCACCCCCGTCCCCGCCCGCGGGCTGACAGTCGCGCGATGCACTCCACGCTGGCTGGATCTCGCTTCGGAGCTGCCGGTCCTCCTATTCGCGCCGCCGATGCGCTTTTCGCCAGCGAAATCGCTCGTCTGGCCGCGAACCAGTCGCACGGACGCGAACCGCCGCATCCGCTACCCTTCGACCACCTCCCTCCTAGAGGATTCTTTCGGGAGGAGAGGACCATCACCGTCATCGGCTGGCCGCCATCTTGCTAGTGCATCTTGCTGCGGGCAACCCCGAATAGTAGCGGCAACGCGCGTACAAACGTTCGCCGGACACGAGAACACGGAACGACACCGAACGTCGATCGGCAGCAGGGGATGGGGGAGCGGGCAGTTTCCGGTCTTGTTTTCGGCAACGGCCGGCACCGCTGGTGAGACGGTGCGATAACCCGCCGGCCAGACCACGGGGTTTATCGTCGTTCGCGCTCTTACAGCCCAGGGGTCGTTGAACGTGGGGTAAGTGTCGGCAAGCAGCGACGTTCGCGTTCACCGGCACGTGCTTTCCCAGCGTTGCGCGATCAAGTGCCGTTGCTCCTGCCGTCGTTTCCATCGCCACCCTGTTTTCCCAAACCTTCGCTACTTTCTCGCCTCTCCCTTTTCATATTCTCGCACCATTCCTCCGCCTCCTTTTATTCGCGCCCGCTCTCTCGTGACTTGTTTTGAACCAAGAGGGTGCACCGGCAACCCTCCCTCCGGGTCCACCCTTCCACACCCTACCCTCTCACGCTTTCGATCTCCAGATTTATTTGTTTGGAAAGCGTCGCACTCGTTGTACGCAGTTACGAAGGAGAATGGCTGCACGGCCGAGGACGACGAACTTTCCGCGATCCCGCTTCGCTTATGGCTATTGTCGCGCACGTAACTTCCATCGGAATTCCTCGGTCGGAGAATTTCCGCTATTTCTCATCGACCTCGAAGATCATTGCCGCGAAATACCGCACGTGCGTCTCCCTTGGGAAACTTGAAATCGCGAAATCGCGTTCTCCTTTTCCATCGGACTCTCCAAGTAAGTCTGAATAAGGGGATCGATGCGAAACTCGAAGAACTCGAGAAACTCCGCATTCCTCGCTGAAGACCAAGCTTGTCTCGATCTAACCGTCCATGTTATACGCGTTTGTTAGCTTCTTTCGCGGAATGTGGGCCACGATGTTGCACGAATACGTTTATCGGATCTGGCTGCGCGTTCAACGTGTATTAACGCGTCCGTAACGCGCCCCGATAGCGAGTAACGAGCTCTACATTTCTCCATTTAATGCCGCGTCGCGTCGTCCGGTTACCAGTGTCCCACGAGTTCGCCCCGTTACGAGAGTCAAACGAATATTGCGCAGCACGAGCTTACCGCCAGCGGAGAATAGATTGCTCGTCGTCTCGATATCCCGACCGTTAGTAAAACGGCTATTTATAAATTTTGTGAATGAACGTCGTGCGATCTTGTCGACTCCTGATACTTGCCGACCTTCGACTTTCGACCTTGCCTCCCCTTTAACCTTTCGAAAGGTCTGATTCGATTATTTAGCGCTATTCTTCGCACCCCTGTACTTCACCACCACTCGTTACGTAGCTTCTATAGAAGTCGTTTCGCGGTCTACCGATGGCGTTCGATCCTGTAACATCTCACAGGTCGAAAAACCAATCCTTTTAACCGATATTGTCTCTTTCATCGTGGCAGTGATATATTGGAAGTGCTACACCTGACCCCATTTTGCGTTTTCCTCTTACTTTAATTTTCATGGTCCGCGATCTGGTATATAGGTATTACCTGGATGCTGTCGAACACGTTTGTGCAATTTTATCGGGAACAAGAGTAGTTTGCAAGAGTTGCTGCAGTCTACACTGATATTTATAAATGCAATGTACAAGTGTATTAGCAACGGATGAATGTTGTTAAAATATACGAACTAACGAGAAGCTAATAATCAAAAAACGGTGCTTGCTATCTTTTCGCGGAATCAACGGATATGTACCGTATTTAAATTGTTTATTTACAATCTTCTAAACAGTACATTAAAATTAAATACACGATTCGTCGAGATATCAACAGCTTTTGAATATTATTCCTATAATTAATCGCGATTAACAGTTCGTATAAACTATTAATCTCCACGATCATTCTTCGTCCTATTTCATTCGTCGTTTTCATAGACATCCACTAATCGTGTACGATTGCCTCAAATAAGAGCAGAACCTAAAATTAGTCTAAGGAATTGTACTCGATATACATTCCATGTATTTGTAACAACGTAGAAATATCCAAACGCTTAAGAACTTCAGCGTACATCGATACTCGCGTTGAAGTAACAAAAACCATCTTTCGCGAACAGTCTGCAACCGGTTAACAAACTAAAGAAGCACCGAGTCGGACTAAAAACGTTCTCTCGTCAAAGTTCCCAAAATTCGATCGCAAAACGAATCGAACTTTATTCTCGGTGGAGCGTCAGTTTATCAAAGATCATTGTGTCGCGAATTTCACGAAGAGACGAGACCGGTGCTTGGAGGCGACTCGGGACGAGGAAGCTTTCGAAAAGTCATGTGCATCTAACCGGAGGAACAGCCTGAAACGACGAGTTCCCTGAAGGGCTGATGCGCTCCCTTGAAGGAAAGTTGCCGGCGGTCCGAAACGAAAGGCGGCACCCAGGGATAGGGTGGTACGTGTTATTCTTCCGCCCGCCCCCCTTTCGTAACGCCACCGCCGACGATGCGGAGCTTCTTTTTTGCTTCGAACGTTCTTCCCTTCTGGTGTCACCCCTCGGCGTTCACACGACGTCGGCGATCGTTACACGTGTGTTACACTCGTCGTCGTATCAAGACTCTCTTCCTCCCTCTCTCTCTTTCTCTCTCTCTCTGTCTTTGCGGCTCTTCACCGAGGGAACTTCCTCTTTATATACCTTGTGTACCTTGCATCCATTCCCGTACTGACACGACGCCTCTCTGTTTTATTTTTCTCTGGTTCGCCGGAAGCGGGCCGGTCCGTTTTCATCAGCGAAATCATTTTGATAGCCGACGCTGATCGAACGCGATGAACGCGGGAACCAGCTGGTAATTGTTTGATTGAACGATCGAGGGGATCGGACGGCACCGCTTGATCCTGTTTCGCGAGCAATTTTTATCGGTATATCGGTTCGAGGGGAAACGCGGACTCCCTGTCGAATTATATTAGGGTGCTGCGTAAGTTCTGTCCAGAGTACATCCACAAATTCGATTTCCAACCTTCATCTATAATCGCCTGTGAGAATATTCGAACATTTATTGTAGAAACTTTTTATTATACTGTCGCCATTATTATTTTCTCTCTCTCTTTCTCTCTCTTTGCTTTTCTCGAGTTTCTGTTCTAGTATTTATGGTAAATACGGGAATTTATCGTCAAGTTCGTGGGTTTCCTCTTTCTATCGTACGTTGAAAAAGATTCGTACCAGTGGCCATTTGCGCAAAATTATCGTTTCTCGTACGATGATGTATGTCTATGATAGTATCTCTATTATGCGTAGGTTGTTGCGTAGATTCTATTTTTATCGTTATTTAATATCATACCGTGTATGTTGTACAAAACTTTTTAAAGAGATTTCTGATAAGTCTATGACAAATATACTGCCTTTCGGAAGTATCTGAACGCTTGCTTATCTTTGATGGGACATAATTCAATAACCAATAATGAGTACATGAAAGTAATTTACGTACAGAGCAACGTCATCCTTGGTAGACCGATCCTTTGGTATTTCAAGCCGCGTCAAGCGGTTACGCTATCGGTTGCTTCATTGTTTCCGTAATTATAGAGAATGATTTACATCTGGCACGATCGATACAACTGGGACGAACAACAAAACGCTTGAAACAATGCAACGCTGGCTGGTCTACGAGTGTAATGTTTTATACACGTCGGTAATTGCAACCCAGCCAGTGATGTTACGTACACGCAGCATATGTCATCATTACTGTTCTCCGGATATACACTACCGTTCGAAAGTATCCGAACATTTACCAACATGCATTTTAACTGAAAATTTCCGACTAAGTCGAACTGCAGCGATCTCGTTCTTTATAATAGTCGTAGATACGTAGTTACGCCTTCGTTCGTATGTTAGGACACTATCGAATATGAGATAAATTCTATCACTAATAGTTATATACGTGGGACGTGAATGTTTATGCGTTTATGGGGAACTTAAAAATACGAAAATGTATAAAATACACAAAATGTGCAAGCAGCGATATTTAGATGGTAAATGCTAAAGGTAGTAATATACATATATAATAAGCAGTGAAGCATATCACTGGTATATCTGTTAATAGGTAATTTAAATATAGAGTCTTCTAACTTCATAGCAAGCTAGCAAGCGCTGTTTGTATTTGTTAATGGGTCGTTAATATATGTATATATACATTTTGGTCATATGTAAATATATGTTCAATATAGTAGAAATATGTACTACAAATCAATTAGGTAATGGATTTAGTTACGGAAAAAACCGAGCTTCGATTAATATTAATTAATTATCGAATATAAGAGGGGCCATCGTTATTCGTACGTTTTAATTAAATTCAGTTTTGTTGCTACAAATTGATTAAATTATTCAGCTCCTTATGAAGTTTATACGTATGGTAAAACCTGGAATTTCACATTTTTCTGTACACTCCACTCCCCCTATACTTTGCCCGATAGCCTTTTCGATTCACGTTTGTCAAAAATATTTGCCCAAGTTATTCTATAAAAATGCACGAATTTAATTCCGCTGCGATCCTCGAATTTTCGTATTTCAATCTTGTTCCCGTTTTAACAAACAAAATAGATTTATATAATACGCGAGGAAGATTTGACGTATTAAAACGAGAAACCACGAATGCGCAGCTGTAAGAATTTTTTATTATTTTATTCCATCTCCCGAGGTACTTTATGACGTTGGAAAAATACAATTAGACCCCTTCGTCGTTCCATTCTTCAGATTTTCAGAAAGGCAACGAAAGCCGGTCTTACGCTTTTCCAGCATTATTCACAAACCGCCGCTGCCAGGAAATTCAAAGAACGTAGCTGTGGAACCCTTCTCTAGTAGAATAGAAATTTGGAGATTCGAGGGTCGAGCCATCTGAGAAGACGCGTGGCGCCGAGAAATTCGTTTATTCCGCGTCCGTGCATACACATGACCACGGAGCTTGGCTCCGACGAGATTGACTCTCCGAGTCGAGATACCAGAAGCTCCGTCGTACGACTTCGACTCTCGCTTTTCCGTGATCTGCATATTTTGCCTCTTACCAGTGTCTCGTCCGGTATTTCGCGAAGCTCTCTCATCCTAACGAGATTTTTCTTATTCCCATCATGGCGGGGATAAAAACTCGTGACATCTGGAAATATCGACGTACCAAATGATAGATTTTTCTAGTCGTGCCGCGACTACTCCTTCCTCGATTTCAACGGATGTTCGAGACTTGAATTTCCAAGTTAGAAACCGTCTGTTTATCAGAGTACCGATCATAGCAGGGATCGTAGCCGACTTTACGTGGAAATATTCGTACGTGCTGGGAATATATGCGATAGAAATTTTGTTTAGAACCCGCCAGTATATCGTAAAAATTAAAATACGCTTCATTAACATTGTGGATAACTATCGGTAACGGGATACTGATGCCACACGAGGGTCAATCTACAGACCAACAAAAAGTGTTCGTACAACGTTGTATTTATTATAACTAGCCTATTTATGAAAATTTTTATTTTTATAGACTTAATTAATTTTTAAAGAAATGGGAGTTGAATAAAAAATCGCTTCTATTTAACATCGTAAAGAATACTATACTTTATTCGTGTATTTTTGCATCTTCAAGTTACACAAATAAATGTAGGAAAATTCCTACTCGTAATTATGATCAGTCGTGTTTAGAACGTTAGTTTCTGAATATTTTTAGAACGCGTTACTTTCACGTAATCTGTTGTTACGTAAAGTTAATCTGTTGCGCAACGGGATTATTCGACTTTTAAACGGTTAAGAATCCAACATTTTCTCGAGCGATCGCACAGAGGAGGAACGCTGATCGGGGGTTAGAGAGTCGGAGGTGCACGGTCGCGACCAGGAGAATGTCATGGTCGTACTTTAACTCCTGGCCGTCCTTCGGAGTTCCTCCCCTTCGTAGTCGGATATGGTTCCATAGGTAACCTTGGATTTTTTTAATTATCATTGAATCACCGTTAAACACGACACTGTTAGGTGACTCTGAAATTAAGGTACGGCCACTTAAAAGCAAACCCGTAAAGCGACGCCCACGCAGCGGGTACCTGCTGTATGCACTTACGCGCGTGCAGGGGCGGATCGAGCGATGTTCGTTTAAAATTTAAAGTCGACGTTTCTCTCTTTTGTCTCTGAACGTCGCGTCGTTCCAATACCCTTTAAACACTCGAAGCATCAAGGTGAAAAAACTGTTCTCTTTCTAAAGATATATTCTCTAAATAGAAAGCCTGGAGGGAAAAATCAAAAGGCTTCGGTTCTCGCAGCGGCACCATTTACCTTTCATGGGCGTTTATCCCCTTTCTCTTCTTCTTCTTCTTCTCCTTCTTCTTCTTCTTCTTCTTCGAATGGGTTCAAACTTCCGATAGTCGGTTCAATGGCGAACACGTCGAGCGCTAATTGTTGCCCCCAGCGTCACGAAAGTCGCCGGTATTTCGCGTGCCGTTTCTCCATCCTCTTTGGTCGATTGGAAGGAAGAAAAGGTCGATCGGCTGGTCGTCTGGCGGAGAGGAGATACGGCCCTGAATGCGCTGCACACAGGGTGGCCAGACAGAAAAATGGCAAAAGCACTCCCCACCGATGACTGCCACGAATAAGGGCCACATAAAGACGGGTCGTAAAACTATGATTTACGGCTTGTCATTGATGCGTTTGCTGTCCGTCCATCCGTACGATCCTTCTCCCTCGGTTCATCATCGTCTCCCTTCGTGTTCCCTCTTATTATTTTTCTTGTATCTCGTCGTTTCTTTTGTTCCTCGTCTGCGTCTCCTGCGAGAGGATAGCCCGTTCGAGAGGCGATAATCGATTAGCCGGTTGGAAAAAGCGGTAGCGTATCGGTATCGTTCTGACTAGCGTACGATATATGTAATAAAATATCACTAGAGGAGGGGAAAAAATGAAAGGGAGAAGCTGTATTGTAGGAAAGAAAGAATTATCGTAGCAACGTGTTGCCTTCGTATAGTCTCCTTAAAATATACACTGGGGTTCATAAGTCACGGACCATTTATTAATCTTGAACGTAACTCTTGTTTAAATAGATCAAATCTTTCATTTCTTTCTTTTTCTTTCTTCTTCTTGTTTCTCTTTTTTTTTTTTTTTACAGAAAGGCAGTTTTAAAATTCAACGCGTTATTAATCGATCTCGTATTAGCAAAATCGTCGTTAAGCGCTTGAAAACGTCATTGTAAATCAGAGTAACAATTTAAATGTCCCATGACTTGTGAACAATAGCGTAGACGAAGACGTTCGTTCCTTTCTCTTTGTACTCGCATCTCTTATTCGTCCCGTAATAATTCTTCCAGAAACAAATCGTCATATTTTACATTTGTCTTATTGCAAACCATATCAACGTAATTATTAACCCTGAGGATCACGTGACATTAGCAAGAAACGAAGCGGATTTACGTCCCCCTCTTAGGTCTTCGTTCTTTTTCGTACCGTTGGCTGGCCGCAGCCTCGACACTTTCAAGTGGGGGAGAGCCAGGATACTGGAAGAAGAAAATCCCTTCGTCAGTGGAATATTAACGCCTAAGGATGAGTGTTTTTCTGGTCGGGCGCGAAGGATGCGACCTTGCGGCGTTTCCACTTCGTCTTGGCTTCGTTGGCTATTGTCCTCGAAGCGTAAGCATTGTGTATACGATGCGGTCAGTGGGTTATTTAAAGTTTTAACGCAGCCCAGCCTGCCGGCAACATGCTTACGTTTAATGGCGTCTGCGGTTTCCCATCAAACTTCTCCCCCGTACCACCTGACATATTGCGCTCGCTCTCTTCCAATTCGCAAACACCGTTCTGTCGCCTGCCTTGCAACTCCACCGTTCTTACAAAAATTTGTCGTCGTTTGAACGGAAGAAGACAGCGATCGCCAAATCCTACGGAAATTTTTCAACGAATCAAACGATCAAAAAATATTAACTGTTAAATGTTCCGATTACAAATAAGCATGATAAACGGTGAACGTTTGTTTGATTATTGATAACCAGTATCAGCGCCGGAAAGCGTATTTATCTACCGCAATAATCATTATCGATGAAGGAATTTTTTTCGATCGTGAATCTCCATTATCGATGATAACATCTTTTTCTTTTGTTTCCAATAATTCCGTCATCGATAACGATTATCGGAAACCAACAAAATGTTGATCATTTATAACGGTTATTCCGTATCAAAATCATCTAAACCGGGGCACTAATTCTTCTACTACAATCTTTTTAATTAGTACCATAATGTAACTTTCAAAGAATTGCCGGTGCTAAACTGATACTCGTGAAATAACCACGCGAGAAATTGGCAAATCGAATAATAGCAGTCGCGTGGAATGATCGGTTACCGGCGAAACAGGCAGCCACGAATGTTAATCTTGTTCGCGGGAGGTTGACGAAGATACACGCAACAGCTATACATGGACGTTTATGCTTGTTGGAAAGTTCGAAGTGAAAGTGGTTGAGCCGCGTTGCTCGTTAGCGCGTAAGTTATTAGCTGACCGATAGTTAACCCCCGAGATCGAAGGTCGAATTGTAAAACGACCAGCCGCGTTATCGCATCGATGGCGAAGAAACGCGTGAAAACGCGCGAGCAACGCGAACGCCCATCCTCTCTGCGTAATCGATTCGACGCGTGTATCCAGTCGAATCTCTATAATAAAGAATTCTGCCGAGCTTCGCAAGATTCTTCGTCGAGGATCGAGGAAATTTCATTTCCGCAAAAATGTTACGGAGTCGACCGAGCGAACGAGCAGAGTATCAACGGCCACGGATCGCGAGATATAAAAGGCTTTACGATGTTTAAAAAATCGTCGCGGCATCTCGGCGCCGTTTCTTTATTTCTATCGCAGTAATCTTATCCGCCTTTACCGTTACTCGATGTAGTCATAAAGAACGGACCCTCGCCGTTTTAATTTCTTCATCTGCTTTTTCCTTATTTCTACCTGCCTCTCTTGCTGCTTCCTTGAGATGTCTCTTCGATTAAACGGACGGCATGGTGATTTCGCGATATCCCATGGTAACGGCACAATCGGGTCGATTAATGCTGGAAAAGAAGCAAAGAGAAAAACTGGTCGCAGTAAAGAACGAGGTAGTGAACTCGAGCCTTTTTTTTTCTGTTTCAGATGTGAACCTGTGAAGGTGGAATCCTCGAGAAGCGCGAGGTCCTCGCAATGGAGGCGGGACCGAAGCAACAGCAACAACAGCAGCAGTCGCAACAGCAGCAACAACAACCGCAACAGCAACAGCAGCAACAGCTACAGCAAAATTCGTCGGCTGCTGGCACGGGACAAACGTCGAGTCAGGCCACGAGTCCGCAAGGCGGCCAAGCTCAAGGCCAAGCTCAAGGTCAACAGAATCAAGATGCAGCTGCAGTCGCAGCTGCCACTGCGGAGGCCGGTCCGGTGGAGGAGGGAGTGCTTCTCGCCAGGGTGCACGTCCCGGAACTTTACGTCAGCAAGTGTCTTCAGTTCCCGAGGGATCAGCTCGTCTGGGACGTGAAGCAGCAATGCCTGGCATCCTTGCCCAAGGTAAGACGATATTCTCTGCCTCCGCGTTGTCCGATTCTCTCTTCCGAGTGACTGACTACCTCTCTCACGCGAGAATCCATTAGCGAAGATCCTTGAAGACGAACTGGAAGAGTCGGGACCCCGACGGATATCGTGTAGCTTTCTGCGATTCGTTCGCGTCGATCGGTCAATTAACGGTCTCAAATTGCATTATCCTCGCCACTCATGGCGCCAAGGCATTAATCGCGAGTCATCAGGAGCCGTTGGCGTTCCGCTAAAAATCATAATCGTCCTTGTACTTGTCGATGATCGCGGGGTTGAACGCGTTTACCATCCATTACCGTCGATCTCTATCGAGCGCGGCTCGTTGCATCGTACGGCGTTGAATCGTCGGTTGTACGTGAGATCGCGAGCTCCCCCGCTCTATCAAGAACTCGGTGTCGGGTGGTTTTTCTTGAAGAAAGAAAAGAAAAGAAAGTACGCACTGCGTTACGGACCGCAGACTGCTACTTTGTATGTTGATCTCGGTAAATTGCAGGGGACTCTCGAACGGTCGCGTCGTGGTGTATTCGAGCGAGAGTTCTTCGGGCAAGACTGGACCGGGCTTCCTGACTCTTCTCTCTCTTTTTTCATTGGTAGTCGTAGCCGGAGCCCTCGGAAAGTCACGAAGCACACGCAGGATTAAGAGATCTCGAGGGGATCGCTACCGTGCGCCCCTCGAACGTCTCACTTTATTTATCGAGATATTCGTTGCTCGGGAACGAGTAACGATGCACCAACCGGGCAAATGCAAATCGGCGCCGTACCTGCACTGTGTTTCGCGGCGATGTCCGGCTCCGAAGAATTTCGCGATCGCACAAAAGAGGTACTACATAAGTTACTAGCCGCACCGCCACTGACAAGAAACAGACAAGAACACGTGCCGCTACTCCTAAACAAAATAGGAGCTAGAAAATACCGATCTCTGTGTGGCTTCTTCTGCTTCGTGTGTCAAACCATCACGCTCTTTCATACCGTGTCTCTTCCCTCCCCCATACCCTTCTCTTCTCTCCTTGCATTCTGTCCATTTTTGTAGCCGTGTTTTTCCCTCGACCGTCTCCTCGTACGTCGCACAAGGAATTTTCACACGTGTAGTCTTTCTGTCCTGCCTTCCGCGACGGAGGCGCGGCGTGACAACTCCCATCTTTACGCGACTCTCGTTACGCGACTTCCATCTTTCACCTATCCTCGGAAAACTTTTCTCTCTTTGTTTGTCTTTTCGTTTCTCTCTCCCTCGCTGCGAACGTTCGCTGCATAAAGTCGCAGTTCCAGACCAAGACAATTGGTTCGTCGATGTGTAAAACTGTACGCGTTAAAATTACTCGTCGAGACCCACCTTCGACTAACGTTCCAACTTTGTCCGCTTAACGAATCTCTTGCCACCCCCTGGACATCCTGTGCTCGATCTTCCGCTTCGGACCAGCCCATAGCAAACCTTGTTTCTCGGAACGAGTTCGATGACGAATATTCATAAGACGAAGATACGCGTGTACGGGAATACACGCGTACTCCCATAGCGAACGTACGTATCGTTGCAATGGATACGTTCACCTGCATTCCACGCGGAGTTTCGCTTTTATTGATAATTGGCTATCTTGTTAATGGACCAATGCTCGACTCGATCGGCCACCGTCTATTACCTTCGCTTCACGCGACGTACCAAGAGAGAAAATGTACCGTTTGCGAGCGTAGCGTATTGTTCGAATTTTTCAGGCCGATCTATCCGTGGATTTATGGAGCGCGGTGGAAACGTTAATAGTCATCGAACGTGTTCCGAAGGATTCTCGCGGCAGGACCACACGAATATATACACATACACGTATCACAGATATACTGTGCGCATTGTACTTTCAAGAATAATATACATATATGTATATCATGTATGGGAGTAAAATATACTACGTATATTATATTTTCTGAGATGTGATTTATTAAATATACAAATATATATATATATATATATATATATATATATGTAAGGTGTTCCAGATATCTTTGATCAAACTCTTTCAGTATGTTCTGTCAACGCGAGTAAGAAGAAGAAAGTGATATAAACATAAATCGTAAATAATAATCATAAAAGATAGGTCAACGCAAAAAAAGAACGAAGAAAGCTTCTTAAGGCGATAAACTTGATCTCTTACCACTGTAAAAGTTCTCTACGTATTATCGGAAATGGTAAATTTTTTGAAATACCGTTCTTACCCACCTAATGATCACACCGATTACAAAACAATCCATTTATATCTATACTTTCTTTCTTATTTGTACTTGTACAGAACGTATTAATAGCGTCTGTCTGGGAAAACTTGGAACACCGTGTATTTTACATTTTATATGTAAATAAAGAGGGATATATATATATATATGTATGTACGTATGTATGTATGTACGTATGTATGTATGTATGTATGTAAGTATGTATATATAGTTATTACTAATTAGTAATTATGCACAGCGACACGCGAGTGTCCATCGATTAATCGTGTATATTTTTCTGACCTGTGGCGTTGTTGTTGTTGTTGTTGTTTTTGCTTTTGCCTCACTTGCACGGGGCGTGCGAATACACTACACCCGCCACCACCGAACCACCACCGAACCACCACCAACCACCACTTCACCTGTGCTATCGTCTTGTTGGGGCCCGCCTCTTCGAACGCACCCCCGTACGCGAATCGACCGACAATATCGAAAATATACAAAAATCGCGCCCTCGGGCCCGACCTTCACCCTCCACCTCCGGTGTGTTGCGTCGCGGATATACCACCGCTTCTCCACCCCTTTCGAGCGCCTCGCAGGTGGCCACTTGGTACAGGGTACGTCTTCACTATTACTAATAGCATGCATCCAACCCCCTATGCAACTACTTATACCAAACACCCCGATAAAACCCGCCGCCTCTTCTTTATACCGATTTGTCGTCCCGTTTCTTCTTTCGTTGTTTCAGTTTTCTCCGTCGTGGTGAAAAAAAAAGAAAGAAAAGAACGAACAGAAAGAGAAGAGAACCTTTCACATTCAGACTTTCGTGCATGGCGAAACGAAACACGGTTCGACGAACTATCCCCGTTAGGTTTGGCGCGTTCCTCGGAACCCCACGTTTCAAAAGCTTATTGTAAATTTTACGAAGTCGATTTATATTTCCGGCTATCCTCTCGAGAGAGGACGAAAAAAAGGCGAGTTTCTTTACGACGAGAAAGACGAAGGAAGTTTACAGATGCATACGTAAGTGCACCTTTCGTCTCTGCGCTCTGCCTTTGCAACTCAGTCTCGCGTTCTACAAAATTCGGCGGTTCGTCAAAAGCTAATTTATAAAGCTCATGGCATTGCATAGCTGTCTGCTCTTTCTGTAGAAAGCGAAGTGGTCAAATTTCTTGGGGTCAATTTCACGATAAGCACTGTCCGGCAAAAAGAATTTATCGTTAATGAGAATTTTTTAACGATTTTACAACGCGGCCCTGTGATAGTTCTCGGTACCCTGACTCCGGTTCCAGAGAGGAAACGTGGCATCGCGTCACTTGCCACCCCAACGTCTCGTTAACGTAGGATCACCCCTCGTTGTACGCGACTTTTCTCTCGTTCCTTTGCGTCGCGAGCTCGCTGCGCGCACCGACCAGACGAAGAAGAACGATGCTTGGAAGAGCAGGCAAGGGGTGGAGGGTAGTCTCGAGATAGTCTCGGGCTCGATTCGCTTTTCGCTACTTTTCCTTCTTCGATCGCCACGTATAGAAGATCCGAGGGGAAGTTTCGTCGAGTCAAATTTCGTCGATTCGATGGAAAAGCGAATTCGCTATATTTTCATTCGGAAGACTCTCGTTGAAAGGACTTTTATTTGAAAAACCTTTATGCGATAGACATCCTTCGATACCGCGGCGTATCGTACAGCACGAACGTATTGGCTGATTAAAGGATCGAGAAACGTTTGCAAACAGACGTATAACGTGTAGAGTAAAATGCACGAAGAGAGATACGTGTCGTTTTACGACGAGAGGGACGCGCGAGCTACGCGATCGATCGATTCGCGAGGAACGAGGACGAACGCTTTAATTAACCGTGGAGACCCGCTCGAATCGATGATTCCGTCCTTACGACGCGCGACCGTAGACCACGAGCTAGAGTTATTTCGAGCTCGATTTGCATGTACTTATAGCAGCTCCTGCCTTTCAGCGCTAAAGTATCATAGAATGTAAGTGCATGTATCGGTTAAGCGTACATAGCTCTTTACTGTTACTGACCCGTGGTTCACGTTCAAGGATGATGCGATACAGTCTCAAGGTCGTGTATTTGTACCTACGCAGTTACCTTTCAGCGGGCTTATCCGCTTATCGTCGACTGATTGTCGTTATGGCTGTTTCTTCGAGATGCCTGACGCAATTTGGACCTCGGAGAATTTGGACGCGCCATCGGAGCTGAACCTCTGTGTTTCGAGATAACGAAGACGAGTGAACGATAATGTAACTTGCTTTCGAATGCTCTTCGACTTCCTCAATTCCGTGGAAAGTGTCCAATGGTCGATAAGCTGGAAGGAAGCGACTCATTGTGATTTTTCTGAGAAAAATGTCGATTTCGTCGTACGGTTGAACGCCAAGACGATTTCGTGCTTCGTCAAAAGCATGACGCCACGCTGGACGATGACTTTCCTTTTCACCTAAGCGTCTCGGAAGAGATCGTTCGGCTCACGGATCGTGTGTCGCGCGACGAATCGATCTCTGCCTCGGCAATTTGCGATTTTCCGACAGAGATCGACGACTAGATCCGTTTGCTGGCGTATCCAGATGGTTGCACGGAGCTTTCTTTACCCGAGACGCAGGCGTTACGCGAGATTACGCAACGCGAGTCGAGTTCTCGCGAGGGAAAGCGGCACGCCGCTTGTCTTCGAGGATTAAATATCAAAAGTCATCGAACGTTATAGAGAAACGAAGCTTATCGGATCCGATTTGTCTCCCTTGAATCCTCGCCGCCACGGAATTGAGTTCCGCGAGCGTACGACGACGTATCATTGCGGTGTTTCTCGCGTTTGATCTAATCTGCTCTCGAATAAGATCATTTTCCGACCATCGCGTTGTATCATTCGTATGTTTGTCCTACGCTTATCGAAGATATAATCCAGTGCGAAGAAAGAAAGCAATTGCAATTCACGACTGCACTACCTGCCATAAGTATGAAATCAAACTGAGCATCAAACTATCGAGTTTAGATCGTCCTGCTTCCGCAGAATTAAACGATGCTTTTGATTAGTAGTATACGATGTGAAATTACAGAGTTATAGCAAAGCAACAAGAGAATAAAAACAGTGGAAAGTATCGAATATCTGTATCTAATGGCACATTTCGTCCAAGTGCCATAAAATATTTGTGCCTCTCAGAAGATGAATCGATCAACTGCAAATTTCTGGAAACTCCCAATTCGTTATTCAAGTACGTACTTCAGTATCTATACAAAATTATTATTCAACGTATCAAAGAACAAGCGACTGATTTTCGAACATTTATTTATCAGAAGATCATAATCGCAAATTTGAAGGTCGATTTAAAGAGAACAATACTGTGATCGTCAAGTATTCCTCGCGTTACAATTTACGAACTCGATGGACATGGCTTCCAAGCGGGAAATTACGCCTGTTTCGTACAACCTTGCAGAAAAGATTGATTTAATCGGGGAAACAGGTGACACACAATTTTCATTCCGTGTCACAGGATGGCAGATGGCAGATAGCATTGAAAAATCAGTCGCTCGAATCGATTCGCTGAAAACACGAACGCGTAAAAAATGATCGACGCTAACAAGTGGAAATGGACGAGTGCGATCGTGAGTAACTCGGCGTTATCGATGACAAGCGTACGAGCGACTAAAGGTGCGAATAGAACGCCTACAGGTGATTCACTTTCGTGAATTTTCAGCGACGCGTCCTAGTGATTAGCGGCGTCGACGACGGCTAATCGATTTTTCTCGCTGGCACGCGGAAAAAGAGGCGCGTCAGCTTCTGGGAACAACGAACGCCGCGCCGCAAGAAATTCCGTGAAATCTCTCCGTGGTATTTTTCCCTAACCTACCGTGAACGTTCGTTAATTGACAGAGAAAAAGCTCATTTGCATAAGGCTGTAGAGTCGACAGACTGTTTCAATAGAACGAATGAACGGAAAGAGGTAATCAGATTTTACCCATGTACGTGATGTTAACGCAACATTTCATTTACAATTTTCTTCGATCAATCTGTGTCATCGAATTCTGTTTTTCAGCCTCGTAACTACGAAAGACAGTTCCGAGGATTCGTTGAATATTTCTCTGTTTCTTCCACCCAGATTTTACGATCTTACGAAATTTCAAGAAACTGATGTATTTGTAACGTTACGACGAAACATTGCTTGCTCCTTAATGCGAGTTAATTAGCAACGCGTGACAAGAGTGCGATGAATACTTTCGTCCCTGTTATCTTTTCCGTTTAGATCTCACAATTTTGCGAAATTTAACACTAGAACTACCATACCAGACAAATTGACTGGTTTTACAATTTTATTTTAAAATTCCTACTTCATGTTATATCTTTTCTCCGCAATGATGTAATGACTTTCGCAACGATAATTAGAAGAATAATATAATGAATTTTATTTTGTTTTTTATGTATTCAAACTGAAAATAATTTTGTATCAAGGCTACTTATACCAATACCAGTGAAATTGGCTGGTACTTGTCAAAATGTAAAAGGGTCCTGCAATCTGTTCATCGAACCCCAATTAACTAGTTTCCTTGTTTTGTACAATTTCCCACACGTTTTTTAAATTTGTACTGCGTATCATTCAATATGATGATATCAGTTATCAAGAAAATTCCGGATCGATCGCTAGATGCAAACGCTAGAAATACCACAAAAATCAAAATGACTGGTTCTACAATTTTATAAATGTGTCAACCCTCGTTTAGGGATCATGATCCCAGATGGATTAATAATACCAAAAAATGTACTACGTGGAATTTCTTCTGTAAGAAAGTAATAAATCAATAAATATAAAAATATTCTATTATCACGTATTTTCTAAAGACCAGTCATTTTGACCGACTTTGGTAGAAATACCTTTGTGTTAACTATCGGTAGTTCTAGCGTTAAAGAAATTGGTATTGCACGTTTATAACGTTATGACGTTATGACGAACCATTGCTTGGTCCTTAACGAGATAATTAGTCAGCACGTGACAATGGTTATAACGAGACATCGTCCTTCTATTGTCTGGATATCGATGTCACGGTGTCCTTATCGTCGCAGAGTGCCATGTGCAGGGATCGATCGCTCGATTGTGACCAAGTATCGAGATAACACCGTACCGGAACCGGTGACCGCACATTACGGGCTCTATCGATGCGGCGACGTATGTACCGCAGGTATCCGACGCGGGGATCTCGCCTCGGATAAATTCATCGCAACGCTACGGGTTCCGTGGTCCTCCGGGGCCACGGATAGATCCTCGTGGGCGTTAGATCATTGTGATTCGCGATCCAAGACCTGGATCATCCTTCACTTCCGATAGGATCGTCCCTTCCCTCTGTTTCTCGCGCGGTTCCCTCTGGGCTATTTCTTTCTCGCTCTCTACGCTTCTTCTCCTTACGTACGCTATCGTCCGCAAGTATTTAGACGCCTGATGCAATTCGATCAAACAATTGGTAGTTTTATTATACGTCTGTCGTTACGATTGGAGAAAGTTTCTCTGTCTCTTGCTATAAGCGCGATCAAATGCCTCGTTAAATTTCAATTGAAATTGAGAACATACAACTGCCTCGCTTAAGAGTTTCGTGTTTATTTCTAAAGATCAGCCGACAGTTTTTAAAGTCTCTATATCAGGATAGGATTATTCGAATCGCCTAAGCTTCGACGTTTAAAAATGAAATCTGCAACTTTGAACAGAGCGATCGTACTCGTCGCAGGCGTGTGTTTGATATTTTTATTATAAATATTTTTAAACATCGAACACGCGTGACCTGTAGCGAATTTCTCCTTTTCCCGTGTGGTCGACGACTGACGACGAGGCAATAGAACGATACACATTTATTTCAAATTTCGAAGAAGCGACGTTTCATACGCATCAACTGAACACAAACAACTGTACTTAGAAACTTTATAAACGCGTACGCGAAGAACGTGTATGGTAATACGTGATAAATAACGAGAGTGGAAGCGGAGATTTTCGAAACGAAGAGCAATTTCGCGGGCAGCGAAAACGGCGTGGGATCTCTCGATCTTTCGATCCTCCGGCTCGAGAAAAATGGTGTATCAGATCGCGATATCTTTCAGCGTACGAGGATCGAGCGAGATGCGATCGGACGTATCGTAAGTTTTCGTACGCGGCTCCGTGTAATTGAATGAAGGGCACGGAGGATCGTGACCGGTCCGTGAGATAACTCGAAGACCAGTGACCTCGAAACCACGACGAAAACTCGAATGTTACGAAAGTAACAACGTTAAAGATCGTCGTCAATGTCGAACACCTCTTTCGATTTCTTCGAATCGTTACTGCCAAAATTACTTCAGCTGCAACCTCGAACCAAAGAAACAACCGTGCGACCAGAGAAACCGTTCACCGACTCGGCGAATTACGCAACGATTCGATCGAACGATCCGAAATGAGAAAGAGAACAAAAAATGAAAGAGAAAGAAGAAAGAACGATCGGTGAATACACGCGGCGATCGGTGTTCCCGTTCGAGAAACGTTTCCCGATCGATTTGCAGCAATGAATACCATCTAGTCCGGCAAGTGGTTTATCGAACGATTCCGCGAACGAGATCGAAGCGCAATCGGTACGCGTCTCGCACGTGCGTGTACTTGCATGCGTGGAAAACGATGATGACACGAGACGAAAGACAGTCTCGTCGCGGCGAACGAGGGTTGGGACTCGTGTCCACGGCGTGTCGACCAGAAAAGAAAAGCGAAAAAGACAAAAGGAATGAGAGAAAGGGAAGAAGAAACGGGCGCCTCGTGACTTGGCTGTCAGAGGATCAACAAATCCTGCCGCCGTAGACGCGGAACAAATACACGCGAGTTGTTGATCGCGTACGATCGAGTCGAGCTATTTATACCGAGGCTCGTCCACTCGTCCGAGGGAGTAGATCGAATGGAGATCGATGGGCTAGCTTTTCAGAAGTGGAAGACAACCGCGCACTGTGGCGTACACGGTACCCGCGAAGCGAACAACAGACACGTCGGCCAACTCGATCCTCCTCCTCTTCCTCCTCGTGGCGTTCTTGCGAAACGAACGCCAACAACGAACGAAACTTGCCTTTCGAGAGAAACGAGAAGGAATTCCGGAGGCACGCGAGTCCCACCAGGAAATTGCCTGAAATATTTAATCGGTACCATTGTTAGCCTAGATACACGTAGGTTGTTTCCTCGAGGGCTGGTTCTTCAGGCTCGTCGCGTATCCCCTCGAAATCTATCTACTCGTTCTCTCGCTTCTTGCAGCTACGTTTAAGGGGAATCGTGGAACGAACGTAGCCGGATATTAATCTAACGTTTTAAGCCAGTAATTACGTTCGGGAAGCTGCGCTGTTCTGATTCGACGTTTCTTCGTTCGGAAGTAATGCGATGAAAGAGCTGCTGCAGCCGGGCATTGTTTTAACTGAAACGCAAGTGGAGGAACTCCGACTCGGGGACGTTTTTGCGGTGTCGTTGTCTTTAGAAAATCTGTGTAGGTGGGAGTTATTGTACGTGCGGATCGTAGATATAGCATGGTCGTAAAATTGGCAGAAAAGTAGCTAGAATCTTGGCGTTTCCAGTATCGAATACTCCAAGGAGAAAAGAAATCCAATCTTTTTAGATATAACGTCAACTTGGAATTGTTTCTCCCAAGGGAAATTACTGTTGTCCTTCCCAAGAGAAATTATTATTATTTCACCGACTTACTAACTTGCAGCGAAATGTATCTTTGCATTTGAATACGCATGAACTTTGAATACAGCTCAAGAAAATAATCACAGATGACTATATACGTACTACTACCTGCAATTCATAGGAATTCTCAAATCAAATTACAAACCATAGAAGCAAAATCCGGCGGCAAAACCGTCCACTTGATACAACTAACTTTCTCAGTCGGAGATCTAAATTGCTTCGAAACTTACACAGTCGTAGGTGCGGCAACCTCGATGAATCTCCTCCTAAAGCTCCAATTTACCACTCTATATCGTTTCCACCCAGTACACACGCTTTTATTCTATGCACGGGGAGAAACGGTCTCCGCTACCACTATTTAAATACCAACATCTTCTCTCAGCGTGCATGCATATACATATACAAGAGAGCAGGGCCTGTGTCGAGTCAACTCGAGTCGAGTCGAGTCGAGTCAACTCGAGAAATCGGCTCGGAGCAGAAGGAGCATCTTTACAAATGGTTTCGGAGATAGGAGTTTTTTCAGTGAGCCAGTTCGGACCGTGCACGTAAGTTCGTCCACTTTACTCGTTGGGACGCGAGCGTGGAGCAGTAGCCAGCAACTGCAGCAGCCTTTTACCCGGGGCTCTCCAAGTGCAATCTCGTATTCATGAATTCCTTGTACGTAGCCCCTCTACCTTCTTCCACCTCCGCCTTCTTTCTCCGCCCGCGCTCCTTGCCTCTTCTTGCCCCTCTGCACCCTTTGCCATATCTTCTCTGTTCTCTTCTCTCTTCCTTTCTCTCTCTCTCCCTCTCTCTCTCTCTCTCTCTCAATGTCTTGCCCTTCCGCCTCTCTAACAATCCCATACGCGTCGCTCTCCAGAGCCGAGGGACTAAGAAAATCGTTGGACGCTCCGCGCTCCTTCCTGCCAGAGACTGAAAAACAGACGCAAGATAGCGACCAGCGTGGAAATCGTTTCCGCTGGAAAGTAGCAAGCACAGTCACGAATTTACGAGGTCTTTACGCGGCTCGTATTAGAGCCGGCGTTTCGAGAATTTGTCAGGCTTGTTGTTTCGTACAATTGGATAGATAAAGCTGTTAGACTTTGTTTCTTTCGTCAGGTATATGCAGGTTCGTGAGAGTATTCGAACATCCGTAGACTTCTTATGAACCTTTCACGAACATATTACGCGTCTCGTACGAAACATTTTTAACTTTTATTAGCGCCATTGCGAGACTCGTGATCGTATTGGTAGAGCTTGAAGTCTGGGAAGATGTACAGCAGTGGGAGACAAAATATAACAAAACAAAACAAAATAAAACAATTTATTCGTGCACAGTGTATAGGGGAATACAAATTAACAGTAAAAAGATATAGGTAAATCTGTAGATAAATTAATATTATAGGAATCTCATTTTTGTAAGGTGTATCATTTTTGATACTCGCTGAACAATACAACGAGATATTTGGTAGAAGCGTGAGAGATTACAAAGATATTTAAACGATCCGTTGGGCATTTGTTTCGCTTAAAATTCATTTTAGAGTTATTTGTCCACTTTTGCCTGTAATGAGAAACTATCATCTCGAATCTTTCATCAAACGAAACAGTTTCACTCTCGATGAGAGCCACTGTCGCCCGTGTTCCACGTTTATCTGAACACGATGGTGACCGTAAACGTCTATACCGTTCAGGATTCGCGACCATAACAATAATTCCGCTGTTTAACCCCATCGACTGTCCGACGCGTTCCTCTGTCCTTTTGCTTCTATGATTCTCCCCTTTCCTTGTGTCCCGCGTGTATCTTGGCCGATCTTCGCGTGAAAACGGAACCGCTCACTGCCATTTATCAGCTTTGTCAATTATCGTTAAACGTCCACAGGAACGCGGAAAGCCAAGCCGAGAGCTTCTCGGACGATTGAACGTTTCTCGTCGTTGCAGTCTGCAACTTGCAGATATCGATAAATTCGATCTCGAAATCATCGTACGGCTGCTTTAATCATACAAAGCAATTAGTACGATAACGACTTGTGAAATATTGTAGCTCTCCAACTGTTTTTCGTAGTAAGTTTCTAAGTTGAGCCTACGTTGCGCTATTCTGGCGAGTGAACCGTTCTGCTGATCTCAGCGTTAACCCCTACAATTCTCGCAGCTTAAATTACGATGCAACGTGAAGAATTTCGCTAATTCCTGTCTCCGTTACCACAAAACGCTGTGTTCTATTAATCCTCCAGCCTTGGACGATTTTCATATTTTCTGTACAAAATCGTGGACAAAGTTTGTATCTTCTGAAAATTTATCATAAGGCTCGCAGGATAATGGCGTGGCTTGCCGGAATTAGCAGAACGAGGAGAACGTGATTTCGGCGTGGCAGACAGTAGGGATGAACTTGAAACTGAGAATTCCCCTGGAGAAATAAACTGGAATGTCCATAAAAAAAAAACGTCGGAACAAAACTCAACACGGTATTAAAAACACGATGGAAGAAAACTTTAATTAAATTATAAAATATCTCATCTATTCGTCGTGAAAATTTTAGAACTGCAGCGTTTGAGAAAAGCTCAGCTCAGCTATCTTCTCCATAGATCGGAATGAAAAAAATTTCACGAAAAACCAATAAGAAGAATCAAACAGAAGATAGCGACGTGACGCGAGTCTTTAATTGTTCGAGATTAGATAAGAGATTCTAAACTGGATACAGCATTCGGAGTCAGCGAAGAGGCAATTCGATAGATTTCATTTGAAAGATCGCCGAGCCCATCTTTCGTAAAAGCTGCGTGAAAATACGGAAAGCTGGAAGCTCGTTGTATAAAATTAATTACTCGGCTCTTTGATCTTCGTCTGCTTGTATTCGCGGTTTTTTAACCTTTTCATTCAACGACCGAGAGAGCTCCGCTTTGGAATCGAGCGAGAATCTACTCGTCCGGTTTTTCACCCGCGTCGAACGTTCGCGGATTTTCTCGCCGCGAGACGAGGAGCGAACGAACGAGCTGTAGATGGTCCACGTGACACATAATCGATACTATTAATTAGGAAGTCTATAAATATCATCGTTGGAAAGGGAATGAATGGAGGAGAGCAGGTTTCTCATCCGGGTCACGGATCTCGATGTCGATTTATTAAAATGACGAGAAAATGAGAACTATAGTCAGGTCATACACACGGTGAACTTAAATTCTTGGTACAAGCGATGTCAGGTAGATTGTACGAGCGTAGGTGAGAGGGAAATTAAAAGCAATAAAACTGCGTCGAAATGAACGAATGTTCATAAGAAAATCGAATCTGAAAATGTGAGAAATTGTTGAGTATCTGTATACCTGATTGTTAGCTATCTAACTTTGTTTTCTTCAAAAGGAAGCCTTGTACGAACAAATAGACCAACAGAATTTAGCTGATTTCACTTGTACCGCAAATTTTTACTTTGTATACGTCATCGTACTCTTTATCGATACGCGACCACGCGAGCAAAAGGCGTGTAAACGTGAAAGTTGACGGAGAAACTTAGCGAAAAACGCGGAAGAGTAGAGAAAGAAACGAGTGGAGCAGGGAAAAGGTAGTTTTCGTGCGGTTAGCCGCCCGGAAAAAAGACTCGAGTGGCACTTTTTCTAAAAACCTACTCGTCGATTTAGTGACACGTGGCATCTCGAGCAGCTGCTGTACTTTGCCGCGCATCTTCGACCCATTTCCGCGAAATAAACTCGGCCGGCGTCTCGCGACAAACTCCTCTTTTCCCTAGCTTGTTTATTCTCAACGAAAAAATGTCGCGACTCGCGACGATCGTTCGCCAGTACAATACCGGGAAAAAATCCAATAACGAGCGATTTTCTCGCGTCGACGATGGAACCGGCCCGGAATAGTATACGAGCTGGCCGTTCGTAAAAATCCACCGACGAAATGTTTCGAATCGACTGGCAATATCCGGCAATTTACAGGCGCGGAGCCGGTTTTCCACGCGCGCGACGAGTCACGCCGGTGCCACGGTTCATCGGTGTAATTTCCACTTCGATTAGCGAACGCTTCGATGTCACGGACAGCCTTTAGGATCGAAACGAGACTGCGAATTGCCGGCATCGACGCAGCTAACCTGGCTTGATTAAACTCGACGAGGAGGCCACGCTGCTCCATTTCCGGACCAGCCAGCCTTCTGAAATTTCCTCCTGGTCATTTCGGACGACACGACGTTCGATTCGGCATCCGTATTTTTAGACGCGGGGGAACGTAACGCGTTTCAGGCGCGCTGCTCGCCGACCGTTTCGAACGCTTGACATTTAGATTCCCATTAAGCGATCGCTACTTTAACCCTCGGCCATCGGACCTGCATCGCTTTCAGACGAAGCTGGTGTAGCGGTTTACGCACAGGCGGTGCTCGAATCCCTTCGGTTCCCTCCCTCCAGACTCGTTCTTTATCCGCGTATATTATCTTCTCTTCTATTCCTTCTGTTCTTCTATACAAATTAGTGACTATTGTTAGATTAATTAGAAACTATTGTTATACATGTGTTACTTGCACGAGTAAAGGAAATCAATCGCCTTGAACAAGATAGAAATTATTTGCAGCCAAATCGGGCACAACCGCTTGATGTTCGGTTCGTCGTTCGAATGTTAAATACGCATCTTGCGTTTGATTCTTATTGTATCGATGTAAATTATCATACTGCGTGAGGTATTGTTTGAAAACGTTATTCGATAGGAAAAGTGATTATATGCTGTTATTCGGCATTTCCATTCAACTGTTCGTTCCTGGAATGCGGATTTTTATACAAATTCATATTTTCGAGGATACAATTAAAAAAGTGGAAACTCCGTAGAAAATTATAGAAAGCTCTACGCTTTGGACATTTTATCTTTTCGTATTATGCGCGCTCTGTACGATTTTGTACTTTCACGTTTCCTGTAAACGCATACGAAATTACGCGGACTATTTATCGTAAAGACGGTCCTTTGACACGATCGTTGATGTACCCACAGCGATGAAGCGGTTCGAAAACGGAACAAAGTTCCAAATGGAAAGAAGGTTACCCCTCGTGCAAAGGTGAAATGCACGGGATCGAGGGATCGATCGAGGACTACCGGCGCCACGTGAGGCAGCCGATCATTCCCGGAATTGATTGGCAATTACCGGCAAGAGAAGCGACGGCGCGCTCGATTCTCCGATCCAGAAAATTGAGTTAGCCGACGAAACTCGATTCGCGAGGAGAAACGCGAAGAGGAATCGACCCGCCACGAAAATTCGATATTACCTTAATCAGACTTTAAATTGCGCGTCCGCGAAGTAAGAGAGCGTACACGGGATGTAGACTGGGTCCGACCAATGACGACGAGCGAACGAAACCCAACTCGTCTCGAAATCCGAATTTTCCACGTGGGAAACCGATTAACTATGTCGAATTTGCCTTAAACGGACAAAATTACCTGTGTCCCACGCAAACCGGATAAGCCATAGCTCTGAAATGTTGAAAGATAGAAAATTTCATTAGACAAAGTTAGACGACAGCGTAAAATGTATGATCCGACGTGGATGTACGCTTGGAATAATTTTCATTTCTTCGAACAGAGATATAAACTTCTTGTACGTGGATCGATGGATTTCCGTATTCTCTATAAAAAGATATTAAAACGCTTAAGTGTCTTATTACCTTTATCTGATTAGCGTTTATTAATTTCAAGGATATTGGAGAGTAGCTTTTATGAATATCTTGTAAGGACGTTAACGAAATTGAACAGATTCTTGGAATTGCTTTCTTATAGTCACGGTATGAATTCATTAGAATTCCGTAATATGAATTGCGACTAGAAGAAAATTACAAAGAAAACGTTACGTCAACGCGACGTTGGTGCTTAATGATTAAAAGAGAAAGAGAGCCTGATGTTACGTGATAATAAAATAACACGAGCATTCGTGCCAATTACCTGAGAGGGTAATTAAAGAATATGACTCACAGTGGAACCGACACGCGTTGAATGTTTTATGGTCATCGTAAATCGAAATATTCGAGAGCGAAGTACGAGATCCTGTTTCTTCAGAGAGAACGAAATAATTTCGTTTGTGTCGATGAGTGACTATAAGAACGTTCTATGTAAAAGCAATTTTGGATGATAACGACAGTGACGATGGTAATTTTTGATTCCTATTTCTATTTTTGTATCCATGTGTTGGACACTGGGATCACGATTAACAGCACACGTTTTGATTAAATTGAATCGTTCAACTCATTCGCGTAACACTTCTATAAACACGCGCTATGAACAACATACGCTAAGTAAATAAATTAAAAATTGAAACTATCATCGTCGCTATCGTTTCGATCTTCAAAATACCCTGGTATCTCGTATTTTTACATTCATAATTTCAATTTTAATCGATCTAATAATTACCTTGTTCCTCGTGTTTCGTGTGCGTGGACGTCGTAAAATCGGATAATTGCTCGTCTAGATGCGTCTGTTTATAAACTGGGCCCATTACTAACCCATTGGGGACGTAGAAATTATCGCTGGGAATTAAGCCAGTGCCAGTGAGGTAGTCGATGATGGATGAAACATGGTTGGACACCGAGCGAGTGGCGAATAAGGGTGAAAAAAGTGGTTGACTTATAGCGTTCTGTATATCAGTCAGAAGGATAACTGGAGCTGGAAGGAAAAAGATGTGGTTCTGTAAGCGAACAACCGCGAGGCGACTTCTTTCGTTGTCGTTTCGTCATCGACGAGAGTCCACTATACTGTAGGACAAGTGACGTCGATTTGCGGTTAATTGTCGACCAGAGGAACGATTCCGGACAGGTGGAAAAATGAGAGAAAAGAAGATGGCACGAACGTTGCCCGAATGGAACGTCTCAATTCAACGTTACTTTGCACCTTCTCGCTGGCGATTTTTGCACGATTAAGGAAATCAGTCTTCCTTTTTTCTAACCGATTCGTTGGAAGAGAACTCGGTAATCGTGGGTAAACGGACCGACCGCAAGTCTCGGAAACCGGATGACAAAGGCGGAACCAGTTCTAATAACCTGTCTCGAAGCAGACAAAAACCGGAGACCAGTTTAAGAAACGATAGACTCTAAACGATCATCGCTCGCTGCGCGATCGTCGATCTTCCTGGAAGAATCGATACTCTTTTCCCTGTACTTCCACTAAACGCTTTAATTCGCCACGTTTTTCAATTCCATCCAACTCTAATCCGGAATATCGAGCGGAGAATATCGAGCTAAAGACGAGCTTAACATACGGTTACCATGGAGCGATCAAAGTGCCTGGATATCGAAGCGGCGGTGTAAATTCTTCGTGAGATAAGATTTCGAACGAGGTAGCAATTCTTAAAGGTTTCAATAATTTCCCAGTAATTTATGGTAATAGTATACGAATTTGTATCAAAGTGTACAAATTAATAGTTAGAAGCAACAGCTACCACGTTTCCTATGGAGACATCAGTCTATAAATCTAAAGTAGCTACTTGTTAGAAACATAACGACGCTTATATACTCTGCTACATACGTTTAATACGTAAATATCACTGCTTATAACTTTAAACTGTTTCTAACGTTAAAAAGAATCTTCGCACGATTCCGACAAAATACGACAAGTTTATCGATATGCGCGATTCCTCCGTATCAAACATCTTCCTCCTCGAACGTTCCGAGCATTACGTTCGGACCTTACGACGTCTCTTTGTTCGTTCAAGCTGAGAGCAAGATCGGAATATAAAAGTTCAAGAAATTAAAATTGCGAAAACCCAAAGTGTTGCTATCGGTTTAGGAGACGCTTTGCAGTCTAACTTTTTTCAGTGTCGATATCGTTTCGTATCCGGCGTCACGCGTCACGAAACTTTGTTGCTCCTGCAGGTTCCGCGTGAATCCTCCTTCTTGGCGTTCATCAGCGTTCCGTGAAACGACGCGTAAACGATACTCGACGCGTTCTTCCGGTGCAGCGCGAACGGAACTGGATCCCGTGGCAGGGCAGAAAATTCTCGGCCGGGACGAATGTGTAAACCGGAACCAGTCGCGGAGGATGGCCGAGAGACTCGCAGGCAAAAGTAAAACGGCGAATGGCCGCCCGCGGCCGTTTCCGAAGCCGGATTATCCCGGTGCCGCGGAAACCCATAATTCCTGTAATAAGGTCATTATCGTGTGACCCGGGACTGAACGCCGGGTCCAAGCCACGAACACACACCGGCGGCTCGCTTGCATAAATACAGATTTCCATTTATACCTCGCCGCGCTCGCGCCACGGTATTCCCTGTGCGCGAGTACACGTGCACGCGAGTACAGTGTGTACGCGTATTATACGAACTCATGCCTTGGACAGTGGCGTAACTTCGAATCCGGGTCACTTTGTTCCTCGCGGACAAGTGTACTCGACGATGGCTCGATTTTTGCCGATTCCAGTTGAAATTTGGAGTTGAACGTAAAATTCATTTGTGATGTAAGCGCTTCTCGTGGAGTTTCGAAGCTCTACTTTCAACATCGTTGATCTTGAACGATGACATTAGGTGATAGATTTTTGATAAGCTTTTCGTGCAGTTTGAAAGCTTTACTTTCGGCTACGTTGAGTAGCGAGTGGCGCCAATCTTGTTATTAGATTTCTAGGTATTCATGGAAAGTTTAAAGGCGCAAAATGGATACGATATACGAGGAAAGTCAAATCTCTGTTTCAATTTCTTTGATTCTGATTATAAAAATATAAATCTGTTTAAAAAATAATGTAGCTGTTACGTCGAGTTCACAGTAGTGTCCACATCAAAGCTCATAAATAATTCGCGGATAGAATACGACGAATGGGTCAATTGCTGTAATAAACTTTGATTTGTATAGTCCAGGCCAGGGTATAGCAGGATGAACTATCGTATTAGACGTGGTATCGATTAATACCGCTGCGATATCCGTTGATTCCGTTTCTTTACGTTCGTAAAGATCTCGTAAGTTATTATCTCGTTGATCGAAAACTTTCTAGTTTCATGTTCGGCTAATTTTACGACCTCGTTATATAAACGACTCAGAAGTCAAACCGATCAACTAAATTAATCGTTCGATTTCCGAAGAACCAGAGGGTAATCGTGTATCGTGACGCTAAATGTAAGAAATTTTGTGAATGAACGAGCGATTCGTGTTATATCGTGTCCTGAACGAACAGTGTTCGGTATTCGCTGTCAAGTTGCCTGCTAACTGCTCGTAAAAGTCTAAAAGTAAATCTACCGACGAACGTAAGTTTCCGAACCATTCACGAACAGCGATGTAGACACAGCATTAAACCGCACGAAGAAGAACGCCATTCTAACTACCATCTTTTCGTGACAACGGAAAACTTACGACTAAATGCAAACGCGACAAAGAATCGGTCATCGACTCTTCGAAGAACGTGGTCTCCAAACGCTCCAATTTAGCTCGAGTTCTCCTTCCTTTTCGCCAACTTGGTTCAAGTTCTAGGGCTCTCCCCTCCTTTTACTCGAGATTTACCAGAGATGGTTACGCCACTGCGAGCCGAACAGGCCGGTGTATAAATGCCTAGATGCACACAGTTGTGAGAGCGTAGGTACACGCGAGAGGGGCCTGGCATACCATCGACTGTCCATAGCCACCTAAGCAGATTCTGTCCCCAAGGTACGAGCGGCGAGGATTCGTAGCGTTCAATTTGCATTCTAAAGTCCTGGCGATGCGGAGAAAGAAGAGGAGTCCCTCGGCCACTCGGCGCTAGCTTGCGCGCCACGCTGGATCTCCTCGCGTTTCCACGCTGCCCGCTACTTTCCATTTGTCGCTTTATCGCTTGTGCGATCAGAGCGAAGCCAAATCTCAGAAGCCAGCGAGAACCCATCGTCGTAAATTCGACAAAGCTGACATTGAAGATCGCAAACGTGCAACCATTAACTACGCTACTGCTCATAAATATTTGGACATTTTGGTTCGTACTAACGGTACGTGAACTTCGTCAAAGTGTACAAATTAATGGGAAATTAATAGTTAGAAACAGCACTTGCTATGCTTTCCATGCAATCGTCGAACTATAAATCTAAAGTACCTGTTAAACACGTAGCAATAACACGTTTCACGGTTTATCGCGTATACCGCGACATCCGTTCGCTATTGAAACATCGCGTTGGTTGTGTCAACGTCAGAGAGGTGACGACAACTACGTATTTCGTTTAGAACACAAGTTAGAGAGCTAACTTACTTATTGACTGACCTGTGTATTACTCGCGTACCCCGTGTTTATTCAGTCCTAACAAATACTCGTTGGAACCCTAGGGCCGAGGATGGCAAAAAGCAGTTCTAAAGTATCGCAGGTGGTAAAGTATCGCAGAAAGGTAGAAAGGAAATCGGTTCTTAGGTCTGAGAGAGTCGTTTAACTTTTGTTTGCTCAAGAAAGAGGGTGGTGTAGGGGTAGTCAGAGCTGGTACCATCGAGGATAGGAACAAAGTAAAGGAACTGACTGTCTCTGCTGTCGATTCGTCCTGCGATTATCCTTCCATAGAACGAACAATAACACGATCGACCGTCATTTTCCGCGCAATTTGTAACCAGTTCTCGGGCGGTCGATCGTCGTGGTTTTTCTGACGCGTAAGAAATAGAAATAGCCGGGGTTAGCGAGCCAGAAATAGTCGTGTTTCTGTAAATTCGTTAATCCCTGTCGAAATATGTTCGTAGGAGGGCTGATTCGTGGGCGTAAACGCGACGTTATCCGGCTCGTTCGATTACGTGCATTCGATGGTAATAAAGGCTTCGATTTAGTTGCATCAGAGGATTCCTGAAAATCGACGACAGTTATCGAGGCTCGGCAGTTTTGAATAAAACATTTCCCCTGGCGTAACGTGCTAAAGCACAGTGACGCAATCGATGGTGCAACGAGGTTGTATTTTGCATTCTGCGAAGACACGATGCAGGATAATTTCCGAACTCGCTTTCATTGCCATCGTATAAGCTTCTGAGCGACCGAGCGCCGAGCTCAGAGCGATCTTCGCTGCTTAGGGAGAAAAGAAATCGATTAAGCGTCTTATGTAGGTCGCGTGGACTACTGCAGTCAGAAGACACGTCGATCAACTACGCCAGTTGAAAAGTGCAGAAATAATTATTTTAATAGTTTAATAATCGAAGTTTACAAGGAGACATAGTCGGATTTTTATAGAAAACCAGATATATTTACACGTAATTATCACCAAATCCGAGCAACGACATTGCAAAGCTTATAAAGAGCGGAGTAAATCGTTTTAACTTCTGAGGCACTCGCTTAATTCTTACTTATTTAACCAACACGTGATGAACCTAAATCTGTTGCGATAGTCGTTTGTTTTCACGTTGTTATCTGTCTTATCAAACATAAGCTTAATTTCAGACGAGTAAGGCCTTCGTAGATATATACGAGTGTTACAATCCAAGGCACAACAATGCTATTTTGCCGACAAGTAGTTCGTAATAAATATTTGTCCAAGATATAATCGATGAGTGTAATTTAAGTTATTAACTAGCAAAGACGAGTTAAGTCGTCACTCGAGTTATGAATCTTTTGGACATAATACCGAGAGGTCCGATGAGTTTGTAGTAAAATTGAAGAATTTATCTCCATATATAATATAAATAATTAACCTTATATATCGAATGATATATGGTCCGTTTCTTTCGATCATTTGTTGTTAGAAATCAAGTGATTTACTTTTTCGAAAACCTATTCATTTTTTATCATTAAATTTCGTCGAATTTAATTTTTCACTTGCTGTAGGGTGTTCGATCGAACAGAATTTGGAGATAGTTTGAAACGCCTAGACAAATAAATTTCTTCCATGAACAGCCTACAACGATTTTCTAAAAAATTATACTAAAACTCAAAACACCCAACAATATTTATCGGAAACCCTTTCGTGACGCTTCCGAGCGACGTCAGCCAGATGTCCAAAGAGTTTGTCGGTCAAACGATCGTCTTTTTATTTTTCGGATGTGTCGGCAATTCGATTTCGTATTCCGTCCGTCCCTCCCTCACCGCGTACATCGAAGGTTTATGGCTCGTATTTCCTCTTTAACGCCAAAGTTGCTTCGACCGCGGCTGATTCCACTCGCCTTTGTGCTCCCTTCGCTGATTCTCCGAACTTCGCTTCGTCCTGTGGCCTACGTTCGCCGGAGGACGAATCGTATCCTGCTTCGTCCTCAAGATGGACATCAAGGATGATCGCCCGTTACGTTCCAATGATTCGTCGTGTTTTACGAATTCTTGGCTTTCGTAATCGTCGCATCGACGTGTCCACGTTTACAGTCACGAATCGTTTCGTAATACGCTTCTTTCTCCTCCATTTAACCGTGACTGACTGTAAACAATTTACGAAGTTCACTGCTCGTTTGTTTAATTAACACGTTCATTGTGAATTAAACGATAACACCTAAAACGTATAATTGCACCTCTTTTCACGAGAAACGTCTTTGTCTTAAATATTAAGTCGCTCTTTAAATCCTGTCCGCTAAATTAAATCTTCTATTTATATATATTATTCGGTTTATGATGTCCATTCATGTTGCGTTACGTGTCTTTCATAAACATCAAAATTATTTTAATCTTCGTCCTCCAAACTATTTTTCCTCCGAAGAGATGAAAATCTTTCGACAGCAGCTCTGTCATTGGTGAATTCTTCCTAGATGCCTCGTTAGCGCGTTAATTGAAATATCTTACTTCTGTCTTCTGTCGTATTTTCCCCGGAATGTTTTAAAGCACAAAAAGTATGTGTCGCTGTTATACGCGACACAAACTTCTCAGTCTACTAAAAAATATCCGCGCTTACGTGTGACGCTTGTAAGGGAAGCCCACCTTTACTCGTTCCCTCGACTACGTTTCGATCCGTGTTTCCGTTTCTCTGTTCGATGTTGGACCACCGTTCGCGGAACTTACTAATTGACGAGCGTCGTTGGCCATCCAAATTCGCTTATTTGTTCTAGCAATTTGTAGGGTCTCGCGGTGCGCGCTAATTAAACGTGCCGCGCGACGTTCGGATAAAAATACATGCTCAAGGGTGACGACCTTTATGTCGAGAGACTACAAACCTCTGGAAGTTGTCCGACGAATAAGGAAAAAAAAGAAAAGAATCGTCTGCGAGGAGAGAAAGAAGGGTTGATCTTTGGTCTGTGGCGTCGAATCCGCTCGTCAACGAAGTCGCGAGTTGCAAAAACTCGTTTCGTGGTTCGTTGCGAAGGTTAAAACCGTAACGCTTCTATCTGGGTTGTGCGGTGTTCGCCGCGGACGCACACGAGCTGGTCGAGCTTAACATCGGCGAGGCCCCTTGCCAGACCGCAATTACATCCCATAAAGCACGATTGAGACACGGTTCGGCCATTATTCTCCCATACAGGGCCGTACAAAAGGGTCTCGCCGTTTAACGCGCCCCCATACGAGCTCCTTGCTTTCGGAATTTATCTACCTACACGCGTGCGTACACGCATGCCTCTTTCTCTCTATCTCTCCGTTCATCGGACGAAACCGAGGGAAATTGTTGGAGACCTCGACGTCCAGCCATCCAGAATCGCCGTTTCCTTCGTAATTGTGGACGACATCGTCCTGTTCGTTGTTGCTCGTCTCGATGCGATAGCGTGGAGGGAAGTCAAGGAACTCTTCTTCGAGAGAATCTCCTCGAATATTCCGTTGATTCTCCTGGAAAAATCCAAGGACATAGATGGAAGGAGGCTCTGCGCGCTTGAATGCAAATCGCAGGCAGCTCTCGCGTCCATTTCCCTAATCCCGAACAGCGGTGACACGTTCATGCATTTATGCATTCTTTCCTCGATTCATCTCGCGTAATCGTCGTCGTGGAAAACGGCGGGAAGCTTCTAATTCGATCGAGCTGGATGTCTCTAAATCGAGCGAGAATCCTGTGCATCGAAAAACCTGGAGAAGGTGAATCAGGGAAGGAAATGGGGCAGCAGGAGACGAACTCGATAAGAACAGGGGTTGAGATCCTGTCTGTCGACGATGAATATGGGCAGGACGAAGAGCGATCGAAGAAGTCGATCGGGGGGGAGGGCAAAAAAAGAAGTGAAACTGGCGAGACCGACTTTCACTCCAAAGACGTAGGTTACGATCTTTCTGGACGCTGGTGTATTTGTTGATATTCGAGGGACAGAGAGAAAAAATGATGCAATCGCTTCATTGAGTAACCGCGCAAGATAAATTACCGCCGCGTATGCTACTCGGACAGCGTGATCGCCCACCTTTTGCCAGTCGAACGTGCCGAATAGCCAGAGGATGGGGTCGTCTCGAAGATAATATTGTCCTTCGACCGGTCCCTTCCACGCTTTTTCTCCCTTTTTTCCCCCTTTCTTTTAGCTTCTTGTTCTGATTCGCGGCAACTTTCCTGGTCGCGCTTAATCGACGAAACTCGAGGCACGTCTGGACGTCGCACGCGATTGTGCGGCTTCTTAAGACTTTACGAAGCAATTACCGCGCCGCTAATTAGAGTACGAGCGTCGGTATCCATGAGCCGTCCCATTTTTGCCTACAAGGAGCGCGCGATCCTTCGCGTAATTGCAATTTCGATTGCCGTCGACGATTTCATTCTTCGCCGCGTTCCATTCTGCCTGTGTTTTCCGACAAGGGCTGGTAAGCCTCGTGACTTAACGCCGCGCGAACGATAAAGTAAAGCGGATCTGAGCGTAAAGAAAAAACGAAGAGGAGGAGAATGGAGTGATTTAGACGGGGGAGGATTTGGTCAGACCCCACCGGTGGATTTCGGGCGATTTATAAAGCTAACGATTACTAACTGGCTGGCAAGTCACGCGTGTCGAAGCGTTTCAGCCCAAGGTATTAATTATCTGGACTCTCTTGTACGATCGAACCATTGGAAATAGTTGATATAGGGGCTTGCATTTATTATGTATTTAATGGCTAATAAAAGCAACAGAGGGAAAACGACGACGACGCCGACCGAACCACGCGCGTATTTCAAAGCAACGTAAAAGAAGAAAGTTAAATGCATAGGTATATAGATACTACGAAACACAATGCGCATAAATGAAAAGAACGAGCGACGTTTTTTTATGTGAATCAATATTACGTGAAATTTTATCGGACGATTAAATATATCAGCTTTGAAATTACCGATATCGATAAATTTATGTAATGTATATAAGAACAAGTTTGCCATAAGACAAATCGACGAGATCGCTGAGATCGTCGATTTTGATATCCGCGAAACTTCAATTAGTCTTTGGATAAGTAATCTATCTTTGCATAGTCTGCACATTTTTCCACGTTTCAATTTCTCGTGAATACGTAAAAATCCAATTATTATACAAAAGGACGCTGCAATCCTCGTCGATCGAAAGTCTGCTTGTCGATCAAATATACGAATAAGGCTGAGTAGTCCGGGTTGTCCTCCATCAGGATTCAAGAGAGAACGGCCGGGACACGGAGATTTAGGTGCGTCGTTAAATGTCCCGGGCAAGATCAACATTTGCCTTTCTTCTTCCGCGTGTCCCTCTTGCTTCCCTGCAGAAAGAAGGCCATTCGTTCTTTCGTTTCCTTTCGCTAGGACTCCTCCAGGAAATTTTTCTTTCCCCGGGGTGGAAAAGAAGTTGCAAGGCGACCCTCGCGCGTCGATCCGCCGTATTTACACAGGCTCGACAGTCGAGAACGAGTTCTCGCTAACGAAGACGAAATTTAACGAACATCCAGACCTTCTGCTCCCTTTTTTTCTTCCGAACGGATGATCGAGCTTGCTAACGACCACGAACTGCTTCCAAGCCGAAGAAACCCTTTCGACGAACTCATCGACGAGCCTTCGATGCTCGCCTGGAACCAGGTTGGCGTGACTGATAATTCTCCGCGAAAATGGTACGCGCTGGCAACCTGCCACCAGCTGGGACGATGTTCAGCGGAATCTTCGGTGTTAAATACCCGTGGATGAAATCGTCGAGTCATTCTCTCGAAGCGGTTTAATCTTCCACTGACTTGCAATGATTACCAAAGCAACCGTTTCACGCGTTACCGAGAAATATCACGAAGAAGCCTTTCTTGCGTACGCTCTTGACCTGTTAACCGGGTCATTCGTTAATCCGAAGCTGTTTTTATATCATAGAATCGAAA
Source organism: Bombus soroeensis (assembly GCA_014737365.1). Classification (NCBI taxonomy): domain Eukaryota; kingdom Metazoa; phylum Arthropoda; class Insecta; order Hymenoptera; family Apidae; genus Bombus; species Bombus soroeensis. The sequence continues at coordinate 5,053,849 of JACXIL010000251.1, read as the reverse complement.
GGTATCGTAACAAAGACAAATACGTTCCTGTTATATTGGTTTTGGGAATGTAAGTACTTCTTACACGGAATATAATTTATTTTTAGGAGAAACGAAACAAAATGTAACAAAATAGAGGGTCGCTAAATGAAAAAACTATAATATACAAAAGAGATTTTAGTTATAAACCATTAACTGTTTCAACGTCTCTGCTGCGATAAATTCCCTTCTTTAAGAGCTCCAATTTCAATAGAAAATAATTGAAAACAGCATGTTCAGTTGGAACATGTAATTCTGTTAAAACTATCCAATAAGTTGAAGTTTCGTGAAATTTAGGAATTTCAATTAATTGCAATTATTATTAACGAGCGATATTTTCGCTCCCTGTAAAAAGTAGGAAATTTGTCATATCGCGTTTTCCCTCGTAGTCTTCATTTTACGTATGTGCGAATCCGATGACAATAATCTGATGAAACAGGATAATGTCGTATTCAATTCAGTGTTGCGCTTAAAGAGTCCTATAGAGAACAGCAAAAGCATTTGGTTTGTGAACGAATCTCCCTCGGAACCAGCCAAAAGAATTCAATCCGCGGATTACGGTACCCACTTTATCAAGACCAGGCTTGTGTGCAAATTGGTAGAAGGCGAAAAAACCGTGCGGCAAAGCTGAAACATACTTGGAAGGCTGGAGACGGCTGGCCGCGCATCAACCAGGCAGATCGTTCGCTTTGTCCCTCTGTGGCTCGGCCGTTTTTCTCCCTTTCGGTGGCTTTTTTCAGGGCTGATTCTCAGCCACACCCCCGTACGTCAGAGACGTTTTAAACGGGGACCAGACACGCTCGCGCAACTCGGTACTTTGGTCCGAGGCCTTTAATTTGGCACGTGTTCCACTCTTGGCTATTGTTGCCATGATTGTTGGGTGGATCACTCTTTCCTCTCGCTCTGCCTGTGCCCGTCTTCCGCCCTCTCTTTCGCCGCTGGTTTTTGCGGTAAACGGCGGATGCTGGTAATGCACCGGCCCGCGTCTGTAGCCCAGTGCATGCCCGGCACGTGTTTCGTTTCTTCGTGGCCGTTTTTCGCGCTGCGGGCGACTTTCCATCGGAACGAAACGTTTCCGACAAGTTGAACGCGTCTCTCCTGCTCGCGATACTCCGAGCATCCGAGAAGCAGCACAGCACGCGAGTCCACCACCGTCGGGCATTTGAAATCGAGAGATCGTTGAACGTTAACCCTCGTTTAAGTCACTGAGTGTTTGGATAGCTACAGTGGTCACAAACAATGGTACTGACACGTACTCTTATTTTACAACGAAGCGTTTTTCTTATCAGGTTCTATATAGATGTTTCACTTTTATCGTATCAGATTTTTGTAGCCTTTTATGGAAGATTTAGAGGCGCAAAAATTTATAAAATATATCCAATAAGGTAGAATGTATACTTAATAATATATGTCTATAGTAATATACCTAGAAAGATACATTTCAAACAAACGTTTCATTTTCGAGTATTTTCTACTCGTACGACCGTATGAAAGTAAAATTATCTCTAAAATGTATAGGATACTCGGGTATTTTAATCGTTCAACAGTCGCAAAGATTTTAGTTGAGTGTACAAGAATTGAGCAAATTGTTAATTTACTTTAATTGAATTCTCTCAAGGAATCGAGACGATGGTCGAACTTTGTTGCTCGAAGTTTCTTCCTCCGTGTCGTATAGTGGATAATAAATTACAGAACGCCTTTTAATTTAGCGCGCGAATCCTTCACGAAGAAGCATTTGACCCTCGTTGCCCTGTCGGATGCATTCTACTCCAAATCATTCATCGACCCAGCGAGGAATTGCCCAGCCGCTTGACGAATAGCGTGCGGACGATCGAAGTCGAGAGTGGTTCACATTCGACTCGTTTTCGAACCGTACGACCGAAACTGGGCCACTCATTTACCTTAATAATGCTTGGCTGTTGGTCGACTTTCGTTTTTCACAGCGACTGGTTTTTCGCGACCTTGCTCGCGATTTCGTACGATTAACGGTTTGTGCATCGTTTAGTAATCGGGGTAAAGAAGCCCCTAAATGTTCAATCAGCGAAGCATCCAGAACGAGCCCTTCAAAAAGCAACGTGGGTGGAATTTAATTTTTAAAGATTCTGTCAGTGGTTAGATTTTATTATTGCTTTTTCTATTCTTTCATTTTAAGTTACCCCATTTACGTAATCAAGAGAATTTCATATTTTTATTGTTTAAAAATAAAATAAAACGTATACTATTCTCTGTTACATAGAAAGAAGAGCTTTTTATATGATTCTAACTTTTACGCTCTGGGTATAACACGATATTCATATAACGCGTAACGTATTTCCCATATTGCAGAGTTCCATTATTTATGTGACGCTTGCGACGACAACGATCCAGTCTCCCTTAAACACTAATGAACAATTATTAATACGTTGACTGCAACGATAATCGTCGATGGCCAATCTGTTATTAAAATTTTTAGAACGCATAAAATTTTGTTTATTTCATTTGGATGCACATTACAATCAATTCTCTCATTGAGAATTTTAAGTAAGTAACGAATAAAATGAGAGAAATTTCGTATATTGAAAAATTCTCAACGATGTGAACGATTCGGATATGCGACGCGTATTGTCAAAGAAAAAGTGCGCGAACGCGATACAATATCTCGCGAAAATGAAATATTATGCCGCGATATATTTCAATCTATCGCAACATACGTAAAATTCGCGTGACAGTCAACGTGTTTATTAATCATTATACGAACGCGTCTTTAATTCCTATGGTTGCAAACTGGGACGAGGAATGATACCGTACGAAAGAAGCCTCGCTCCGCGGATGCGACCCACGAAGAGAACGTACGAGGCCTGTCGGCCAGCAAGATAAAGAGTGGCGCGTATACAAAGAAAACCTGCTGGCACGCAGCGCGTGAGGAAGAACGATGGCGAAATTCCCCGCGAACGGTCTGTAAATTCCAGGCTTTACTGCCTGTCGTCGGTGAAATCGAAGCATATTATTTTAGCGCCGGATGATCCTCAACTCCCGCGCAAGACACATGCAAGAGGGCCTAGGGAACGAAGACGACGTCTTTCGTTGCGTCTAGAATAACGTTCGCCGCGAGAGGAATTCCCTTCGAGGAGGAAACCGATTGAAATGCGTTTTACGAACGACCACGCGGCGAAATATCGACGTGAATAACGTCGACGGTAGAAAACGTTTCAGGTCGGATTTCTCGATCGTCTTTATTACTTCCGAAGCTACCAGAAACCGCGTTCTCTTGGAACATTCTTCGACTTAGGACTTCGGTGCATGCGTTTTCTGACGAACTAAGTATCGAGCTATATCGGTTCTTACGAAAGAAAATACCATTTTCCAGATGTTTCATCAATTCGTTCAAATATCTGATCTGAGCAATTCTCGATGTGGCGATTGTATAGGGCGATAACAGCGGCAGCAATTGAGACAAACGAATTCTTACAAATACATATAGAGTGAATATGCTTGTAGGAATTTGTTCGGTGGATGAAATTCGTCAAAACACATTCATCGTTCGAGCAAGTTTGATTGGCCGCGTCGATCGAATTGGAATAAAATGGGTGTGGGAAAACGAATTTCTTCGATGCACGAAAATAAGCGTTGATGAGATCTAGAAGGGAAGATCGCAGTCAGAACGACAGCGCGTTAAAACGCGCATTCGCTGTAATCATAGCTTTTCTCGGTAGCGATAAAACGGTAAGGGGAATAAAATCGAATAAAATCTGACAGAGAGGATTCCCATCGCCATGTCTTAGCGCGTTAATCGGTTCAAAGCGGGAAACCTTTACAACGAAGTGGTTTCGATTTGGTTCGAAGCGTTCACTCCACCCTGGGTCTCTACCCTTGTTGCATGAAAATAGTGTGTGTTTAGTAGAACGGGGGTGGCGGGCCGTTTTTCCAGCGGGATGGGTTTTCGATTAATCCAGGCTGTGTGCTGGTTTGCAGGAGCTGAAGGAAAGCTTCAATTACGGCTTGTTCTGCCCGCCCGTGAATGGAAAAGCCGGAAAATTCTTGGACGAGGAACGTCGCCTCGGCGATTATCCCTTCAATGGACCCGTCGGCTACTTGGAGGTAAGACACCTTTCTTTACCTTAGTTCTGCTCGCGACAGCGCAGCATGTTCTTCGCCGACTATTGCTGGCTTAAAAGACAACGACCATATCAAACACCTGCACGATTTATAAAAGTATTCCAACACATAGCGTAGAAAAATTTTAGGTATATATTACGTACTTTATATAAAACATTTTGCAACTCCTTTTATTAATTTAAAATGTTACAGTATTACAGTATTTGTAACGAGACACGACTGTCATCGTCGTGATTATATTGGTATTTGTAAATAATCTGAAAATGTACGTAAAAGTTGTAAGACATTTACTGCAAACCTATTTAGTAAAAAGATTGAACCGTGTTGAATTTTAAAGATGGTTTCATCGGATATCCAAGCTTGTTAATATAGTGAATTAACTTTATCAATGTCTTAAAGCTTCGAGCCTAGCAGATTCTTTCATTTTCAACTACGTCGTATTAAAATACTCCTTTGTAATTATAAAATGACATTAAAACCAAAAAGTCAATAACGGCGTACTTGCCAAGTCTCTCTTCCGTGATCTTCAAACTTTGTACAACCTATACCTGTCATTATATAATCATTATTAATATAATATATTATTAATATAATCATGTTATATAAAGAAAAATCCTTCTCGAGTGGGTAAAAATATTTGGTCGAAAATTTGTCCACATTGTTATACGTACAGCACGAATGAAATAACCAGAAAATAAAAGCCACTGAAAAACGTGCAATTTGCGTACTAAGTATCAACGGGAAATGTTAATAAGTACGTAACATTTATATCAGGCAATACGTAAGGAAGAGTCTGAGCTAAATGTAGTTGATAGCGACGCAGGATCGTGAAAGGTTGGCGATCGATTCCGGGGAAGGCCGGACGCTAATAGGTTAATTTGAATTTTCATCCCTGACCTCGGTATTATTCTCGTCGAAGAATAATCGCCGCGAGGGCGGCTGAATGCGAGGCTTAAACGGGCTGGTTCAGGCGCATTGACGCGGTCGAAAAGGTTTCTTCAGCTACGAGATTGGCCGGGTCCATTGACGTCCGGTGGCCGTCAAAGGAAACAAGCAACGAAAGAATGGCGAAAGAGGTTTGCTCGGTTACGAAGAACTGCGACTCTTCAATATCAAGGGGTTTGCTCGGGAACCTGGCGATCCGCTATCATCCGTTTTCTCCCTCTATCTTGCGCGCGCGCATGTTTCTCCGCGTCCCTTGGGTCAAGGAGGGACCGCGTGGCTATTTTTTCCCCGTAAGCCTACTTCCTTTTTCACCTGCGAGGTGAGAAACGATCCGCGAGAAAGTAGAAAACATCGGTGGCGACCGGTCGTCAACGACGTCGTCCTCGACAACGAGCAAGAGCGAAAGGTTGCAGTGTGACCGTGAAAAGAAAAGGCGCCACACGCCGTTACGAATTCGTTCCGAGTGCCGGTGTTTCTCGGTTTTTCAACAGGACGATTATTCATACACCATCGATCATGCTCTCGATGAAAAGCCCCACTCGACAGCCATGCGATTACGCGTGTTTTTTCGAAGACCCTGGGACGCGATCCGAAGAGGAACGAAACCCGAAGGTACGACAGAAGAAACGCAGTGAATCTCGGAGTTAGATCGACTGGAGAAAAAGTGGTATTTCAATTCGAATGCGAACGGGTAAGCCGTGGAGAGATGGACTACCTTTTTTAACGTCAATTTTTTATGCCTAGAATCGGTAGAATAAATGCACACATTTTTCCTTGTAATATTATATATCGAATACATTTTTAGTAATTTTATCTTGCTTTAGAAATACGCATATAAAAGACGATAATAATATCCCAGACGATCCACGGTATAAGTTAGTCGAACCATTACATAGATGATAAGATCGAATATGTACGAAACCTTTTCCAACAGAAACGTGTTTTCGCGTTTATTGTAACAGTTCGACATTTCTGCCGATTAACCGCAGCGATTTTCACGTTTCGTGCGGCTCAAATCCTATATCATGGAAAAAGGTAGAGATGCAGTTTTTCGCGATACAATTAGTGGAATTTAGCATGTTCCATCTTTCCCCGTCTCAACTCCGTCTCATTCGACGAAGAACGGAATAAAATTTCCAGCGCGTCGCACGAGATTTCGTAGTCCTTCGACAGATGGTGAAGACTCGACTTGCATCCAGGAGTCGATGCACCAGGACGGTGACTGTTGAAACGGGGTTTCGCGAAAAACAAATAATCCCGTGGTCGGTTAACGAGATCTGGATCTTGCCCGCGGTTTTCTTGCGTAACCGGATCTAGTTCTCATCTCGGTATTCCTCTTCTTCTTCTTCTTCTTCTTCGTAACTCGTCTCCGTTAACGCGATCGGCTCCAGTGCCGATAGCACGGTTGGTCTCGCCGCGGGGATTCACTTTCTAGGGTAGGTTGGTTGACTCGCGTAACTTCGTCGGCTACTTCTCGAACCTTGCACAAGTTACAAATTACCGAACCGTTTCTCGACCACGATCGAAAAACTCATTTGACGAATACTTTCGTCTCGGTCTTCGCGTTCCCCTTTTTTACACTACTGTGCATAAATATTCGGACATTTCTAAATTATTACGAATACAGTGGCTCGCGAAAGTGTTTGAACATTTTTAGAGACTTTTTACGAACATATCAGGTGTGTTGTAGGAAACATTCAAAGATTTCATTGGCATCATTACGAAATTCGATTATCATAATTATATCGATCAAGTTTGAAAGAAAGGAGAACGTATATTGAAGCTACAAGATATTTAGTGCGAGTACCGTATATTTCAGCGAAATTATAAGAATATTTAAACAGTCAGTTAGCCGTTATTTCGTTATAACTTTTAAAAACATAGAAGAAATCTTTTGATCGAATTGCACCAGGTGTTCAAATACTTGTGCATGAGAACGTATGTACTTACGCGTATTCACGTCTGGCTCGTGAATTTCTCATAGAAAATTCGTACTACGTAGCGGTATCGCCTTTGTAGTATCGCAGCAAAGGAACACGGGTTCAAACTGAACGCGAGCCGAGTGTACTTTTGATTGTTGCATAATTAATGCGCTCTATCCGAGGTTAATTAAACGGTAAGAGTTTTTCGTCGGGCGAAAAAAGATTCCACCTGGCTTCGAGATCTTTTTCCACCGAGCGACCTTGAGCCAGTCGGACAGCAGAGATTTTCAGCTCGTCCATTTCGCGAAATATTTCAACGTCGAGGTGGATGATGTAGATAAAGTGCGAACGTCCGAAGATGGTACGCGCCGGCTTGTTTTACTTTTTCTGCTTGCCGTTGGCTTAAGTTGCGCGCAATAATGCGGCCGCCATATAGGACCTGGATAGAAATAAATACGCGGGGTTAGACAGACCCATAGATCACCTGTATTCGGTACCATCGGTGTTCGCCACGATGTTCCTTTTTATTTTTTTTTCTTTTTTCTTTTTCTTTTACGTGTGTGTTCCTTGCACTCATCGATCGCACGAACCGAACGAGCGAACGTACGCTCGATCTCGTCACGCGAGATTCACTTTCAGGAACGAGCTGGCTTACAAACGAGCTGCAACTACCTGCGTCTCGCGAGAAAAACTTAGCCGTGACTATTAATTTTCACGCTTCGCTGTTTCCTCGAGGACGATTCAATTTTCGAAATCGCTGCGCTTCGTTAGCAGCGAATCTTGGCGAATCCGAGCATTGTTTTCCAACGAAGAAGCTCCTTCGTCGTGATATTACAGCGAGGCAATTAACGAGACCTTCGTCCGTTGCTTTCTTCGACGAAGTACGCGATTACACGCGTACGGAGCCAAGAAGCAAGATGCGATAGTACGTCGCGTAATTAGACGCGCGCCAAAAAGGCCCGTAATAAAACTGTTGGCTGCGTAATAACGTGATTAACCGTCATCGAGTAAGCAGGCCGTGTGACGGTGCAATTCAACGCGCGGAAAGGAGGAAAAGTCGCGGACAAGGTAGCCGACGTTGGATACGCACGTAACCCTAGTTGAAGGAACGCGACCATTAAATACGTCAAGGATGTCTTTGCATCCGAATGCAATCGTTTACCACACGATTGGTAGCGCCTCGCTTGCTTCGTTCGTAGCTCAAAGTTCACCGACAGGCTTTACTCTCCGCTATACGCACAAAGACGTAGAGATAGATAATCGTTAATCGTACAGTAACGTCTAATTTGTAAAAAGTTATACGACAGGAAGTAAAAAATTCGTTGATCAAAGGCGGTTAGGCTTTTGTAATATGACGGTACATTCGTTATTTTCGTAGCGGCCTATCTCTAATTTACATTGCAACTCCGGTTCCCTGGATAATCATAATTGCTGCTAACGGTAGTCATTAACGCGGTCGTAGCTGCGATATTGCCTATCCGTCAGTAATCTAACGCTGTGAAGCACGACGCCTCCGATAATTACAAAGAAGCTGTAACCACCAGGAAGCGACAGGGTGAATCCCCCATTAAGCCGAGATAATTTTATACGTTTTGCCCTCGCTATTTTCCGGCTAAGTCTATCCTCGAGGAAAAACCAACGTGCGTATTCCGCGACCATCGAGCAAGACCGGTGTTGAAAAAACGCCTAAAACACCTGTGGACGTGCGACGGCTGATTAAGCAGGATGGTATAATCGCTATATGCGCCTGATAATTAACTATATTTTCTGATCGATTTAAATCTATGGCCGGTTACAATATGACTTAAGATTTAACTTCGAATTTTGTAATTCGCAGCTCAAGTACAAAAGACGGGTATACAAGATGCTGCATCTCGACGAGAAACAGCTGAAGGCGATGCACACGAGAACGAACTTGCGAAGGTTACTGGAATACGTGGCAAACAGCCAGGTCGAGAAGATCGCCAAGATGTGCAGCAAGGGTCTGGATCCTAATTTCCACTGCCAGGAAACCGGAGGTAAAACCGATTACGAGTTTCTTTCTCGGTTGAATTTGTGGTACCGATCCGGCAAACGTTCCACCGTAGTTCCCGAAAAAGCTCGATTTCATTTAGATAAAAGCTTCGTGGCCAGCTAATTCATGCAAGGAGGAAAAGTTCTCGCTGAAACGTCGGATATAACTGTATTCGACTATGTAGCCAGCTATTTCTCGTTTGGCTAATCACAGACTCGCAACCACGCGTTTGCTTTCTGTCGCCTCGAGTCAACATGCCGACCTTGAGGCCGCGTCAGTGGTCATCGGATTTCCTCGTGTCCATCAGAATCTACCACGCGTTAGACATCCGCATCGATGTACCGCGAGTGATTTCACGCGAAAACTTGTCTGCTTTTGCAGAAACTCCGTTGACCTTGGCCACGACCCTGAAGAAGCCTTCGAAGGTCATAATAGCGCTGGTGAACGGCGGCGCGCTGTTGGATTATCGAACGAAAGAGGGTCTGACGGCAATGCATCGCGCCGTCGAACGAAACAGCTTGGAAGCGGTGAAGACGCTGCTCGAGCTTGGCGCCAGCCCCAATTACAAGGACACCAAAGGATTGACGCCGCTCTATTACAGCGTCATATACAAGACCGACCCGATGCTCTGCGAAACGCTACTTCATGACCACGCGACGATCGGCGCCCAGGATTTGCAGGGGTGGCAGGAAGTGCACCAGGTCTCGCAACAATTTTTTCTTTTTTTTTTTTGTACCACGATACCACTTCCGAAAGCACTGTCCGTTTAAGCTGCGTCCTCGCCTAAGTAACAACGGGAAATTCTTTGTTGTCTGTCGTTGTTGCATGTTTGGAACGATAACCAAGGAATATCAACTTGTAGAAACATTTCTCATACCGAGCGAGGGATATCTGATGTTTTCTTCGGTTTCAAAATGGTCGTTTTTCCTGGCAAAAAGATTGTCCACGCACGGTTTCGTCGTGAAACGTTTGTTTCCGCCAGAATGTGTTTCGTTTTACTCTGATCTTTACCGCTCTGATTGGAAACAAACAACAAGCGACTTCTGTTACGAGAAACAGTAACACGAAGAATGGTGGGAAAACATTGGACAGTAAACCGGCAACTTTTTCAAAATACACGAAACATGGACCGAAAGTTGCTGGTTGTTGCTTGGAGTAAGGACGCAGCTTTAGACTAGACGTATCTATGTCGAGCAACACGTGGTAAGGTTTGAAGGACAAGTTAAGGGAACGTAGGAAAAGTACGGTTTAATTATAATCGCGTCCCCTTCGATAATCGATACTTGGTGTGGTGTTCGCAGGCCTGCCGCAACAACCTGGTCCAACACCTGGATCACTTGCTTTTTTACGGCGCCGACATGAACGCGCGTAACGCATCTGGTAATACACCGTTGCACGTTTGCGCAGTGAACAACACGGACTCCTCTTGCATACGCCAGTTGCTGTTCAGAGGCGCGCAGAAGGACAGTCTGAATTACGCGAACCAGACACCTTACCAGGTCGCCGTGATCGCCGGGAACATGGAGCTGGCCGAGGTCATTAAGAACTATCAGCCGGAGGAAGTTGGTGAGTGCGAATCACACTGACAGATAGGCGAACCTCGTCGAAGATTCGACGTGATTAGGGGAAGGAGGAACTGTTGGCGAAACGATCTTCCTTTTGTCGTTCTTTCAAGCAACAGAGAAAAGATGAAACCGAACCTCCCCTCCACGCGACCGCTGGTCGATCAGTTGATCGATTAATTTTCTACGTTTTGATCGTGCCATGCGATAGCCGATTCTTAGTAGGTAGACGACATTCAGGGAATCGACAGCGATCACGAAAACCTCGTGATTCGGAGAATTCGATGAGTGCGTTTCGCAATCCTTTTGAATCGTTCGACGACATCGTTTCGCACTCGAGATTACGGACAACTCGAGTTGTACAACGTATACACGACGTAACACGTCCGTTGACAGACGAAGAGTAGCTACGCGAAACGCTTATCTGATAAAGCGCGGACTTCGTATCGACCGTCCGGGAATTTTTTAAACATAGAGCACGTCACGAATTTAGCCTGGCATGTGCATGTACGTAGAACGCTTCACCTTTTTTCTTTACCTGTCTACTAAGAGACAAACACGCTTCAGCGCTTGCTCGTAGCGTAGCGAAGAGTAGCTAGTGAACCATAGACTAGTCTAACGATGTAAATATATAACATACAAATATATATTTACGTATATATAATTGTGCGTGTATCTGTGTCTGTGCTGTATGAAAAAAGTATGTGAAATTGTAACAGTCTAATGGGATCTTTGGTGGTGATGGTCTTGTAAGACGTCGAGTATGTTTGTAACGATATAACGAGAAGTAACGACTAAAGTTTGATTGCTTTTGAGTAATTACTAACGATGCCGTATCTTTTGGTCTCGTCGTAGAGCGACTTCGCTGCTGTCGGATCTAACGAGATTGCTTTTGAAAATAGTACAAATACGGAGAAATGGAACTCCGCTGCTGACAAAACGGATATCGATCGTTCGATTGGCAAATCCGACAATGGCAAAGTCGTAAGAACAAGTTGACTAGTATTGTTTGGTAGTTTCGACGTACTTTGTGAGTATACGTACGTGTGTCGTCGTGGGCCATTGGAATTTCCTTGGAGTAAAATGGGAAAAGCGAAGCTGTTTCCAGTCGATGCTTCCGAGAAGTCCGGCGGCCCGTTGACGGCAACCTCGAAATCACCGGTGCACATGTGCTGTGTCTGTCTAACGAAAAAGAAAAAAAGGAAGTACGAAAGTACGATGCGGATATATATCAGTGGCACCTTTACAACCTCGGGCACATTGTATCGTACAAAACAGATACAAGCAACCGCGTCGAATGCGTGATTCTTGCGTGTGCTTTTCACCGCTTTCTTGTATACAGAGACTAACGATGATAACGTTATCCGATCGTCGTTGTTTCTTATAACACGTGACATAACATGAATCATATGCCGTCGAGCAATGCCGAGTATTTAACAATTTGTGTAGGTGCGCGTGTGTGCGTGCGTGTGTGCCGTCGGCAGCTTGTAAGTCCGCTTGAAAATTCTGTGAAAACGAAACGCGCGCGGCGAAAGGTCGCGGACGTCCAATCGAATCGCTCGCTTGTTTGAAAAACATGGAACGATGCACGGGAAACGCATCGTAGCAAAAAGCACGCTCGAAACGAGAGAGAAAGCATTTCGTGAGATCGAAAGAAATACTGTTTGCCAGGGATTCGGGATTCGGGGAAATCGTGTTTGGAAAGGGACACGCGCGTGTCAGATCACACACACACACATTGGACTCGTGAGCGAGAACACAGAAAGATGATAATATCGGGAGAGAAAAAGTGACAAAGAGACGATCTCGCTCCAAAGGAAGACGAATACCTTCGGAGAGCGGCGTCTACTTGTAAGGCTAAGTAATCCTTTCTTTACTTAACCTTGCAACCCTCGATTTTCCAGTACCGTTTAAAGGGCCGCCACGCTACAACCCGAAACGACGGTCGGTGGCCTTCGGCGGCACGTCGACGATGACCACGAGCTGCTCGGCCAGTAACTTGGGCACCCTGACCAGGATACCTTCCGCGGAACAACAGCACGGATCTGGTGGAAGTTTGACCGGTTCCGGAGGAGGTAGCCTCACCAGAACAATCTCAGTGGAGCAGTACACGGCGAGCGTCAACGCGGTCACGAGAGTACCGTCCGCCGAGCAATACGCGACCGGCAACCTGACCAGAGTACCGTCCACGGAACAACAGTATCCATCCACCGGCACCCTGAACAGAGTACCGTCCTCGGAACAATATGCCAGCCCTATCGCGACCGCGACCGGTACCACCACCGTAACCAGGATGTCTTCCGGAGAGCAATACTCCGCGACCGCCGGTACGCTCACCAGAGTACCGTCCACAGAGCAATATCCAACCGGTACGCTCACCAGAGTACCGTCCGCCGAGCAGTACGCGAACAGTATCGCGAGGACGGCGGATACCCATCACGCCGCCCTCGCCAGAGTACCGTCCATCGAAGCAACCAGAAACGAGCTACAGAGAATACCGTCCGAGCAGCACGTTGCCGTTAGATCCACCGAGCAGAACGGTCATCGGATTACCTCGGACTACCAGAGCCCCAATTCGCTGAGGGATCCTAACGCGAGGTAAGCATAAACTGTCTTTGCGATCTCTCTTGCGAACTCGGCTGCTCTCGAAATCGGAATTTCCTTCTTACTTCTCTTGCCCCTTCTTATCCTCCGTGTTGTTCACTGAAATCTCCAACATCTCTTCTCTTTGATTAATCCGACCGATCTAGGTCGAGATTTCTTGCCGCGATCTTTACGACGAAGCCAGGGCGTCTGGCTCTTATCTTTGATTCGATATCGATATAACTTCACGCGTGTTTCCAACAGGCTATTTTCCGATATTAATCTTCGCGACGAATTCGATCGATTGTACGTTGTTCGGGTGGCGGGGAACCCGCGTGTTCATCCGCGCGTTCGGGAATTAACCGATCGCGCGTTAAAGCAAAGACAATTTACGCTAATCTCGTGAGATTTAATCGAACATAAGGTCGAACGTAGTTACGTTCGACTCCTATACGAGTTCCGCCTCCATTTCAAGATTACCAGCCACCGCGGAGAACTATCAGAACGTAAGAATGGAGGGACTGACGAGGCTGCAAGAACACCGGCTCGAGCTTCAACACCGTCTTGACATGCACAGAACGATGGAGATGCCGCCGTCACCGTCACCGAGCAGCAGGAGTCTAGCTCCTTTCAGCTCGGCTAGCTCGAGCCTCTCCGAAGGCAGCAATCAACCGTCCGGCGAAGATTCCGCCAGCATCGTCACAGGTATACACACACAGGTTTATTTTCCTCGACTTTTGCCTCTCTCGGTCGCGACCAGAGCGACGAGAATGCGGTTCTACGGAAGCTCGCGTGCTCGCAACCTTCATCGTTCAAGAGATTTCGTGAGATCTAGCCTCCGTATATGCGTTTGGGACACGGCACGTGATCCCCTGATGCGACACGGAGAGAAATGTACAGAGAGAAAGAGAGGAAGAGAGAAAAAAGAGAAAGCGAGAAACACGATCAAGTGCATTTGTATATTTGGCGTGACTCGAACGTCGAACCATCACCATCAGAAATGGTACGCGATGCCAGACAGGCTAACTTTGCCGAGTCTGTTCCACGCGGTGCTATGACGTTTCTCGAGACGATGACGAAACAACACGCGAGATACAACTATCTGTGTCTCGATGGATGTAACATCGGCGATCTAGACATTCCACGCCACGAAACTCTCTCTACGTACACGTATTTACTAGTTAGGAAATTTCAAAAGAGCGGATATACCGTTTTAGCGTTAAGCTGGCGCTTTCTACTTTCCGTTAACAAATCTAGCATTGCATGACGTTCAGCCGGTCTAAGAATCCGATCGAGCCAATGGAACGATGAAAAGCTCAAACGACCATGCTTGTTTTCGTCAATTTTTTAGACAAGAGTCTCGGCGATACAGCCTCCGACGTGATTAGCGACAGTTCCGGGGTCGGAACCTCGCAGTCGGACACTACCAATTCCCTCTCGATCCCAGGTACCACGGTCGTTTGCGTCGAGAGCTACAACAGCGGAATTCTAGGCCATCTGAATATCAATCAGGGAGATATCTTGGAAGGTACACACTATAATTATCTTCTCTATCGCTCTTTATTTATTTGATCAAGGCTCGCGTTTATCGCGTTTCCGATAACGGAACGAACGCTGTTCGTTGATTTTTATTTCGTAAGTATGCACATTTTTCGTTTACGAGTTTGTAGACTCTGGTAGATTCGCATTTCCTTTTTTCGTTATAATAATTGACTGGGGTTACTTTCGACACGACGGCTGATTCTACGAATCTAGATTAAGCGAATTTTAATTTTAATAATTTAGTTATAGTCGTTTGTAAATGATGTGCCGTATTCTATATATACGTTTTGTAATATAACGTTACGTTTTATATGTTTCTCTTATAAGCTGGGAAAAAGTAAAATTGCCCGAACAACAGTCGCATGGTGGTGGAAATATCCTAGACCTTTGTTAATTGTTTCTTCTCAAACATCTCATCGATGGTGCATTCAAATGAAATACACGATTCATCGAATAATCAACCAGTTTTATATCTTTTCTGATATTCTTGCAAGGGAGATATAAACGCTAAAATTTCAAGCCAATCTCGTCGAAACCAAATACCTTTATTACTTAGTCGATAATTTATAAAATTAGAAGGTTAAAATACACCGGTAGTGAGTTGTATCTTTTATTTTTTAATTTTTAACAGTCACCGGAGCGACCGACTGTGGTCTTCTCGAAGGAGTGCTTCGAGGACAAGGCACGGGTCTGTTTCCGGCGCACTGCGTACAAGAAGTCAGACTCCGTCACACGAACATTCCACTGGGTCCTCAGCCTGCCAGGGATGGCCGGAACAGAGTATTGGGCCGTAGAGAATCTCAACATAAGTATTTCGCTACTGCTCCTAGACTGAAGAAACCGTGAGTCACTTACGTATATTACTTTATATTACATCTTACGTTATCATCTTACATTATCATGTATCCTACACAGACGTATAATAATAACAGTTAGATCGGACATTTTTACAAGCTAGAGAGGCGTCCGTTAGAGCGAATATCTTCGAATATCCTCGAGCCTGTCGTAGCCTTGAGTGCTAACGGAAACGACGCTGGTTTAATCCACCGAGTAACCGTTATTCAATTCGTTGATCTTCAGAGTTACGTCTGAACCTCGTACCGTGGTACTGCATCGCTCGAGAAAAGGTTTCGGCTTCGTATTACGGGGCGCCAAGGCAACCTCGCCTCTAATGGAACTGACGCCGTCGGCCAGGTATCCCGCCTTGCAGTACTTGGACGACGTCGATCAAGGAGGAGTGGCCGACCTAGCTGGCCTCCGAAAAGGAGACTACCTTATCCAAGTAAGTAACAAGTAGCGAAGCAGTTCGTAGCGCTTTGTATCGTGTACGAAAAATTCGAATTTTACCTACTTGGAACGTGATTTGAAACTTGGAACCATAGAAAGCTTCGAATGGATATTGGAACAACCGTTGCTAATCACAGCTTCGTTTTTATTTTCTAACTTTAGTTTATCAATTTGATCAACTTCTATTCTATCGATGCCTGATACTTTTTCGTAGATCAACGGCGAAGATGTGACAACGGCGTCGCACGAACACGTAGTCGACCTGATCCGAAAATCCGGGGAACTGGTCAGAATGACGGTAGTTTCCCCGATGATCAGCCTTCCGAATTCGCAATCGGCAGCCCTTCTGCCAACTAGTCAACCTATTCAGAGACAGTACGCAACCCTCCCGCGTAAAGGTAACAACAACGTGGTGATTGGCGGTACGCTTGGCAGATCACCGGCTCCCATGCCACCCCGAAGAGACCCGAAAACCACTCTGAGCGTTGGTCGCGCTCGAGCAAGATCGATGGTCGCGGGATTAGGTAAACTTTTTAAGTAAAAAAATGCAGTAGTATCGGCTTGAATTCCAATAGAAATGAATTGTTTCGCCTAAATTACGATGACCTGGTCCTATCGCTCTCCGCTACTGTTCTCAGCAATTTCGTTTATATATGTAAATATGTGTATAATCGCCGCTCGACGTTAGTTTCTTCTCCTATATATAATTAATTAATAATTACCAAATATACTGTACAAATTTACTATGTTTTCTCGTGACATGCAGAAGGTGGTGGTGAGAGAGACGATCGCGACGAAATAACATCGACAGGAGCCAAATCGAGTAGCGCGGAATCGATCCATCTTCCTCAGCAACCATCGACCGGGCCCAATACAGGACAGAACACACCGGTGCAGCCGCGAACGGCCAGTATTCGATCGAGACCTACCTCCAGTAGGATCACTGCCGCGGAACTGGAGGTACGTATGAAAAATCACGAAGCATATACCGTTGCTCGATCACGAACGATGCGCTTCTTGTTCTCCTCGAATGGCACTGCACGAACGAACTGAGGCTTCAGCTTTGTCCTTCCTTTCTTCCAGGAACTATTTCAGCGGCAGCAAGGTAGTACCAGTGGTCAGTACAGCTCGTCCATGATGAGCTCTCACTTTCAAACTGGTCAAGCTACCAAGTCGCATCCTTCCTCACCTGCTAAGACCGGCAGGGTATACGCGAGCGTAGCAGAAATGAAACGCAAAGGCAAAGTAAGGATACTTTCCCTCGAAAGTTAATCGTATATACTGTTATCGATCTGCCTCTGTAGTGGGTCGTTTTATTATACTCTGTCGCGTGATACTTTGCTCGATGGTTACGAACGTGATAGAGTTTGCGGTGTTTGGAAGCTGTAGAAACTAAGCAAACCGCTAAACTGTCTATTCTAAGGATTCTATCTGACAAATATAAGGGAGAGTCGTTTCAACAGCGAGTTAACTTGTTTCTTTTTTTAGATCGTTAATCAATTAAACGATAAACCTATTTGCCTTCGCTAAAACTGATTTTACATTTTAGTGCATTTATAGAAATTTATATTTTTATAAAGATAATTAGAAAAATGAAACTTGGATGAGAAATTGTTTCGCGTATTAAATATTATATATCCGGAAAGGGTTAACGATTCGACTGTAAAATTTCTGGCCAGAGGAATCCTTAGAAGCGGCAAGCTTTGTTTAACTCCGATCGACTTAATTTCCCGTAACTTGGATAAATTGTTTACCGTTACAGTAGATCCGTGTTGTTGGTGACCCGTTGGTGACCCGAGTATTTCTGGTCATTTAATTAGTCGCTGTGCCTCCCCACTCTTTGTTTAACCATTATCGATATTCTGGTTCTCGGCGAGAGTATTGGAAGTATTTTTCAGAGTGGCTAGTGCTCCTCGATGCATGCTACCCAGGTGGTGATGGTGGCTGTTTTTACGCATGTGTGTTATAGTTTTCTCGCAAGCCAGCACGAGTGTACAGCAAGGGGCGCTCCTGGTACGAGAGAGACAACGAGGACGACTTATATTACTGATCGAAAATACTTTGTTTCTAGCGCGTCCGTGACTTGCATGATTCCAGGTGACTAAGCCATTTGCTAATGAAAATCCGATGCTCGAAAGGGTATCGGATATCACTTTCAGCTTTATGAACACGCCTCGCAGAACTAACGATGTATATCCATGAAACGAACATTTTAATTACTTTGCTTACACTTTTTGCATGATCGTGCATTCTTCCCCCGTGTGCCATACATAATCGGACGTTACACGTTTAAATAACATCCAACTTTCTCAGAATTGCGAACCATCTTAAATTCTCGCAAGTCGCCAAATGATCTCAAAGTCACTCGACGTCTCAAAATGTACAAATCAAAATATATAATAAAAGGAGAAAATGGAACTTGATAAATTTGTAAATATAAGTAGATGCAGATTAAGACGATAATGGTATTAACCAATTAATGAGCACATGTACATGACCGTAACCGATTATTTTGCAGCTACTGATCTTTATAAATTGAAACTACGGTATCTTATACCAAAATATGTCTATAAAATGTGTATTATACACCTATTTCCATTATTAGTTATTATTAGTTGCTTCTTAAACACTTGATTTTGAAGACAGAGATTTAATCATACTCGTTAATAAAGGAGAAAAAATCGCGCGTTAAGGGAATATAAATTGCTTTTTATCGGTGCTTCTCCAAGTTCGTATAATTCTTGGATATTGCGTTACTTGTGACAGTAGTACGAGCTATGTATGTGCGACCAGCTATTGTTTTTTGTGAACGCTATCCCCTCGAAATCGCCGGATCGTGGATCCCAATAGGATTTTGTCGGTTTGTTCGCAGCTGAACTCAAGAGTGCGATTCTTCGGTGGATTGGGCGGTGGTTCCGATCTTCACCGAGACTTTCACAGTACACCGGACTTAAACGTGCAGGTGCAGTCATCTATTTTGGCTCCGAAAGGGCATAGAAGCCAGGAAGACGTAAACGCGTTGAATGGCAGAAACGGGCTTCCACCACCGAACCATCCGCCACCTCCACCACCGGTCGGTCAAGTCGTCAAAGTGAACGTGGGCGCGAACGTGCCGGACGTAGTCACGCCGGCTTCTGTGTACGATAATATGGCTCATATACAGCAAGTCAAAGGTACCGTATATCGTCAGGATATTTCAACGCGTTACGGTTCAGCCACGTGTTATTTCGTGATAAATTTCACGGTGACTGCTTGTCAGCCTCCGCTCCTATTGTGCTGGAAGCTGGAAAGAAAGGCGAGTGGAATAGATATAAATCCGATTATACCCATCTCGATCGTACACGCGTTTCTTACCTTTTTCTTTTACTCGTCGTACCCTTATGCCTGATATTAGTTCTAAAATTCTTTTAGATACAGTTTTTCGAATATGAAGCGAAAGATCCACCTGGTTAGGAACTTCCCTACGCTATTTACATAGCGTTTGAAACTTTAGAAACATACGGAGAAATATGAATTTGCATAAAACTGCACGATACTATGATCGGTCGAAATGGTCACATCTGCCAATCGTGTCGTTTAATGAACGAATCGAGCAGAATGTTCCTCTCGCTGCTGTACCATTCCGCTAGTCTCTTTCCAACATCGCGTTGTAGAAATTATTCCCACACGAGATAACTATATTCTTCCTGTTCTATGCAGAACTGGCAGCCGCAACAGCAGACGGAGGTTATGGCGTGATGTCGAGCTTCCGACCATCGAATAGCGCCAAGTTATACGCCTCACCGGAAGATATGAAGACGGTAGGATATCGTTCTCGCAGCTTACCAACTCATACGACCCGTTGCCACGTGAGGAAGTCGCACAGTCTGCGCACCACCAACAACACGACCTTCAAGCCGTTAAACAACCAACAAAACGTGAACAACACCGTCAGCAACAACAACCAGGTGAACAACAATCAGTCGGCCAACAACCAGTACGCGCAACCTCTGAAGACCAACAGAAGTCACAGTACAGCTGGTGTCAGGGAAAGAAAGAAGAAGGCCATCGGTACCAGTTCCTCGATCACGAATCTCTCGTCAGTGGCGAACAACAATGCTGGAAATACGGTGACTAACACAGCTCCGCCGATCCCAGAACCGGATTACAGCCTGTCGGAATCGGACAACGACGAGGGAGAGGAAGAGACGGACGATGATGGAGAATCAGAGATCGCGAAGGAACTCGAGAAAGCGGCTGCAAGGGAGAAATTGGAATCCACTCGAGAAACATCGGGCAACTCGAACACATCGGGTTCGAGTTCATCCGGTAGCAGTTCGTTGCCGCATTCGTTCAGCGTTGAAGAAATTCAGAAGGTCAGAACGCAATTGAAGTCTTCGAAGAGTCACCCGAACGACTTTCTGTTGCAACAAACTCAACAATCGCTCGTCGAGGACGGCGATAACAGCTCGAGTGGTGTGAGTTCCGACCAAGACGTGCCAGTGGGTCCACCAACAGGTTTCGATGATACGACCGCTAGAAATCTTGCTAACGAAGCCGCGCAACATCCGACCACGGTGCTCTCCGTCACCAGTGTAGAAAAGGAGACGAATCCGAAAAGAACGAGCTACGGTGGTAGCGGATTACTGACGCGACACGCGGTTAGCTTAGCCCAGTTGCCGCCACCGATCGAGGCGGATGCCGAGGAACAAAGCAACGATCTATTCGTCCCACCACCGCCTGAGTTCAACGCTGGACCTTCCGCGGGCAGCGGCGACGAACTGGTATTCGCTCCTCCGCCTCAATTCTGCGACAACAAGCAGCAACCACAACAACAGCAACAGAATCGCGTGAAGATCATCGGAGCGATACCGAAGGTTACCAACAATCAAGTAAAAGCTTCCGGTGGGCGGTTGCATAACCAGTGAGAAAGAATCGTTGCGAAGAATCGCCGATGAACGGACGGTTCGAGTCGCGTGATCGCGGGTCACGATTTACCAGAGTCAATTTAATCTTTCCCTATTAACCTTTCTCCTCCTGAGATAATTATGTACGCACACAGCGTTGCGCGTGATCCCTAAATATCACCTGTTTCGTCACTGGACCGACGATCGAACGCAAACTCGTTCGACCATTGGGAAAAACATACGATGCGATTGGCTGCAATAAAATTTTTCATCGATAACGTTCCCCGCGCCGGAGGAGTTTTGTAAGGAACGAACGCGCGCGTCTTCTCTATCGCTAAAGTATCCGTACTTGAATAGAGCGCCGTTTAGGTCGCTCCGTCAAAAGGGTCTGTAGTAGTGAACAAGGTATTCAGTGAATTTTTACCGTAAAACCTAGAATATGTATGAGTCGTACGAACCTCAGATACGTTAGACTTAAAAAAAAAAACGTGCGCGCGATGCTTTCTACACACAAAGCGGTGTGACGCAACGTTCGTGAATGTCAAAATTCCATAGCCGTCTCGTGGAATGGCCTAAAGAGGTGAACGAGAAAAAAAAAAAGGAAGGATCTATAAATCGTACTGTAGCTCGTAATTAGAGAGAAGAGAGAAATGAGCGAGCAAGAGAAAAAGAAAAGAATAAAGAAATAATAATTCTATGCGATGCACGCTCGTGTGTGTGTATTATGTATGTATGCGTGTAAGAAACGTAGAGAACGAATGCGTAGCGTATATCGGTTTGTTTTTCATATTTCTATCGAAGTACGACGCGTGTTTAATACTTTTACATGTAACAACTTCTATCTGTAAACGTCATCAACTTCTCCCATTCCACCGCGAAACAAGCAGGAAAGAACGAGAAGGCACTTTCGAGGAAGAACGCATCGAAATGTAAAATCGTGCTAAGACACGAATCGGTGCTGCTAATCGTAATTCGTTTGATATCTTTTTAGTATTGGAGACAATGTGGCACGAATTCGATGCGGAAAAGAAAGAATCGAAGGTGCTTAATCAATGGATTAGCTAGTAAAGCGCGCGCGCGGTTGAGTTCGATTCCGTTTCTCTCGTGTTTAGACACTGCTCAAGAGCCTAATTACAAAGTTCTACTCACAAAGTCATTAGAGATTGTTTCTAGTTTGTAATAACGAGTAATAGCGTTACGACGAGTATGAATTTATCTCTAAGCTCGTAATCGCGTTAATAGAGGCGCACTGTACTACGTTAACGCACCAACATTATTCAGCTTGTAAGATAGATCGTATTCCTTCCATTTGAATCAGGCTCCTGAGAGCCGCGAGGTGTTAGCATAGCTAATTTGACGATCTTTCCCTCACCGAAAATGATGTTTGTTCGCTAAAAAGAATGCACGGTTATCTTTTGTCCCTCATCAAAGTGTTTCAACGTCGAAGATAATCAAAAGTCGATCCTTTTCTTGTAATGGAATAACCCTCGTTGATTTATCCTTTGTATATAGTATATAATTGATCGGCAGTGGAGAAATAAAGGAGAAAAATCTCGCGACTCTCGGCGACACTGCTACATACTGTATATATATACCGAACAACATTGCTACGTATTGAATATCTATAACGATGGAACGATTATTATCATCACTTTTATGATCACACCGCGATAGATTTAAGCGATATCCATGAAAGCAACGTCCTTCCTAATTATTGTTTCTATGCCTTTTCAAGTTAAATCATATTCATATACAAAACAGTGAAGTATGATGTTAAGTCAAGTGCATGCTTGTTGAAGCATGAATGAAACAGTTTTCGAGTCGAAGAAAATCATATTAAAGATAAGTATTAAATGTTCCTTAAATATTTTATTGTTTGTTTCCGATCGGTAAAAAAGAACGAAAGATCACTGATGCGTGTATATCGTTTCAAAAACTTGATCGACTGGTTGATTCGGGTCAGTAAAGCAATATTGTATGCATTACAACGGCTCGTGTAATAATAAACCGTTTAAAGAATAGAATTTTATCTTTGTTTGCGGTGTTGAACAAACGGTATTGTCGATTACGCTAATTTCCTCGTATACGTGCTCGCGCAAACTTTGTTAAAATGCAGATACATAAAGGTTGAAAGATATACGAAATGAAGAAGGTATATCCTATACGTTGGATTATTCTTTTCAAAGATCACACGGTTTTTAATCATTATTCGCTTAAAAGAATATAATTCCGTTGAAGGTTCGCCGACATACTCTCCTTGAAGTTATCAAAAAGTTCAGGGTCACGGCCGCTCGAAGTTACTCGATGGTTCAAGGTCACTCCAAGGACATTTCAACGTTCCTGTATGATATTTTCAAAGTTACAGATCTAAGATTGTTTCAAAGTAAAGCTATATTGATCTTAAAGCTCCTTTAAAAATGAAAGAAAGGAAGAGAATATGGAATTTCAGCGAAGTTATGTTTTTAGAAACTAAATAGTTCACGAACCGAAGAAATTTCATGCGATGATCCATTTACGACATTCCTGCCAAAACTAATTATAATAGTGTGTAATATATCGAAATTTATGAAAAAGAGTTGACATTGCACCCATTTTTGGACAAATGATCCTTATACGCTGTCCGTAATATTGTACTTTCGAATCTATCTGTTCTCGTTCATTATCGAACATTATCGCATTATCGAACTGTTTCAATAGTATGATAACATTTTAAAATGCTTCAAGCTCGCGCGAGATTATTCGAAAGATAGATCACCTGATTATCCGTGTCCTTAGAATTTGTTACTAAACGGCTTTTACCTCGCTTTACGAGGCGGTAGAAAGTTTTGTAGCTTATTCCAAAAGAAAAATTACGCGTAGAAGTCACTCGCATATATGTATAATTATTTCTTCCTAAATGAAGACAGTACACGCTCGCCATTAACGGTGACGAAATATAGACACTTTAAAAAATATTGAAGGGAACTAAACAAATTTATAAAGCGACAACCTGGATAGCTAAATAAACGTTTGTTATCCAGATACAACGAATATATTGCAACAATTTCAATTTATTTATTAACGATAATAAATCTGAAAATTTAAGCATTCGATATAATCACCACCAACACATAATGTTTCCGTGGATCTTGCCGATGAAGCATTATTGACATGCATAATTATACATAACCAGATGCATGTATTTACAAAACAAAAATTGCGTTAGTGTCAGATTAGACGTGAAAAACGCAACACAAATTGAATTTTAAAAGCTTTCTGTTGAACCTTTATTGCATACATCTATTTTATTCGTTCATCCATACTTGATACATTTCTCTTTAATCTTAATTATCATCCTGCGAATACTATTAGTACTTTTTGCACTATAATTACTGTATTACGAGTTGCAAGATACGTGCAATTTTCCGATGATAAATAATAATCGATCATGTTCAAATAACGACAGCATACTTTAATGAACCTCACATTTATCTGTCTAACCGTTAATTTAATAATTTTCTTTCCGCTTTGTCAATTAATTTCAAGCTATTGAAAGCTCGAACAGAAAGAAACAAAGTGAATTATAAAATACAGCGCTATCTATCACGATCCATGGCAACAATCACATACACAATTTGAAATTGATCGAGGCCTATCGAAACATAAACAACATGGCGAATAAAGGAAATATAACGTTACATGTAAAATATGTCTCATTTAATAAATTAATATTTTAACTATGCGCCATCATAACATTTTTATACATTGCTAGGTAACTAGCCTTCTCGACTACAACGCTAAAAACTTCGGCCTAAAAAAATGTCGATTGATAAGGTAGGTTATACATTTACAAATTTCTTATGAAAACTATGCAATATCCTTGCTTACTTGTTATTTAAGATTTAAATTATAACAAAGAACATTTACAAACGTTGTCTAAGAAGATACTTATCCATTCAAACTATTTAAGAATGTATCAACATTTATTTTGTCCATGCATATGGCTTATCTGTCAAATGTTTTGATACAGGTTCTTTATCAATTGTATCAACCCCATGGTACTGGTACTGTTTTCATTTCATGGCGCCCTGGTAATAGTACTCATCTAGCAACTACTGGTTATGATTCCTCAGTTGCTATCTTTGATAGACAAGGTGAATTACAAGAACGTATTCAAATTGCTGGTTTATGTACTGGTTTTGGATGGGATTCTGACGGAGATCTATTGGCTATTATATCACAAAGTTCTTCTACTATTACGTTATGGGATGCAACAACTGGAAAAAAAACACAAATAGATGCTGGTGTAAGAGATGGATTAACATGTATGATGTGGGCAAAAAGAACTTGTTTATTAGCAGTAGGAACACAGAAAGGAAATTTAGTACTTTATGACCATATAAATGCCAAGTATGGTGTATCATAGTATTTTTATGTAAAATACTTTTACATATTGTTATATTATATAATCCTACATTAAATCATAAATTAATATATAGACGAATACCAATTTTGGGAAAGCACAAAAAAAGGATAACTTGTGGTGCTTGGTCTTATGAAGGACTTCTTGCGTTAGTCAGTGAAGATAAGGTTTTAACCATCAGTACAAGTGATGGGGATACAAGGCGTGAAATACCTCTTCAAGGTGATGCATCTGATATTCAGTTTAATGAGATGAAAATGGATCACAGAGTTGGGGGTGAAAATACAGTATGATTTCTTTATAAAGCAGTGATACATAAAATACATGTGTGTTTGTATATCTAAAGTATTAATTTTCTCATTATTTGCCAGGTATCTCTTATTATTAGCAAAACCACTTTATTTCTATACAATATTTTGGATCCAGAGAATCCTATTGAATTAGCTTTTCAAAAACGCTATGGACCTATTGTTACTTATAAATGGTAAGAAGGTTTAGATCATTAAAAAATCACTTAAATTTAATCACTTTTGTTTTCACTATATGTTCTACTTTAGGTATGGGGATGGATATATATTAGTTGGTTTTCAAACTGGATATTTTACTGCAATATCTACGCATATTAAAGAAGTTGGCCAAGAATTATTTCAAGTTAAGAATCATAAAGATTCCTTGACTGACTTGGCCATAAGTCAAACAATAGGAAAAATCGCTACATGTGGGGATAATGCCATAAAAATACATAGCTTGCAAAATTTAGAAGAAACTGAAAAATTAATTACAGTAAGCGGTGAAACTGGAATTAATACAGTAGAATGGTCAATGGATGGTACAATGATAGCAACTGTGACTCACAGTGGCAATGTTTTAGTCTATTTAATACAAATTCCTAAATTATCTAGCGTTTGTGGAAATAGGATTGCACTCCTTACCAGTTTAACAGAAGTTACAGTCCATCTGTATACGTTAGATAAGGTAAATCTAAATACATAGCATAAGATCAAAACTGCATAAAACTGCATGTGAATATATAAAATTAATTTTTAGGAGAAACCAGAACCAATAATAATTAATACTATAATAGAACCGTCGGTATTAACAATAGGTCCAATGCATGCAGCAGTAGGGTTGAATAACAGAGCATTATTCTGGGATATATCCGGAAGAGATTACAATACTACAGTACATTTTGAAAGAGATTATTTAGCAACAATAGATAGTATAAGATTGAATGAAACTTATGCATCTGTTTTATTTGATGGCAAATTACAGTTGCACTCGGTAACAAGTATATTAAAACATATATAAATTTATGTTACAGTGTATTAGTAAATCGACTATGTGTTAACTTATTATTCTTGTAGATTAAAATGGATCAAACACTAACGAAAGAAGGAAAGGATACAAAAATGTTTCCAGGCTTAGGTGCTTCAGATTTTAAAATAACGTGCCATGCTCTTAGTAGCGACTTCTTAATCTATGGCAGTGATGTAAGTTATTTCTATAAATGTATAAAATTCTAAGTAAATACTGAAAGAACTAACTTACATTTATGATATATTTAGATGGGCCACATAATCTATTTTAGTTTAGAAGTCTTTAATCAATGTACTGAACATATACACAATAATGGCATAAAGGAAATCTATTTAGATACAAATGGAACACAATTATGTTTTATAGATAACAAGTTCGACGCTTATATGTATAATTCTGTGCAAGAAACTGTTTTACAAATTCCTGATTGTCTAGGTTGCATTGAAGGTGTAATTTGGGATCAAAATATTTTGGAACGTAATATATTTACTGTTTACAATAAAACTCTCATTACTACATACATATTTGTAAAATACTTTATCGAAGGTAAGTTAAAACTCGAAAATTATACAATATATATATAACAAATATATTACATATATTTTGGAAACAGGTACAAAAATTATAAAGATAAATACAACAAAACTGCCGTCTGAAACATTACCGCTATTGATGTATTCTGGAGAATTGACATTAAGTTCAACAAGTAACAAATTAATGCAAATTACATTGTCTTCTCATGAAGATATAGGAAATATTGTGGAATATACAAAAATGAAAGAAATATTAGAAAATCAGATTCTTTGCAGGAGGTAAACGTCTTACTTATTTCTTTATTTGTTGACTATAGGATATTTACTCTAGTAAATATTTCAGATATCAGCAGGCATGGGAGACGTGTGAGAAAATTAATGAGAAAGACTCATGGTTAAAGTTAGGAGAAATTGCAATTGCAAATTTAAATATTGATTTTGGTATTTGCTATTATTATTGCCATTATTATTGTTATTATTATTGTTGTTGTTATTATTGTTATTATTATTACTGTAAGAAACGTATAAATATATTATTTACAAATAATCATTTTCCATCACAGCAATTCGAATTTACCGCTACTTAGAAGATGCTGCGATGGTTTGGGCACTACAAACTATGGAAACCTTAGATGAATTGCCATTATTATGTGGACATGCTTGTATTTTACTTGGTAATTATAATGAGGCAGAACAATTTTTTTTACAATCATCTCAACCAGTACAAGCTTTGTATTTAAGAAGAGACCTAATGCAATGGGAACAAGCATTAAATTTAGCCCAAAAATTGAAAGCTGATGAAATTCCTTATATTGCTAGAGAATATGCTCAACAGTTGGAATTTACGTAAGAATACAACATTAAATGCGTAAATTATTTATGTGTTTGTATTTAAATTTTGAATTTTTTTCTAGGGGTAATTATCCAAAAGCATTAACAAATTATGAACGTGGATTGGTAGATTCAAATAATATATCTAATACAACTACACATAATCCGCAACATCGAAATCTATGTCTTGCTGGAATTGCGAGAATGTCTATCAGATGTGGGGATAGTAGAAGGGGTGTAAACATAGCTATGGATAATGAAAGTTCAAGGCAATTGCGAAAAGAATGTGCAGAAATATTAGAATCAATGAAGGTGTGTAAGTACTACAACCGTATAAATATGTTCTATAAGTATTACAATTGGGTTATTATTATAGCAATTTAATGAAGCTGCATTACTATATGAAAAAGCTGAATATTTTGATAAAGCTGCTTCTGCATACATAAAATTAAAAAATTGGCAGAAAGTGGGGCAACTCCTACCACAAATTTCATCTGCCAAACTTAATATACAATATGCTAAAGCCAAAGAAGCTGAAGGCAAATATGAAGAAGCAGCAAAGGCATATGAAACTGCAAAAGATTATGAAAACATAATTAGGATTAATTTGGAATATTTAAACAATCCTGGTAATGTAATTAATATCAAAATATCCTATATCTAGTTTATTAGCTATTAAACTTCATCTAAAATGTACATACATATATGGCTTACTAATTGTAGCTCGAAGTGTTGAAGTAGTACAACAAACTAAAAGTATAGAAGGAGCTAAAATGGTCGCAAAATATTTTCAAAAAATGAATGATTATAATTCAGCAATTAAGTTTTTGATTTTATCAAATTGTCACGAAGAAGCGTTCCAATTAGCTAATCAACACGGAAAAATGGAATTATATGGAGAAATCCTAATAAATACAATTGATGACAGCAATGCGCGAAAAGAAGATTTTAAAAGCCTTGCGATGCATTTTGAATCTCAGAAAAATAACTTTTTAGCTGGAAAATATTACTTCTATGCCAAGGAATATCAAAAAGCATTACGACATTTATTAAAAGCTGCACAATTAGTAACAGATGAAAATGAAGTCCTGTCATTAGCCATTGATACAGTTGCTTCTTCAAAAGATGACAAGTTAGCAAATCAGTTAATTGATTTTTTATTAGGTGGTGATGGATTACCAAAGGTATTGGTATCTGATTTAATAAAGATTTCGGCATTGATACTTGATTGACTTGATGTTCAACTAATCATACTCATTATAGGATCCTAAATATCTATTCAGATTATATATGGCTAAAAAACAGTACAAAGAAGCTGCAAAAACAGCAATTATAATTGCTAATGAAGAACAAATTAACGGTACGTTTGTTGTATTTATATAACCAATGTTAAAAGAATTGTACTAGTAACGATTTGTTCTACAGGAAATTATAGAAGTGCTCATGATGTTTTATTTGGCATGTATCAAGAATTAAAAAAGAATAAAATCAATATACCTTCAGAAATGCAAAACAATTTAAGACTTTTGCATTCATATATCCTTGTGAGACTTCATGTAAAAAAGAACGATCATTTACGTGGTGCTCGTATGTTAATAAGAGTAGCCAATAACATATCGAAATTTCCGTCACGTTAGTAAAATATATATAAATATGTATAATTAAATATCGAAATAATACGAACAATGTTTAGTATACATATTCTTTTTCCTTTAGATATTGTTCCGATTTTGACCTCCACTATAATAGAATGTCAGAGAGCTGGATTAAAATATGCTGCTTTTAATTATGCCGCTATGTTGATGCGTCCGGAATACAGAAGCCAAATTGATGCTAAGTATAGTAAAAAAATTGAGGCAATTGTAAGAAAGCCACCAAAATCAAAAGATAATGAAATTGAAGAGGAACCTTTAACTCCGTGTCCATATTGCAAAAGCAAACTTACAGAGACAGAGATTACTTGCGACAAGTGCAAAAATACAATACCTTTTTGTATAGCAACAGTTAGTATTTCTGAAGCATGCATTTATTTTGAAATTTAATACATATATTGTGTTTTAATAAGACAACATTTTTTAGGGCCGACATATCATTGAAGATGATTTCACGGTATGTCCACAATGTGATTTTCCTTGCATAAGAAGTGAATTCTTAAGGTATGTATGACATCTTATTTTAAAGATAATACATATAATTATTTGCTGTTATACTAGGATTATTGAATCTGAAAATACATGTCCAATGTGTTCGGAAAAAGTAGATGTTAACATGGTTTCATCTACTCTTAACATCCGTTCCTATCTCGATTTTCAAGAAGGAAAATCACCAGTGAGAACTTAAACAGTTTTAGTTATAATTTAATAGAAGTTGAAAAGATACAAATATTATTATTCCTATCAAACGGTGCCGTCCAATATGAGTACAACATAGACAAGTACAAGTAGCTTATATAAATTCATAGATTATTTATAAAATTTGTGCACAAATCAAATAATGACCATGCATGGAAGTATCAACAGTATGTAGATATTATTGTCAATAAACTAGTCTCCAAGCAATTGTAATTGATTCAGTTCCCCTACTATTATTCTATCCAGATTAAACAATTTACTATCATCAATATACGTATATGTATACGCACACATACACACGCACGTGCCACGTACACACACAGAAAGGCACATATACATGTATAATATATATCTAAAATAAACAATTGCTTGTACGAATATTTTATAAGCATTGATAAGATATGAGTAATAAAAGCGACATCTAACGGGTTTGCGTCACTTGAACTCCGACTTATCAAGATTCCTCCGCATAAATAGAAAGAAACATGTACATACGAGAAAAATGACAACATGGCATGACTTTGAAAAATTAAACTCAATAATAACAATGAATGTCTTAATATCCTAATAAACTCTGTAAAGTATATGTTTATATCTTGATTACGTTAAGTTAATTGAAATAAAATACATTAAAAATAGGAATTTATAATAATCTGATTGTTGTATTTATTTTGTAAAAATCTATCATTTTTATAAAACGCAATACAATATATAGAAAAAGTTGAAATATATTTCGAAAAAATTAAAGATGTTTTCATATTTTTATTAAAATAGGAGATAACTTTAATTCTGTATTTTATCATTTTTATTATTTATTCGTATATTTTTAATAAAAAGATAATTTATTATGAGAATTTTTTATACTTCAAATTTAAAAAAGCAACATATTTGTACCAAATGTGCAATTCAAATTTGTATATATTGCGTTACAAATTTTGTATCATTTTCGATAGTGTATGTAGTATATCATCGGTAATAGCATCAAAATGCTGAAGACTTCGTTTTTATTGAAATATCAATAATAAATGATAAAATATATTTAAAGTTATAGGTATTTACAATGATATATCTTTTCTTAAATGACGAAATTGTTATAAAACAAACGATAATTGTTAAAAATGTATTTTTTAAGTTAGCAGATCCTATTATTTTGACTTATATTAAACAAATAAAAAGTTTTCTATGCAGTTCTTCTGTGCATGCAGATTAGTAGTGGGGCAGTGTATGTTAAAGAACATAATCACATCAGTATAGGCGCTAGTTTAGCCAGCACCGGTATGTTAGCAGTACGCGATTGAGGTTGTACGCGATACAGTTTAAGCAGTACATTTGACAGATACTGATTCATATTTTTCGAAAAATCATTTTAAATTTCTTCAAAACTATTTAATACGTACGTAACGTGAAATTAATCAATAGTAAGCAAACAATATCATTTTATTCTCCTATCACCCAAGAACTGGTGGTCAAAATGGCGGAAAAGAATGACTCGCCGGGTTCCACCTCAACTTCTACAGGGCACGAAAGTCAACAACTACTTTCAGGTTTCATAGCTGAAATCGTAAAGAGTCCAATAAATCTCCTTTTAGTAGGCGTGATCGCCTTTTTGGTTTACAAAATAGTTAAAAGCAAGACGAAGGTTGAAGAGCCCGTAAAAGAAATAAAAAAACTGCCAAAAATACGACGTGATTTTACACTCGAAGAGTTGAAGAAATATAATGGTACGGGACCAGATGGACGAATATTAATTGCTATAAATGGTAGTGTTTACGACTGTACTCGTGGTGCCCACTTTTATGGTCCTGGTAAGTATTCAACTACTTCTAATAATTTATTTTACATGATAGTTGACGAATCTACGTCGTACATGAAATTGCTATGTAATCGCAATTTTATGTTACGTACCTTAATTTTCCAGTGTTATTAATTAGCGCATAAATAAGTTCCATCGTCCGTTGGTTATTATCAGTCTCGGCTTGTGTAAAAATCAATTTGCGAACATCATGAGACCGTGATAATTGAGAAAGCTATGAAATAATAGCTTGTGAATCATTAACATTCGTTCATTATTAAAATGCAACATTCACACACAATTTATGAAAAGATTTCAGCCAACATATATCAATGATTACTTTGAAAAAATAATTATGATAATATTTAATATAACAAAACAATAATTGTTATATTTTCAGAATTATATTGCTTTATAGGACTGTGATTTTTTATTAATTTTATTACAGGTGCTCCATATGAGGTATTTGGTGGGAAAGATATTAGCAGAGCCTTAGCAAAATTTTCATTGGAAACATCACAGGAATATGATGACCTAAGCGATTTGAAAACTGGAGAAATGGAGTCTATAAGGGAGTGGAATGAACAATTTAAAGGTAATAGCTTTGTAAAATATTTTTTGAGAACAGAATAGAAGATCAAAGATAGCAAATTATAAGTAAGTATTGAAAACTTGGTAGAAATACTTGTACTAGGATAGGTACAATAAATCTTTGTATAATGAATTCTAATATCTGTAATTTAAAATCAAAATTCAATATTTTCTATACAGGGTGTTGCACAATAAGTGCCGTTTGATATAACTATTGAATAATAGATGATAGGATAAAAGTGTAAGGGGACTTTTATCATTATTTTTTATGTAGAATGTCACTATAAAAAAAAAGTCTAGCTTCAATTTTTCAAGGTTAGTTCATGTTAAGATCATCTCGTGTTTTTTTAATAAAACTGTATATATGGAAAAATGTATTTTTAAATGCATTATTCAATGCATTTTTTAATTTTTCACAAAAGGGTATTAAAATACTTGGATCTAAAAATGATTAGTTTAACAAATATTTTAACTTTAATATTGTAGAACTTATCATATCAAAAATTAGGAAAACATAAAGAAAAAGCACTAAAAAACATTGAATGGTGTATAAAAAATTTATAGGTTTATTTCAAAAGCACCTTAGTATGATTTTGGAAAATTAAAGGTAAACATTCTTTTTTTCACAATGGCGTTCTACATAAGAAATGATGATAAAAGTCTCTCTATATTTTTGTCCTACCATCTATTGTTCAATAGTTATATGAAACTGCTCTTATCATGGTACACCCTTTATGTATACACCTTTATAAAAAGTAGAGTAATTAGAATACATATTATTACTATATAGACATTATTTTCTCATTTTTCCTTATTTTAGAAAAATATGATTATGTGGGAAAATTGTTGAAACCTGGTGAAGCACCTACAAATTATTCAGATGAGGAAGATGAGGGTAGTCAACTAGAGAATGAAGCAAAATCCAAAAATGATTGACTGCTTGATTATACATCAAATGCCAAACAGTCTCAAAAAGATATTGCGCACACACCATTAAAGAAATTCTTAAAATCGTGACTCATGAATATATTTATGGACATTTATGTGGATATTTTACTACGTCATAATGATATTAAAATAAAAACTAAAATGGTATCTTTTGACCGAGTTAAAAACATATAATTGTTCAAAACTGATGTTATGTGTGAAGATTTTTTTAGTATCCAATTTTTCAATCAATAAGGGTACTTCAATAGTATAATGTTTTTATATGTGTACAAAAAATTTCTTACACATCCTTAAAACTGGCACTAGACATAAGACAGAAATCTTTTGTGCTATATTCCATTAAATATCTTTGTTTATATTATCATTCACGTTTGCCACATAGCATTTGGTACATATAATATATGTATTTGGTATCTGTAAACTTTAATAAAATGATGTTATATTTGACATGCATTTGAGATTTAATATTAAGTTGATGCAATACATTGCATAGATATGAGAATAGAAAATATTTTCTTAACATAAAAACATTATGCTCTTTCTACAAAAAAAATGATACCATCTTGAAGTACAGAATAATTTCAGTCATTCATAGCTAAATCTATTCTGCAAAGAATAAATTGTAACTTAAATATCAAAATCTCAAATCCAAACATTTTTGTATAAAAGGCTGCATTAAAAATCTATTTGGGAGTTTGTAAAAAGTGATACACGTTTACTAGTCTTTTTTATATGAAAAAAATGAGAGTACGTGTGAATCTTGTTATAAATTCTAATGCATTATGTAAATTGTTATTGTTTGGAAATTGGGATTTGTTAAAAGTTGTTAGCATTTACGATACTGTTCATATAGTGAAAAATTTTTTATTATCATGGAATTATTTATCAACTATCCTTTCTCTTTTTTTTTTTATAAATCTCCTTCATTCATGCACTGATCTTAAGAGAAAATAATCTCACATCCATGAGAATATGTACATGTATTAAGTACTTTTAAAAAATATGCATTTTCTCAATTATTTGTGCAATTAATTTTATTATAGGACTGATATCATTTCTGTAATAAATAAATATAAATATATATACATATATTAATTGAAGTAAATTATAAATTTGAATTTTCAATCTGTGCTGTTATAGGAAAGAACGTTTATTGATTGTATAATAAAAACATTGTTAATATAAGCAACTACATATAATTTAATGAAATTTGTTTTGTTTATATGTACGAAGAAGACTACATCAAGTTTTCATTAACCTACGATTTATTGTAAAAAAGGAGAGGCATTTTANATAAGACAATTCTGTATCATTCCTACAAAGCAAAAATATTTATGAAGATTTTATAATTGTATCGTATCGTAAATATTTCGTATTTATAAGCAACCTTGATTTGTATCTCGAAAAGCAATATTATTGGAAAAACTATATTTTTGACTGTACTTTCCGTAATGATCAAATTCACACAATCTTTAATACAGTCATCATGTAATAAGAGACTGAGTTTCGTGTGAAATTTATAAAAGCAATGCGTATTATATATACTTATTCCAATTTGTACAAAAACAAGTTTGCTCAGATTAAAAATTTAATCAAGTACTTGACCAAATTAAACATACTTTACTTTATATCAACATATATTATTCTCTTATATATTATATATGTGATTTTATTCTTAATATAGTTTCAATATAATTTATTAGAAAAGTTATTTCATATCTATATATGTTGTTGTACTTCTTCTGTTAAATGGAATGTATGTTTGTATGTTAATTATTCCAATAATTATTATACCGACCAGTTAGAATTTTATGTAAGATTATTTATAGAGAATGTTATGAATCAATATTAAAATGTACTTTCTGTTATTATTAAAAAAGAAGTGGATAGCTTGTAAGGTGCAGACTTAAGTACTCTACTATTACATACGATACAGGTCATATCAATTCTTGTTTATATTAAAAGAAGTAATTTCTTTCAAACAAGTTCCTTATTTTGACTTTGTACCGCCCATTTGCGTGATTTAGTTTCATCGTCGTTCCACTTAGTTGCCAACCCAATAGTTTCATTGTGAGTGAGGAATGCGTAGAAAAGTGAAACACGTAACGATTTCAATTCTATATGTTATTGAAAGTTGTTTTTATTACAATAAAAGTCCAATTTTGTTTTATTAACTTAGTACTATGACATGTTTTTATTAAGAGTCCATTTTCAATCACATGTTACCTGTATATTGCGAATATATACAGGTTTGTTCGTGCATGATTAAATTATTGGAGAGCATTATTAAATTATACAAATAACGTTATACGTGTAACTCGAAACTTTTAATATTTGTTTTTGTGCGTAATATGTATATACATATATTATATTACACATATATTAATTTATTTTTTAAAATCGTACTTATTTTTTAAAATTACTTTATACTTTACATTCTTTTTGTTATTTATAAAATTTTAAATACCTAAGTTTTTCGATTTAAGAAGTAAAAATAAACACCAAGAAATGAATTAATTTTTTATATTGATTTGATAATTCACGTGGATTATATTGTATATATTTTTTATCATATTAGATATTTTAATGAAAATAATAAAAGATAAAGATTATAGTTATTTAAAGATCGTGTTTTTCCACGGTCAGATTACATTGGTTCCGTTAAGCGGCATGTGAAGTCAAGGTTTCAATACTTATGTGTAAAACATGTTCCTTTACATCGTAAAGGAAAAAGATATTCTCGAAGTATCCTGAAAAATCAAGCCGAATATGCAAGCTAGGATCATCTTTCATTTACGATCGGTTACAGAGTGAACTTAAAAGTTTATCTGTTCTAGTATGTTAATAATCTTTTCAGAATGAATGATATTGGAATGATTTGAACATAATTAACCTTGCTTTTCTAATCTATATGGATTGTTGAGTTTTTCTCTCGACAACACAATGCCATGAAATACTCGTAGAAAATATATTTTATTTAGTTTCTTATTGTTATCCTTCATTATTATGACAATGCTCTACATTGTAAACTTCTTTCTTAAAATATATCTAACAACACATATGAAGTATAACAGACGTCGAAATCTAAAAAATGACCTTGCTTCTTTAACCCATTGCAATTATTTTATTACACAAATACACAATTGATAGATTGACATTAAGTAGTCAGAATTTTTACGCTTAACTATCTCAAAATGGAGCATACTTCTCCGTTCTTTAACGTAAAATTGCTGTTTTTAATATATAATTTATTCATATTAGAGTGGGTAGTTCATAATTATTACAAATGACATAGGATGGAATTATATCGTATCAACGTTAAGATTACGAAAACTGAGTCCGTTATCATGGTAGATATAATGACGATATCAGTGAGTCAAAGCTTGCATGAAAATATCTCATTTGATTTGTAATAATCGAAATGCAATACTAACGTTCATTAATCCTTATTGCTTCCTTTGGATCGATTTTTTAGTAAATTAATATATTGATACATATGTATCTTTATTCCTATTTTGTCGTACAAAAATATATGAACTATACGCAGTTAAATAGTGTATCATAATCTCATAGTCACTGGTTACTTTTTTGCATTATAAAATATAATTTAAAGAAATAACTTTTAAAAATTAATCATTAATGGGTCAAATTAAACACTTATTGTGATATTTTGATATAATGATATTTTTAAAGAAATAATATGATAGAATAATGCTGCTAACTACAGAGTTTTGTCTTCTGAATAGTTATGTAACATTCGAATAACGATTATCAACAGACACTCGTGACTTTTTTCGATCTATTGTACTGTGCATATTGTCTCTGTATGTAGTACTCCTTCGGAGAATAATCTGAGAATAATATTCAATTCAAAAGTAAATGAAATGTTTAAAAGAATCTTAATAAATCATTAATAATATACATATGTAAATATTTATTTAGAATATTAGACGTAGGTGACTCTGAATATCAACCGTATTAAATATGGCAACCATGATCATATAAACAGGTTTCGACACTCGCTAGGGGAACAGTTCAAAAATTGAATTGTGTCACTTGTGAAAGGTCAACAAAGTCTGTATTCTTACGAGACAGTTCAATACCAGTAATGTCTGCTGAGACATTCATAACATGTCATGCATACGCACAACGAGAACCTTCTTGTCTTCCATGTTGATTTTTTACTAGATTTTTTAGATGGTGTTACCTAGGTTTCGATATATGAGTATTGAGAGACTTTATTTGAGACTTGTTTGTATGATCATGATGACAACAATGCGATAGCTTGGTTTCGATGCATGATCACCTCAATATTAACATAACTTAACCTAATAACCTATTCTGTGCGAAGCTGGAAAGGAATCTCGCAGGATAGCACAAGGACAAAGGAGATAATCTCATCGTTTACCGTCACGAATTGCTATATTGTTTTATTTGTATATGTGATACTTTTGGCCATAGAATACTTTCGGTCAACGCGCGTACTTATCTCTATGATTGTATTGAGTTTATCAGAAATAGCCAATCAAACCACGTTCTTTCCAGAAGACTTCTTCTTAACTCCTGTTTATAGTCAGTATGGCTCCCGTGATTTTATGAAATGTTTATTTGTGTAGAATAGAGATAAGAAATTGGTTAACGGTAAGAGACAGAAGCAAGAGAAGTATTACTATCTATCGTTTACCGTCATGCGTTGTTATATTATTTTATTTGCGTATGTGACATTTTCAGCCAATACACGTGTTTATCTTCATGATTGTATTGGGTCTATCAGAAATAAGCAATCAAATACGTGTTTCTATGCCTAATTTACGGACATATAAGTAGGTTTTGAGACTCGCTAGGGAAAACCGTCCGAAAATTAAGTCATGATAGTCGTGAAAAATCAACATGCACGGTCAACAAAGTCCGCATTCTTGCGATACAAACAGTAGAATGTCTCTGCCTCTGTCTAAGATATTCACAGCATGTCACATATGCTCAGAATTCCTTATTCACGTTAATTAACTGATTTCTATTATGGTATGATTAAGTTAACAACTTGATGTTCTAAATGAAAATGAGATAGCCGACCTATCTGGATCCCAATCAAGTAACAAAGATGACTGCGATACAAAATAGTACAGTTAGAAGAACCACAGGTTCCATTGGCTCCATTGGCTCTACAAATGTTATGGGTGGTCAAGAAGGTGGTATGGCACAACAAGCTCAACCACCTGTTCCAAGTCAAGCTCAACCTTAGTCTGGTGCACTAAGTAAGTGGAGGTCAACCTGGATCACAACAAGCTACTCAGGGTCAAATAACTGATATTGATACTTCAACTGGTAATTATTTGTTTTTGTATCTAAATAAATTTACTTCACTAACAAAACTTAACTAAGCAATATTTATATGTTACTGAGTGCTACAAAATCAATTGCAGATCCAAAAAAACACAAATTTATTCAGCAATAACTAGTTCTTCTACTTTATGCACATAAGTATTAACAATGCGAAAGTCAAACAAACTGTGAAGTTTGGTAATGTTCATTGCCAGATTGTAAAACTATGAAAAATTTATTGACTGATATGACTGCTTGTCAAGCAGAAAAAAGCAGTATAATGTCAAACTATAGATCTTCGAGGCAAATTATTAGTCATTGGAAACATTGCAATCATAACGTTTCTCATGTATGTTTATCTCCGAAGTAATCAAACAAAAATAAAACTAATAAAATTCAAATCCATCAAACTGAAATGAAAAGAACACATCATGTGTTGTCCACGTCCTACTACAACAGCTAGTTTAATAGCTATACAATGTATTATTAAAGGAATGCCAACACCAAGCATATAAGGAGCACCTGGTGCAATAGGAAATGCTAGATTATCTCAACTTACTTCAAATATGTCTTCTTCTCTAAATTGTGATCCTAATACAGTTACAGTTGCTGGTAATCCAGCAATACCTACCAGTCCCATATTTGCTGTTGTAACGACTGCTGCTAATATACAATAATCTGTTAATATACAGCAACTATTTGATTTGAATGATTCAGAACAACTTAGTGTTTTAAGTGAAAATAGGTTAGCTAACCTTCAGCTTCCAGCTGGAATTCAACCAGGTCAAGTACAAGCAACATTAGTATAGGAATCAAACAATTGGCATTAAACTGCAACGCCACTTCTTAGAAATCATTTTGTTTATGAATTGGTTCAAGCAGTATTGGTTCAACCATCTCACAATCCACAATCTATGCTCAAGAAAAGAATCCACAATCTTGTTGCATATGCAAGGAAAATTGAAGATTACATGTACGGAATGGAGAATTCCATGTATTTACTTATTGAAAAAATACATACAATTCAAGAAGTATTGTAGAAAAGACAAAAACGGAAAGAACAACAACAACAGTTACAAGTCCAGCATCACCAACATCTACGACCTTTGAGAACTGATTTTCCTTATTTTTATGTGCATAGTTTAGTAATAAAGTTTAAACTCAAAAATCTCAAATAATTATTTTTGTATCTTTTATTTTAGTTTTTTAATTTACTACTTCTGATACATAATAGTTTTATATTAAAAGTTGATATATTAATAATGCTATGATGTTGTGTTTTCAATTGCATAATTGTGTATCTAACTATATACAATGATTGTGAAAAAATGGAGAATTAGTATTAATTAAAAATTTGTTCCGTTTATTTTTTCCAATTTACCGCCTAATTTTTCAAAGCTGTCACAAAATAAAAATTTTGAAGAACATACACAACATTCATTCAGAATCATGAAAATTTGATTAAAAAATTTGAACATTTAGATTCAATTACAAATTTTTTAGATTTAATAAATAGATATGAAAAAAAATTTGTAATTTAAGTATGTTGGAACATTAAGTGAATAAATTTCAAAATCTATTTTTATAAGCCTGATTATAGTAAACAAATTTAGCATTTAATAGTAAAATTGTGATTAATGAACAAGTAAATCATGTTTTTCATGACAGTAAAGAAATTTGTTTCAATTATCAGAAGTACTGTCTGCTAAATGAAAATCGCCTAGGTGATCCTATATGTAAGTTATTATGTCTAGTGAGAACGATACAGATTTCAACCCTAAACTAAGGAACGATAATAAATACTTGACATCGTAAAAATTCTTATCAAAAAAAAGCATTTACGTATTACTAAGAGACTATCAAGGGGTCTGTAATATTATATAGTCGACAGGAATAAAGCAATCTAAGCGACTAGCAACACTCCACAAAGAGTAAAGAGTCGCTGTCACTGAGATGGGTGGCTAGGTGGCTGCTGCCACGGCGTCATCCAGTTCCCGTCCCATTTCCAATACTCCCTCTCTTCTCGCGTTCACCTCTTTCTTTACACAATTCTCTGTATCTGACACTATCGCGCGCGCGCGCGCGCGTGACCACACACAAACACACGACTGAAAGAGGGAAAAGGAACAGACCAGGAAAAGAAAGATGGAAGCAAGTTCACGCACAATATATGCGTGCAGTGAGTCGCGTGCCGTTCGCACCTATTCACGAGTCAGATTCTCTTTCTCGAAGAGAGGACGTTCTGCGCAACGCAATCTCCCATCTCCCCACCTTGTATACATTCTTCCTTTTAACCTGTCGATCGAGAAATCCCTGGCCATCTTGTAACGATATCCCTTTGACACTCTCGGCTTTGTAAACGCATTAACAAAGTCGATTTTTTATTTTCTCAATGTTCACGACATACGGCATATAAATCTTTGTCAGGATACGATATTGCAGACCGCAGGTTGTTCATTATGAACATAACCACGCAAATATTTTAGTCTTGTAATTATAAAAGAGAAAGTGATTATTAGTACAAATGAATATATATTTATATATATATATATATATATAATATATGTAATTAATGAGTTTATACATTATAACATATTATATATATATATATATATGTATGTATATATATATATATTTCAGTTAATGAATCAGATGAAAAGATATTTGAAGAGTACAATTTTCGAACAAATCTAAATTCTCATTATTTCGTAAACCAACTGGTAATTTCCTAAAAGGGAGATGATTTGTTTACTATGAAAAAGAAACATACACAGTATATTTATGTATCGAATGATTTGGTTATTCGTATTATATAATATGTACTCGCAAAAATTCTGGAGGTTATGTCCAGTGGACATACTTATAGTCGTACAATCAAATACATTGTACATAGATTACGAAAATATTTCATTTCAACAAAGACGTTGCGTATACGTAGGGTTTACGTTTACAAACGTTTTACTTATAATACACTATAATGAATATTGTAAGATTATTATTTTATATATATAGAAATAAAATGAAATAACGTTTGCAACGTATATACAGAAAATAGTAAATTGCGAAAGGCTGAATGAATGTGTCTCCTCAAAAACTCGAATCGTATGAATCACTGTCTCAATGTTTTCCGGCAACAAGGAATAATTAGGCTAGGGCTTTTTTCAAGTTCGTGAAGCCGTGAACACCACTAGAGCGGAGAATAGCGTGATTAGATATTACGTTATTTGTTTCGTTAAATTTGGCCAGGAACGTATTCTGTGCCAATAATGAATCTAATTCAAAGAGCATTTTACAACCACTATGCGAGACCGGCCTTTATCAAATGGCGGCAGAGGAATAAACGAAATTCTCGCGGCTGTTAGACCGGCGGCGTGAACGTAATCGCAGCGTTCGTGGCCTCGCAGCAGTTTGACCAATAATAGAGAAGGATCGGGTCACGTGATCACAGAGACCAATCAGGTAGCTGGTCTAACATCACGGCGACTATACGGAACCAGTCGGACATTTTCTGACAAGCGTAGAAAAACTTCTCGTCAACAGCAGCCGCCATTTTACGTTTGCCGATACTCGTGCGGTGCAGAACTCTCGCGATCGCTTTTCCCGAGCGAATTTCTGTGGCGCGCGGTGGCCGCCCCGGAACCGACTCATTTCATCGTCTTCGCCTCCTGGCGTCCGTGATTGCCTCGAATGTGTGGGGAAAGCGAGCTGCGTCCGCGGTGATCATTCGCGCGCCCCGTGTCGCAGTGTGCCAAGGCGAGAGAAGAGGAGAGAAAGATGGTGCCAGCGGGCCTCGAGAGCGATATCGTTGCTGCGAGCTAGCGCCGTGCGCGCAGCCAGTCCGCCACACTCGAGTGTTTGACGAGTCGTGTGCGACCGACTAAACCGAATATAACGTGAGAACTCGTTTGGTAGTGGTGTGCATTTAAGTCGAAGTGGTGATCTTCGATACTGTGATACCGATAGTCTAGTTAACTTCTCGGCCTGTCCCGTCGTCGTGCGAGTGGCCTGTGCGCCCATTGAAAAATTTACTGTGTGTGTGGGCTTTGAGCGCGGGGTTCGACGTACCCCCGACGATGCCCAATGGTTGATCGTGTACCAAAGCGTGCTCGGGGACGCTCCACGCGCCGCGGTTTTCATTGTTATTGTCATGCTTGTGAATACGCTAAGAGCTTGGTGAATTTTCGCGGCTTCACCGAAGAGGAGGAAGCAGCAATAGCATCAGCAGCAGCAGTAACAGCATCATCAGCACTAGCACCGATCTTCTAGTGGCGTAGTGCAGCGTTTCGTTCGTGTGTGTATACCCGTGTATACGTGCCTGCGTGCGTGCCTGGTTGCGTGCGTGCGTGCGTGCGGTCGTCCTGACTTGCTGCCGC
This sequence comes from Bombus soroeensis, assembly GCA_014737365.1. NCBI lineage: Eukaryota > Metazoa > Arthropoda > Insecta > Hymenoptera > Apidae > Bombus > Bombus soroeensis. The sequence goes on along the minus strand of JACXIL010000251.1, from coordinate 5,010,535 downwards.
CGCCGCTTACTTGCTACCAGGAGTAAACAGCCTGAAACATAAGAAATAATTAACCCTGAAAAGAAACCATGGCCGACCACCTGGTGGACGGGCCACCGAATAAGCGGCCGAAGCTCGGAGATCCTTTTCAGGGGACTTCGGATTCCGCGGGTAAGTTATTTCATTCTCATCATGGTAAACTTTCTTCGACATAGAGTCGCTATCGCGACTAACCTTTCGGGGATGAAACGTCGCAAGTAGCACATACGCCGTTTTTCTAATTACGTGATACGCACATATCTTTCTTATTATATTAAGAAATATATGCTCTTCGATTTATCAGAGGCATACTGTCAATTCGTTGACGGGTGCAACCTTTGAGCAAAATTGACCACATGTCTCGATGCCTTCGTTTTTCAAGAAATGCACCCTTTTGTTGTTGTCTTCGTATCATTTACTTTTATCGAAAACAATGTGTCTGATAGACAATCTCTCTCTCTCTCTCTTTCTTTTTCTCTTTCTCTCTTTCCACAACATTTTTGTATAGGTTTTGAACTTTCAGGAAAGTGCTGTGGTTGTAGCTGGTTATTATTTTTTCATGTTACAAGTGTCACATTATTACCCTTTGACAGGACCCTCTATTCGGCATATTCTAAAATTGTGTAATTTTTTTTTGTTTTGTCGTCGTATGTAACGATCAAAATCTCTATTTTGTTATTAGTTAAATATTTATAAACTAACCTAAATTATTCAAGAAATGCTATTGAGGAAATTGATTACTTTATCAATTGTCTAACGTGTTATTACTGATGCGATAAATTATTTTAAATTGTTCTACAAAATTGTAATTATTCATATGAATTTATACGAAAACTCATGTCAGGAAACAGAGATATTTAAGAAATATTTTCAGTTGTGACAATTTTAGTGACAGCATTAATGAATGTTTTGGATTGAGTTTTTATCCTACAATGTTTTTACATATTTTGATATTAATAAATCAGTATATATAGTTATTCTTAATAAAAAATAAATTATTAGAAAGTTCCAAATTATTGGTTGTTGGAAGTTTGGGCAATTTGGATATAGTGTATAAATTTTGCTCAGAGGTTATAGAAATATTCCGTATTTAAAAAAAAAATTGTTTGTACTAAATAATCTGTAACTTCTGTCTTGTTGCACGTTCTTTCTATTATTTAAATTTAACCTAAACAAAATAATAGTATATTGTAAATTTTTTAGTTGTCTTTAAATTTAGTTCTCATTTTATTTTTGTAGTGCATGGCAAATGCATGGAAGTATGAATAATTATTAAAAAAAGACATGCTGGCATGATTGATGCGCTAACCATCTCTTGATTCTTATTTTCTTTAAGTGCTACCTGATCACCTTAACAGTTTCTGAACTCAATAATATTTCATATAATCCCATATCGATTTGATGATGACTGTGTCACTTAAATAATTGATATATAAATCACGAGATTTAGTCAGGTTACACAAAGTGGCAGACATAGTCTTCCTTTTTCAGGATTATAGATATTAATTCATCTATACCAATTAGTTGCATTTGAAGGAAAATTTAGACTATTTCTGCTGCTTAAAAACTGTGATCCAGAAAGCATAGACAGTTTTTCCATAGTCTGAAATAAAAACTGTGATATATGTAGTGGGTATGGCGCCTCTAATGATGCACCATGCTTATACAAACTACGGGGGAGGTGGCAGTGGTAACATGCAACAAATGCAGGGCCCGCCACAACAGCAGCTTCATCTGCAACAGCATCAGCTGCAGCCACATTGGAACAACCATACCATCCAGAAAAGAAGTAAATATTATTACAAAACCCAGCAAAAAGTTCAAAAACATTAAGTCCAGCACTACAGAATTTGTTTATCTGTCCATTCATCTCATTTATTAGTATCATAAAGTTGTAAAATCATTTAATTACTTCCAATTTATGTCATAATTTATTGCTAAAATAATTCGTAATTTTTATATTATAAAAGAAATGTATATAGTTTTGGCATATTGTCACTATGGTTCAATAAAGTTGATTTATTGTTGTTATTTGTAAAACCCACAATAAATATGAGGATTATATTGTTTTACTTATATGATAGAATATAAGAACAGATAAATGTAATATATTGCTTTATAATTGAGAAAGATTTGTTTCTTTTATATGATAGTGGAGAAAAATTGGATCACTCTAAGTACTATAGGAAAAGAAATGTTTCAATTTAACATATAATAAAAAAAATATAAATAAATATGCTGTGAGCTTCAAGCATTGAGTGATAATGTAATATGGACATGCGACACACATGTACAGAGCTCTAAAACTTTATATTAGGATGAAATTGTATTAAATATTATGTATAAATTTTTAAATAAAATGCGATTATATCTTCAATGAGATAAAGTTGAACTAGGTTGTTAGGTAGGTAACTATGATGTTTTGTACATGATCGTTTTTATACTTTGTAGGTAATTGATATCATAATTGAAATAAACTGATTTATATTATTTGTAAGAGTTTCAGAAACTTTTTTTTAATGTTACAACATTAAAAAACATTCCGTTTACAAACAGTTGTAAATACTCTTTAGAGTGACTATGATTTCTTCGCATGACTGTCTACTCTAAAGTTTGCCATCAGTAGCTTTGCTGCTTTTGTAGTTTAGCACGTCTTTATTGTGAAGAAATTTTTATTCTGCTGTAGTATAAACTCCTTTAAGTTATGCTCACACAGTGTATGTCTCATGTCTTATTTATTTATGTATTTGTTTGTTTATATTTACAGTAGTTTGTGTAGAATCTTTTTGTTTTATTTTCTTTTTCTATTTTTTGTTTAAATTTGCATTTGACCCCTTTTTTCTCCGTTGTTGTATGGTCAATCATGGATAGTCAAGTAAGTTAAAGAGATATTTTTATATGACAAATGTATTTTTCAAACACTGTAGGCTAGTATAATTTGAACAAATACAAGCTTCTGCAATTTAAAATGTGATATGTACATAAATGTCATAAAATTTATTCATGTATGCATATATGTGCATGTATACTTACATGCAGGTATATTATACAACGAGCAACTACATTATATGGTAGTACGAAGATATTACTATTAAATCTTTAGATAGAAGCTATGGTGACGGTGCTGAATCTTATCTTTATATCATTTACTAATGGTTTTTTGGTCTCTATGGTATATGTTACATTTAATATCATAATCTGACAATAATTTTTTAAACTGGTTATCTAGAAAAGTAATTATTCAGTTGTGATATCGAACTCTTCTATGAATTCTGTAGCTTAAAGAAAATCTTCAGTTTTGATGTACAACATGCTTGATATCATGATTCAGTGGCTACAATTAGATATTTTACTTTTGTAGTAACCAGTATCTTTCACAGCAACATACATACCAAAATGCTGTTACTAATGCAAATGTTTATTCTCAGATTATATAACAAACACAGATATGTTTGATCTTGAAAATGATCTACCTGATGATCTGTTGTCATCGGGGTCTTGGGGTTCTGCAACTGAAAGTGCTAAGCCACCAGCAACTGGTCCGGGTCCAGGGCAGCAAAATGGTGCTCTTGATTCAGAGCTTAGACAACATGTGCAGCAACAACAACTTTCACATCATCTAATACAACAACAAGTTCGTATATATAAAATATATGTTATGAATATTATGTGTATATATATATATACACACACACACACACACAAGGAACACTGTTTAATTTTGATCTTTTTTAAAACAGGGTAACAAAAATTTGGTTGCAAATTCTTTAGCAATGGCTGCTGGAACTTTGGGTAATAAAAGTCCAAATATGCAATCTCCACCAAATGTTTCTGTCTCTAAAGTAGTTGATCCACAAATGGTCGTGAGTCTAGGAAACTTACCAAGTAGTATAGCCAGTTCCTTGGCAAATAATCAAATGTCCATTGCAAATTCGATGGGAGGCCTTCAATCGTCAATGAGCATGGCTGGAAGTAATCCTACCATGTCAATGCCAGGTGGAATAAATTCTGCTCTTGTTATGACCAGTAGTGCTAGTGGAAATAACAATATGGGTGGAATGGCAGGTGGAAGTTTAATTGTAACCAACAGCTTGAATAAGCAACCTTTAAACACTGTGAGTTGTAGTGAGATCAATATATATATATAAAAACAGTATTTTTTATAGAATATACAATCTAAACATTCTATGGTTTAGGTAACCATGATGGCCCCTAATACACAAGGAGGAATTCATCATCCTAGTGGGCCACATGGTGTTGCTCAAATGCAAAATGGACCTGGAATAATGAATACTAGAGCTGTAGCAATGCAACAACAGCAACAAGCTCATATGGTTGGACCAGCAAGGGGTCAAAGCCCACATCAACAAGTACATCAAGTTGGTATCGTTGGTCCTGGTCAGGGAGGCCCAAGAATCCAAGCACCGCCAAATATGACAAATATGCCAAATATGGGGCAAATAAGTGCATCAAGTCCTTATGGTTATGGTAATTATAGCAGTTGTATATGTAGATGGTAAGTTTTAAGATATATTTAAATATACAATTTTTAATCAGGATCTCCAGCTAGCGGACAGGGGCCTGGTGTTACTGTATGTACTAACAGTCCTGTTGGAGTTGTTACACCACAACCAAAAGGAGTGGGAACAAACATGACTGCCATGCAAGGTAGTAGATTTGGAGGAACCGCAGGTCCTATTGGCTCCACAAATGTTGTGGGTGGTCAAGAAGGTGGCATGGCACAACAAGCTCAACCACCTGCTCCAAGTCCAGCTCAACCTCAGTCTGGTGCACCAAGTGGAGGTCAACCTGGACCACAACAAGCTACTCAGGGCCAAATACCCGGTACTGGTGCTCCAACTGGTAATTATTCGTTTGTATTTTTAAGTAAATTTATTTCACTAACGAAATTTAACTATTTAATATTCATGTTACTAGGTGCTACAAAATCAACTGCTGATCCAGAAAAACGCAAACTTATTCAGCAACAACTAGTTCTTCTACTTCATGCGCATAAGTGTCAACGACGCGAAAGTCAAGCAAACGGCGAAGTTTGGCAATGTTCGTTGCCAGACTGTAAAACTATGAAAAATGTATTGACTCACATGACTGCTTGTCAAGCAGGGAAAAACTGCACAGTGCCACACTGTAGCTCTTCGAGACAAATTATTAGTCACTGGAAACACTGCAACCGTAACGATTGTCCTGTATGCTTACCTTTGAAACAAGCAAACAAAAATAAAACAACAAATGCTGCTGCAGCATCTACGACACAACCAAATAGTCAACCAAATCCGAGTCAAACAGAAATGAGAAGAGCATACGATGCGTTGGGTATTCCATGTCCTACTACAACAACCGGTGGTTTGGTTGCTCAATGCGTAACTAGAAGAATGCCAACATCGAGCATGCAAGGAGCACCCGGTGCGATAGGAAACGTTAGATTAGCTCAACCTCCAACTCAAAATGCACCAGGTCAATCTGTAGTTGGCGCCGGGCAACAAGTTGTTGCTCCAAATGTTTCTCTCCCTTTAAATTCTGATCCTAATACAGTCGGAGTTGCTGGTAATCAAGCAGCACCTACCAGTGGCCCCACGCCTGCTGCTGCAGCGACTGCCGCTAATATACAACAATCTGTTAATATGCAGCAACTATTTGGTTTGAATGATTCAGGACAACTTAGCGTTTCAAATGAAAATAGGTTAGCTAATCTTCAGCTTCCAGCTGGACTTCAACCAAGTCAAGTAACAGCAACATCGGTGCAGGAATCAAAGGATTGGCATCAAACTGTAACACCAGATCTTAGAAATCATCTCGTTCATAAATTGGTTCAAGCAATATTTCCAACTCCCGATCCACAAGCTATGCTTGATAAAAGAATGCATAATCTTGTTGCATACGCAAGGAAAGTTGAAGGCGACATGTATGAAATGGCGAATTCAAGATCAGAATATTATCATTTGCTGGCCGAAAAAATATATAAAATTCAAAAGGAATTAGAGGAAAAACGACAAAAGCGGAAAGAACAACAACAACAACAGTTACAAGCCCAGCAGCAACAACAACCACAACCTGCGGGGACATCTGGCTCGGGTTTAAGGCCATGTGCTCCCCCAGGTGTTGGTACCGTTCAACCATCACGGCCCGTTGGAACAGTTACTCCTAGTTTGCGTAGTCATTCGCCAAGTATGACGCTTGGAAATTTACCTGCAATGGGCATTCCGCACAATAGAATGCAGTTCCCTCAACAACAACAACAAACGCAACAAGTACAGGTCCAGTCCCAAACGAACGTCCAAGCTCAGGCTCAAGCACAGGCCCAGGCCCAGGCCCAGGCTCAGGCTCAGGCTCAGGCTCAGGCTCAGGCTCAAGCTCAAGCTCAGGCTCAGGCTCAGGCTCAGGCTCAAGCTCAAGTTCAGCAACAAATGCAACAGCAGCAACAACAACAACAACAGCAGCAGTCAGGAATTTTGGTTGGCCCACCTGGTCCTAGTCCAAATGGACAATCAACTTCTAATCCCAACGTCGTTTCAAATCCTGGTCTTAGTCCTTTTGGACAACCACAAATGTCACAATCAAGTTTAACAACAACTACTACGTCTGCAACAACTAGTCAATTCCCAACCTCAAATGGTACTTCCGGTTTACCTAACAGTTCACCTGTACAGAATCAACATCAATATTCTGATATTATGAAAGTTAGATTAGCGCAAGCTCAAGCAGTAATTGCGCACCAACATCAGCAGCAACAACAGCAGCAGCCGCCATCACAACCTCAGCCTCAACAACAATCAAGTCAGTCGCAGCCACAACAACCAACAAGTACTTCGAATCAAAACGCTACGACAACCTCAATGCCGCAAACGCCGTCACCATTTAGCAGTATGCAACAACAAAACAATCAACAGCAAAATCAATTCAATAATAGTCGGCCTCTTTCGGTTTCAACACCTAACGATAATGGCATCAGTACATCAACTCCACAAACGATACCACCTCCTGCTTCTAGTGGACCTAGTCCTGGCCCAGCAACAACGACAAATGGACCTCAATCTACAACTTCCACACCTAATACGCCACTAGTTCCTTCATTAATGACTCCAAATCAGACAGTTTCTTCCGCCAACCAAACACCACCTCATCCTGCTACTACACCGTCTCCTGCCGGCCTTGCAAGTCTTGGAAAAGGCATGACATCTCAGGAGAGGGCTGCATTAAATGCACCGAGAACTTCGTCCATGTCTTCGCAAATGGCGGCTATTACAGCCGCTTTAGATCGTGATAATTCTCCTAGTCCACCAATGAATAACAATAAGGGAAAATTGGATTCTATTAAGGAAGAGAGTATGAAAATGGAAATCAAAACAGAAGATGGTTCTGAGAATCATAGAATGGATGGAGGTAAAAGCGTTAATAATGAGGTGTCTATTAAAACTGAAATCAAAACAGAACCAATGGAGGAAGGATCCAGTGAGAGTATTGTAAAAGAAGAACCTATTAGTATTAAGGAAGAACCTGTGACGCCAATATCCGGTCAAGACACAACAACGCCAGATATTAAACCATTAGTTCCTGAACCGATACAACCAAGCGGAACGTCAACTGATAAGAAACGGTTGTGTTTATTCAAACCAGATGAATTGCGGCAAGCATTAATGCCAACATTAGAAAAACTTTATCGTCAAGATCCAGAATCTATACCATTTAGACAACCCGTCGATCCTCAAGCATTGGGAATTCCCGATTACTTTGATATTGTTAAAAAACCGATGGATCTTTCAACGATCAAAAGAAAACTAGATACAGGGCAATACAGTGATCCATGGGAATATGTGGATGACGTATGGATGATGTTTGATAATGCATGGCTTTACAACCGTAAAACATCACGTGTTTACAGATATTGTACGAAGGTATGTTTATTTCTGAATCATTCAATCAGCACGTACTGATATCAATAATGACTTTCAAATTACAAATATTTTCATTGATTTTAGCTTTCTGAAGTTTTTGAGCAAGAAATAGATCCTGTAATGCAAGCCTTGGGATATTGCTGTGGAAGAAAATACACATTCAATCCACAAGTACTATGTTGTTATGGAAAGCAGCTTTGTACAATACCAAGAGATGCAAAGTACTACTCCTATCAGAACAGGTCAGTAATATGGAAAAGTTTTAGTCAAATAACTATGTAAAACAGGAAAATTCATTTAATAATTGAAAAAATAGTCTTTCTCTGCATGAAGGGAATATGTTAGTAGGTTTTATCTCCATCTTGCCCTTTAGTAATTTCTTTACTTAGATAATTAGATATCTTGTTAATGACTTCTGTTGCTCCCAGCTGTCTTCAAAGATTACTGACATTAGCTATACCTGTTAAGTTTTCGAAGTTCAAGTTGCCTTTAGGCGCATTCGACTTTCATGGTACATTTTTATTTATAGAAAAATGTTCTATAATCGGATACGCCAGATTAACTTGGCAGGCTAATTAGCCTGTTTCGGTTATATCAGTCGATACAGGCCAGTCTCCTGACCAACACTTTTTTTTTTACATTTTTTATTACAATTATGAAACATTTGTCAATGAATGCATTGTTTCGTAACGTTCGCACATATGAACTTGAAATTTTATTATGCATATACTTAAGGGATATAGAGCTTTCTATAGTCATCCTTAAAATTAGATGCTTTTTAAATATATATTTTGCTTTATAAATAATTTAAAATGTGCAAAAGAATTCTTAACCAAAGGAAGTCGTTTGTTAAATACTCTTGAGTATATGCAACTAAGTAATTTATGTATATATTATATGGTGTCTAACTATGGCACTCTTCTCTTCTTTGTATGTTACCTTCGCTCTACCCATGGGTTGCGCACGCACACACAAATCCTTGTTTGCTGCTTGCTTCTTGTGTTGCCCGCGCCCCTTGCTTCTTTCTGACTCTACTACTTCATGCCACGAAAATTGATACTTGGAAATTGGACGATTGAAATTGGATACCTGACATTTAAAATGAAAACATAAATAAATGTAAAACAAATTGTATTTGTGATAAATGAAAAATAATGAAAAAAATATGTTCATTAAATGAAATGATGACTTCCTACAATTTTTGGAATAAAAATAATAATAAAAATATAACGAAACGGATCCAAACATATTACAATTGGCAAAACACTACTTGCATGTGTATAATTGCAAATACAAACAAATATTTATCAAAATTGGATACTCGACATTTGGATACATCGATTGGGGCGTGAAAAAATTGATCTTCGTATGATGCACGCATGACATTGACGAATTGAAATTTGGATCTAAACACTATTGGTTGGAACAGTAGTCTAAAGGCATATGGTCTTGTTTCCGACAGATACACCTTCTGTCAGAAATGTTTCAACGACATTCCTGGTGATACTGTGACGTTAGGAGATGATCCAACGCAACCACAAACGTAAGTTTTGAAATAAATATATCATCAACATTTATAATATATATATATACATATATAATACATATCTGTATTATATATACACACATAAAATTAAATTATTATATTTTATTACAGTGCCATTAAAAAGGAACAGTTCCAGGAAATGAAGAACGATCATTTGGAATTGGAGCCTTTTGTTGTATGTACAGATTGCGGTAGAAAGGTACATCAGATATGCGTGCTTCACATGGAATCAATTTGGCCTTTAGGGTAAGTAAAACATTTTCTTATGAAATAAATATAAAGAACTACACAGCCTTATAACTAGACTTTTTCTTGTAGATTTACTTGTGATAATTGCTTGAAGAAAAAAGGTCAAAAACGTAAAGAAAATAAATTTAACGCTAAACGTTTACCGGTTACTAAATTAGGTACCTATATCGAAACACGTGTGAATAATTTCTTAAAGAAAAAAGAAGCTGGTGCTGGAGAAGTCGCAATTAGAGTTGTAGCATCCAGTGATAAAGTTGTCGAAGTAAAGCCAGGGATGAGAAGCCGATTTGTGGAAAATGGTGAAATGCCTGGTGAATTTCCGTATAGAGCAAAAGCTTTATTTGCATTTGAAGAAGTTGATGGGACTGATGTATGTTTCTTTGGCATGCATGTGCAAGAATATGGTAGTGAATGTACACCACCTAATACTCGAAGAGTTTACATTGCGTATTTGGATTCTGTACACTTTTTCCGGCCTAGACAGTTTCGAACAGCAGTATATCATGAAATTCTTCTTGGATACTTGGATTATGCAAAACAATTGGGGTAAATTGAACTTTGTTCATTGAAATTGAAGTATTCAGTATTAATACTTATTACAATCTTTTCTTTTTGTATAGATATACAATGGCTCATATTTGGGCTTGTCCTCCTTCTGAAGGTGATGATTACATTTTCCACTGCCATCCACAAGAACAAAAGATTCCAAAGCCTAAAAGATTACAAGAATGGTATAAGAAAATGTTAGACAAAGGCATGGTTGAAAGGATCGTGCTCGATTACAAAGTTAGTATTAACACATAACTAATCTGAACACATCTTATACAGTCTCACGTGTTTCCTGAGAATTAATTGTCATTCTTGGGTGTCAGAAGAGACTAAAATTAATGTCTGCAGAAACTAATGTTTACATTGAATTTATAAATTTAAACATAGGATTCGCAAACTACAATTAAAGTTAAATGTTTCTATTTACAATTTAAAAATGATAAAAATTGGAGGTTAATTTTTTCTATTTATTAATTTCAGGACATTTTAAAACAAGCAATGGAAGATAAGCTCACATCTGCGGCTGACTTACCGTATTTTGAAGGTGATTTTTGGCCGAATGTTTTAGAAGAAAGTATCAAGGAATTAGATCAAGAAGAAGAAGAAAAACGTAAACAAGCGGAAGCTGCGGAAGCTGCCGCTGCTAATGCAGTAAGTACAGTTTAGTGATGTATTATTGGAGATGGTAGATAACAAAGAACTAATCATGGTCTATACAACTTTTTGTTACAGATTTTCTCATTGTCAGAGGATTCTGAAACAGGGCCAGACGGCAAAAAGAAAGGGCAAAAGAAAGCTAAGAAATCCAATAAATCCAAAGCAAATCAAAGAAAAAATAGTAAAAAATCTAATACCCCACAAACAGGAAATGATCTTTCAGCGAAAATTTTTGCCACTATGGAGAAACATAAAGAAGTATTCTTTGTTATTAGGTTGCATAGTGCTCAAAGTGCAGCCAGTTTAGCAGTAAGTATTTAGGATTAATTTATATTTATTAATATTTTTAATAACCGAATCGTATTCTTACGTTCGAAAATAATGCACATTTTAGCCTATTCAAGATCCTGATCCAGTTATTAATTGTGACCTTATGGATGGCCGCGATGCTTTTCTTACAATGGCTAGAGAAAGACATTATGAATTCTCTTCCTTAAGGCGCGCTAAATTTAGTTCTATGTCTATGTTATACGAATTGCACAACCAAGGTCAAGATAAGTTTGTTTATACTTGCAATAATTGTAAGAGCCATGTAGAAACAAGATATCATTGTACGGTTTGTGATGTAAGTATTAAAACAATCATCTGTAAACATGTTTCATCCTATTTTCAAGCGATCTAATGTTATTATTTATTATGCTAGGATTTTGATCTGTGTATAAGCTGTAAAGAAAAAGACGGTCATCCTCATCATATGGAAAAACTTGGTTTAGATTTGGATGATGGTTCATCGCCGGCCGATGCTAAACAAGCTAATCCACAGGTAAAAATATATTTTTATTAACTGAATATATCAATAATTTTGCTATGAATATTTATAATAAATATTTTTATTTTATAATAGGAGGCGCGTAAACTTTCAATTCAAAGATGTATTCAATCGTTGGTGCACGCGTGCCAATGTAGAGATGCTAACTGTCGTTTAACAAGTTGTCAGAAGATGAAGAGGGTAGTAACACATACTAAAGTCTGTAAACGAAAGACGAACGGTGGCTGTCCAATCTGTAAACAATTGATAGCGTTGTGCTGTTATCATGCTAAACACTGCCAAGAGACTAAATGTCTTGTTCCATTCTGTTCGAACATCAAACATAAGCTGAAACAACAACAGCTTCAACAGCGGCTACAACAAGCGCAGTTGTTAAGGTAAATTCGTCAGTAGTAGTAGTAGTAGTAGTAGTAGTAGTAGTAGTAGTAGTAGTAGTAGTAGTAGTAGTAGTAGTAGTAGTAGTAGTAGTGGTAGTAGTAGTNGTAGTAGTAGTAGTAGTAGTAGTAGTAGTAGTAGTAGTAGTAGTAGTAGTTGTAGTAGTAGTAGTAGTAGTAGTAGTAGTAATAGTAGTAGTAATAGTAGTAGTAATAGTAATAATAATAATAATAATACCAACAACAACAACGTTAGAATAATAATTTCCAAAGATAAGTAGGTGTATGTATATCTTATGTATATAAGTTAGGTGTATATCTTTCTTTTTAATCTTTTTCAGGAGACGAATGGCTGCGATGAATAACAGACCAACAGGTCCAGTGGGAGCGATTCAACCCGGACAACAGAGTTCAAACGTTACTATGCCCACAGGTGTTGCTATGAAACCAGGTGTCAGTCCTACCAATTTACCTTCGCCACATCAACCTGGAATAGGATTGAAACCTGGAACTCAAACGCCACCTGCTCACGTTCTCCAAGTTGTTAAGCAAGTACAAGAAGAAGCTGCACGGCAACAAGTACCGCATGGCTATGGTAAAGTAACGCCAGGTGGTGGAGTTGGTGCTGGAGTTGGCGTAGGAGGACAAACGGGTGGCGTAATGCCACCACCTCCAATGCAACGGTCAATGCCTGTACAAATGCCAAATCCTGGCGGCACACATCTTATTCCAATGGATCAATGGACAGCAAGGTGAGCTATTGAATATAATAATTAAAATACCGTACACAGATATGTATCATAAAAAGAGATATTAAAGCTACACCTTTATTTACAGTAGGTATCAGCCAAGTGCACTGATGCAACAGAATCCCGGTTTGAGACAGCAAACGCCGCAACAGTTAATGCAGCAGCAGCAACAACATCAAGGCCAGCCAGCAATAGCTATGGGAGGACAGATGCCTAGGCAAGCTGGAGTTCTCGGTGGTCCGGTTAATCAAGTTGGTCCTCAAACTCAAAGCAACATGCACAAGCATGTATTGCAGCAACTTATGCAAACTCTTAAGAATCCCCATACTCCGGAACAACAAAACCAAATACTTCAAATACTCAAAAGCAATCCACCGATTATGGCTGCTTTTATCAAACAACGGGTATAACGATTAATTTCTCCTATATTATTTGTCTGCTGACATTTTCGATTTTAATAATTTCTATTACCATATGATTTTTTAAATTAATAGGCACTTGCTCTAAATCAACAACAAAGTGGTCAATATGGTGGAGGAGTGGGCGCACCTTTGGGTCCTAATCAGCCGCAGCAACAACCTGCTCTGCAGCATATAATGTCTCAGCAGCAGCAGCAGCAGCAGCAACAGCATCAGCATCAGCAGCAGCAGCAGCAGCACCAACAACAACAACAGCAAGGCAGAATGCAAATACAGGCAATGCTAAATCAACAGCAACAACAACAGCAGCAACAGCAGCAACCTGTTCAACAGCAACCACAGTGGTATAAACAGCAAATGCTGGTATTGCAAAGGCAGCCGCATCCACAGCAGCAGCAACAACACCCGCAGCAACAGCAGCAGCAACAACAACAACAATTTACACAACCACCAGCACCGCCTTACGGTCAACAGCGACCTATAAGGCCGTCCCTTCTTGGTAAGAATTATTTAATTCTGGAGAAAACGAGATTCGTCGAGCCGCTTGGTTCGTGGTCTAACGCTTGCCACGATTCCGCGTATTCTTCTCCAGGTTATGGTGGCTTTAGCGAACAAGGATATGGTCAACCTGGCTTAAAACCAACACCACCACCGGTACCTTCTCCACAAGGTGTGATGGGGCCTCCAGGGATTTCTGTACAGCAACAATTAATGCAGTCCGTTCGATCTCCACCGCCAATTCGTTCTCCTCAACCAAATCCTTCCCCACGACCGGTTCCCTCTCCACGTAATCAGCCAGTTCCTTCTCCTCGATCAGGGCCGGTGCCATCGCCTCATCATCATCCACCTCATGGTACACCAACACATTCACCGGCTCATGAACTCGGTGGGCCAAGTGAAATGATGCTTTCGCAGCTGAGTGGTGGAACTGGTGCACCGACTGGTCACCCGGGTACCATGCCGCATCATCCATCTCCAGCTCCACCGCCTACTAGTGGCACAGACTCGAGTGAAGTGACGCCCATGACGCCACAAGATCAACTTTCAAAATTTGTCGAAGGATTGTAGTGACTGTTAGTGAAGTCGGTTAACATGAGTGACTATGTTAGTGGGCGAACGATGATCTTGCATCGTATGTCAACCGTTTAGAAAGAACGGTCGCTGTTCCACCTCTCTGTCATGAAAATAGAGAGAGTAACTTCCATCCGTTCTGCGTTCCTAGCTTCGTGGAGATCAGGTACAACTACTTACGTCCGGTACACTGACCAAGTGCTGATGTTCAGAGACGAGTCAGAGTACCACTGGTGCGACCAAATTAATCCCGGATGACGCGTGTTTCCTCTTTCTATCTCCGAGTTAAGGTGCAGGAGCGATACAGCGTGTGTGGTGCTTAGATGCTCCGTGAAGATTCTACAGCTGGCTCAATGAACACTTGAACTTACGTTATTGTATTCTCGTATCTCAACTTCGGCTCCCCAATTGCGAACCAGTGGAACGACGAGAAACAATTAATTTGAAACTATACACACATGAAATCAAGAGAGACTATTAATACTTTCTTCTCGTAAATACACATACATATACAAAAGAAAAACACACTATATCCCAGTCTAAACTTTTATTCCCTTTACACACGACTTTTTCGTCTATGCCACCTTCCCTCGCTGCTGCTCGTGCAGGCTAAGTGAAATCGTACAAATGTGTTGTGTATACTTAACGTTAATTAATAATTAATAGTTCAAATATTATTAGCGTAGCGATTATATGCAGTTATTATATACCACTATTATTATTATCGTGACAAGATGCAAAGTATATAACAGGAAAAAAAACGAAC
Source organism: Bombus soroeensis (assembly GCA_014737365.1). NCBI lineage: Eukaryota > Metazoa > Arthropoda > Insecta > Hymenoptera > Apidae > Bombus > Bombus soroeensis. The sequence continues at coordinate 4,995,395 of JACXIL010000251.1, read as the reverse complement.
TGTATGAAAATGGAAAGATATTGAAAAAGAAATCAACAACATTGTATGTAAGAAAGGGAGAAAAGAATTTAGTGGACAGTTAAGTAATGTTAACTTAGGTTAATTTGTTATTAAGAGATCGCAACGGTTGCCGAAGGTTGTGCCGAAACCTTAGCACCATTAAATTTTATGGATCATTCTGAAATTAACCTCCAAAATAATCTGCTAAATTGTCCTATGGGAAAGAAACCTAATAACAGGACAGGCGAGACAACGCGGATTAACGGTGTCGCAACCAAAAAGTAGAAATTCACGACAAGCTGCTATTTACTGATGGGAGGATTTATAAATCGTGTTAATTTTGACAACAAAAGTTTTTCAAACCGAGGGTCCAACATGTACAGTTGAATCAAAATATGTAGCTACGAAGCGTAACCGAAAAGGACCCTCGCATGAAAACCGTTCTGTACATACTATACTATTATTACGATAATAATAACGATTATTATTAATTTCCCTGTCTATTATGAATTTATTATTATTATTATTATTATTATTATTATTATTATTATTGCTATTATATATAATTATTATTGATTCTTAATTATTATCATTACTATTATTACTCTACTACTACTATTATTATTATTAATAATATTATTTTTATTATTCTTCTTCTTATTATTATTACCATTATTACTATTAATATTATCACGAAAGAAAAATTCAAAGCATATAAGTATAGTGTTAATATTCGGAAAAAAAGCGAGAAAGGGATCCACACACACACACGCGTTATAATTATAATAGGATATCTCTGTACACGATAAACCCGAGAAAAAGAAATACAAATACAGATACACGTACACATACATACCGAAGTATGTGACTATGCCAGTGCTGTATCATAGTAAACTGTAAGTGTAACTTTTCCTCTCTCTTTTTTCTTCGATAGCTATTTAAATGACTAGCTGGTAACGAACGATGCGTGAAGGTGTACTTCGGAAGTCCGTATCGTCGGATATTTTTTAAATACACGGTGTACAATGTAGCCACCATGTAACCAAGCTATAACCGATTTAATCATAATCAGAATCATTAATGGCACATGCAACCGGTGTAAGATTCATATTCAAACGTGGCGTTTCCGTCGACGAAAGCGCGGTCCGATTCGAAACAAAAAGCCAGAGAAATCATGACCCGTTTGAGAGACACGTTACCTCTTGAAAAATGTATTTGACTCATTCTGATACATTTATCATTAGATATATCTATATACATATAACATCGTACATTTCCATTTGTCTTATATACATCGGTATCCTTTAAATTCGTTATAAAAGGAGGCAAAATGCATTTTTCTTTTTTTTTTTATAAAAATAAAGAAAGAATCTAACGAACGATTGGCGAATGTTCTTTGCCTTGAAAATTTTAATCACGGGGTTGGACGGGGGTAAGTTTAACGAGAATGACTCGTTTAAGACAACCGGTTTTCTTTCACTCAATTAAGTTCCAAATTCGAAAGGTCGCTTTTTGTTATTTTTAAACTATTTTAAATTCTTTTATAAATCGTTTAATGTGAATCGTCAATCGATTCCGAAACATTCCTTTTGTTATGCATTCTCTTTCTCGTCCTTTCTTTTCTCCATCCACCGGTTTTTCTCTACGTCCTTCGTCCCTCGGACTAGTTTTATAGAAAGAACATCGTAGATTCGTCTTTCCAAGATCGTCTTATAAAAGGACAAAAAGAAAGAGAAAAGAAGATAATTATGTAGAATTATGTGATAGCAGTTGAATCGAGCGGGTCAACTATAAATCGGTTGAGAAACGAATCCTGTCGTGCGCCTGATGTGTTTACACAATTTCTAAAAACGAGTTGAAAACGAAAAGCAAAGATTAAGAAACAGAGTAATACAAAGAACAAAAACTAACAATCTACGAAATACGGATGGTTATCGACTGTAGATTTAAGTAAACGATTTTACTAGTGAAAAGAAAAATAATCGTAACGACGAAGACCCAAAAGTATTTGGCTTAGTATGGCTGTGTTTAGGGCAGTGTTGTAAATCTGAAAGTGGTATACCTTTTTTGGTAGTAAACTCTTTAAGAGCGAACAATCGAACGCTATCGTGTACCAATCCGACGATCGCGATCTACACGAGTCATTTTATCGTTTGATTTTATTAATAACTAATTGCTAACGAAAATGACACAATTGCTAAGAATCGGGTTCATTTGCGAACGAATCGTAAAATACGATATATGATGGATGTGTGTGTGTGCAACAGATATAAAGAAAAATGAGTTTTCTCTTTCTGGAGATAGTTCGAGCACATAATTGCGAGTGTAAAAATGGGTCTTAGTGCGTTCGAACACCGAGAAAGAGATGGATTGTAGATTCGCGAAAAATTACTTCCGTAGATGATACAAAAGAAAAAGAAAGAAACGAATGAAACGGAAGCGGTTTGCACGTCGGATCTCTTGGTACGTCGGCGTTCGTGGACAATTTATTATTGTAACGAGAAGCGAACGATACAACACTATATATATATATATTATATATGTACTATATATACTATATATGTATTACATATATTATATATATATATATATAATATGTATTATATATATAATATATATACCATATATGTATTATACGATTTGTTTTTCTTTTTATATTATCAAACACAATATAGGCCGCGGTTATATCATGATGGAGTAAACGTTAATTAATTAATTATTCAATAGACGATAATTGCAAACAAAACTATGGAATATAATTATTATTATTACGCTATTATTATTGAAATACCAACTATAGAGTACTACTTTTTATTATGACATTTCGTAACTAGTGAATTGATTATCTAATTAAAGATTAATGAGACGCAAGTGTAACATTTATCCCCCTCGCTCCCCCCAGGTAAAAAAAGAGAGAACTCGCACCGTTCTGCATCCCAGTCTCTTTTTCTATTCCCGAGGAAAAACGTCTCTAGAGGGACAATGAGAATTTTCTCCCGATCCAGCCCCTCGAATCCTGATCCAACACTGCATCGGTCACGATAAATGTACAATATTTAATATAATGCGCTTTCCTTTATTTATTTTTGTCGGTGGGATTCTCGTCGTTCTCGCTAAACGAGACAAACGGAAATGGAAAGAAAAGATACTGTCACCGTCGCCATTCAGATACCTTTTTGTATCCCCTGGTGTAAAGACCGTTCGCAGAGTGACTTAGGAAAAACTTTAGTTAATGTCTTGTTTGCCCCCGTGTTCGCTATTCATTTTGTAAACGCGTTTTGTAAAATATATATGTTCGGTTTAGATGTGTGAAAGTTAGCCTCACGATATCCATTCGGAGAGGGGAAAGTGAATTTAGGTTTTTGCTACAGTTTTGTACTCTTGGACGTAAAAAAGACTTCGTTTTTCTCTTAACGATTTGTAACGTAGATAAGAATACTGTATGTTGATGTTCATGAATATTTAACCGAATATTGTTATATTATTATTAAAAAAGAAGTTTTAAAAATACATTCCATTTTTATTTTTCTCTCAGCTCAGGTTATATATGTACATACGTGTATCGAAAGACCAAAATCCTTCTTAAGAAGTATTTCTTATCGATAGTATTTATATAATCGCGAAAGAGTTACTAAGAATGAAACGAATTATTTTTATCTTATCTTCCGAACAGAGACGGATCTTCTTATCCGTATACATCGAAACACTTTGAATTCTTTGTCACATTGCGCGTGTATCCCTTAATAAAGTACATATTTCAATACTCACAATGTGATCAACTAAAGTTTTTCTGTTAGGTCTGTTACATTTGCCGCTTTACTTGCTCTCACATGTTACTACTCGTCCGTTCAGCAACTTCGCTTCGAACAATCGTCTTTAATATTTGTATATTTATTTAAAATTATTCGTTTCTCACCATGTGCACGATATATGGTCTCTTTCTAACTTTTTTCGAAACTTAGTCTCTTCTTACGTATCATTCGTATATTTTATACGATATTTGTACATAGAATTTCATTAACAAGATATAGCGTTCAAACGCGTATGTACCCTTGTCTCGGCCTGTCGACAAGTTGTACGGATTCTCAATTAAACGAGGACTTATATTTTAGTTCCATTGGATGGCAGAAAAATAAGAGAAAAGAAGAACCAAAGTACAGTGCGACCTTCTGGCTTTCAAGGACTCCTAGGATCTCACTATCTTAACTTAAAATGGGACTAGAGTATGCAACGAACGCAACGCGTGTTTTCCTTCTATTTTCTCATCCTATTTATTCTTCTTGCGTTCGCCGAATCTCCTTTCCTTAGGTGTAAGGACTAAAATCACTTATCCGATTACAGCGCATAATGTAACAACGTAAACGAAACTGGCACGTAAGAATTATACATATACGTGTATATATTTATACATACTTACCATTAACACAATATGAAAAATCTGACGAAATAAAGTTTACGTATAATTATTTGAATACTGGACATTGTACCTGTGTGCTCTCAGACACCTTTCTCGCGATCATTTCACGTTTCAACTTCTGAATCCTGTCACGTTCTGTGGATTCCCGTTCGAGCGCAGTCTTATTTATATATAACATGTCGTTCGTTTCGTTGTCCTTTGTGTACACAAACGTATTTAGATGTACATTTCTTGCAAAGAGTTGTTCGCGAGGATTCGTCAATATTCTAAAAGTCAGTAATGAAGGCAGTATTATGGTAACACATCGAATTGGAACGAACAGGCTTTTGTACGATTTCGTGAGGATTTCCGTTCCCTTCGTTTGACCGAAGTCCGAAGCGATTGCTGCCCGTCAGTTCTTCCGCCTTATCTGTCGTTTTCAGCGACGAATCCTTGTTGAACGATATAATTGGACGGATAACAAAAGAAGGAAGTTCAGAGTCCCCATTCAGATCTATATGTACTAAGTTTATACGATATGTTTATATTATCGCTTATATATAAACATATATAGTATATATAAATATATATATAATATATAAACATATATAATATATATAAATATATATAATATATAAATATGTATGTGATATATATATATATTATATCATATTCTATATACATATTGTACACACACATACAGATACACGTGGAACACGTGTAACGATATTACAATATTTCAGTGATCGCGGAGGAATCACGACTCTGTTGACGAAAGAAAGCTCAATGTATAGAGGTATATACATAGATTATCATAGAGAATAGGGCAGCTGTGAAGAAGATTTTCTAGGTGTTAAGAGAGACCGTATACATACTTAGATTTTGGAATCGCCACGTCGAGATCGAATGCGATGTGGAACATTTCGAGTACGCTAATCCGAGCAATTATTCGTCCAATGGAATAGATGTAACGAAACCGAAGCTCTAAATAACAAAATCCATCTGTACACGAGTCTCCGTTTTATACCGTACTTACGTGTCAAATAAATGTACTTGTCTGTAAAATGTATCGCGACTCCTTTTGTACTGTATTGACGCGACTTTGATAGCGAAGCATTCCATGTGTAAACATGTTTGTTATATTTATTGTAGAATGAACCCCTGATTTACGCTATTCGTTTTCATCTTTTTACGACCCCATGTACATGTTTCGTTTTAACAACTGGTTTGCGACACCGATGTTACCATCGCGACGGAATTGTATAGAAAAAACAAAATATTTAATAAACGATTTATGGATTATTCGATTTCGGTTTCTCTTTGTAGAATGGCGAACGTGACCTCTTCAAAAGAATATCGCTAATCAGAAATGAAAGCCAGGTTTAAATATCGATCGGCGTCCACCGCGTTAAGTACTGAATTGCAAATTAGCCGAACGATATACCTCGGCTTTGCTTGTTATTCGTTTATCTGCATACAAGTACCTATTAATCGTTGTAATTGCTTAGAGTTGTATGTTCCTTGTCTCGACGAACGTCAGTGTTCATTTAACCGCAAGAGTTCACGCGATTTGAAGTCGTGAATCGGTCGAAATTTCTGGAATGCAGAACGATTCCGCCCGTAATCTGAATACGTGTCGTGAATGGCAATTTGCGAGAAAGCAATAGTTTATAATACGGAATCGTACAGAACAATATTTGTTATTACATAGATTTATTTAGTTATTTGTGTATAGATGGAATTTTGACACTTATATACAAACAAAAACATATACATATATATGTATGTTGAAAGATAAGATCATGTTTAACGCCGATCTTGAAACTTCCTCGGCAATTCCTTTGTTCGCTTTGTTGAATTACAGTCAGAACTTTCAACTCGAACGCACCACTGCGCCATTCATTCAGGTCACGAGACGACGATGCGTCATGTGGCTCTGTTAATCAAATGAATCCAAACAAATTTTCATAACACGAGCAACAACTTGATTCTCCGAGTGATTCAGGATTCGATATAGACTGGAGCGTCTGATTTTGCCATTTACAGCTATATAGGCCGAGAAAAGCGTGTGTCATCTATGATGGTTGACATAGCTTGGCATGCGTGGCCAAGATGGTGGTGGTAATGGAGGCACCATGACGATAGTCGGATTTCTCTGCGTATCATCGTCCCGCTTCGGTGTTCCTCCTTAATTCTTCTGTAGCTCCTCAGAGGGTGTTTATCGTTGATGATGCGCGTTTGTGGTGGAACGTTGTTGATGTGTTAGTTGTGCATCATCGAGGAGAGATCGCTAGATGGTCGGTATATCTGTGAGATTGCTGCTGCGCCGTCCGAAAATAGATAAATGAACAACGAGCGTGCCATCCTTGTTGTCGGTGGTTCCACGCACTCTCTAACAATGCACAATTATTAAAAGGTTCATAGCCAACATCGGGGTGTAGGAATGGAGGTACTGAAAACCAACCAAGAGATTGTGCACGAAGGGTGGCTCATTAAGTCGCCACCTACCAAACTTTGGCGAGCGGTTAGTATTTCATAGAACAATGACAAATTCGAAATTCTACTCGGTTCGTCAATTTTTTTATTGTTTACATTTTTAAATGCTTGTCAAATCGCTATGTCTACATCTGTTCGTCAAGCTTTTATGAATTCTAACCTCGTATGCTGAAAAATGCTTCATAAGTATGGAATGTTGTGATATTTTTATCCAAGAATGTTAATGTTCTAATTACTTTATCGCTTATATCGCAGTGCAGACAATGTTTTATACTATACACAGTATTTAAATTTAAATGACAACTTAAATATATAAAATTTATATGTTCCTTTTTAAATAATTTCTATGATACGTTTGTTTATTTCCAGAGATGGAGGAAAAGGTGGTTTGCTCTTCGACATAGTGGAGAATTACCTGGACAATATTTTTTGGAATATTATACAGATAGACGTTGTAGAAAATTAAAAGGTCGTATTGATCTTGATCAATGCGAACAGGTAGCTACCTATTTGAAGATCTTTATCCTGACTTACATAACTGAATTTGCTTATGTCTTAATATTGACTTTTATTTGTAAACAGGTGGATGCAGGCTTAAGATTTGAAAATCGCAAGCAAAAGTATCAGTATATGTTCAATGTTAAAACACCAAAAAGAACTTATTATCTAGTAGCAGAAAGTGAAGCTGATATGAATAAGTGGGTGGATGCCGTATGTCAAGTTTGTGGTTTAAAGGCCTATACTCAAGATGAGGAGCAGCAATGTCAAAGTACATATCGTTATCATTTAAGATATTTGGAATTTAATAAGATTAATAATATATATAAGATATATATATATAAGATAATAAGATTTTATACAATATTATACACTTTTTTATAGTGTTCCAATTTGAAACACAAGAATCCCCACCGATTTCACCTACTAGTACTATTTCGGGCCCATACATTCCTATTAGCGAATGTATTTCTGGTCGACGGTTAAATGATACTAGCTCCCTCAATTCGGCTTTGGGGCAAGGACCTGAACACTATGATGCCCCAAGACGATTGGCCCCATCCCCTTCTAGATCTCCTACAACAACGGATGCGGAAAGCGTTTTCACCGACGATGAATGGACTGCTCCGGTGCCTAGCGTGAACTGGGAAACTTTTCCTTCCTCGGGTAAATATAATCAATATATGCTTTTAACCGAATTACATGATTAACATTATATTTTTATAATAGGCGAATCCAAACAACCGCATAGTTCGAGTGATGCCGAGATTGGTTCTTGGAGTGTTCGAAAGCGATTTGGGAAATTAAGAATCGTTGACTCCACTGTACCGCCTTCTGTAGAAAAGTTACCAGCACCTCCTAGGCCACCGAAACCTCCTCACATGTTACCTGAAAATCCTGGTCATAATTATTTAAATTTAGATGGTGCCACCGAAAGCTCAAAACCTACAACTCCAGCGACTCCTGCGCCATCGACTCCCGCAACTGCAATTGTAACAGACGAATCATATGATTTTCCAAGATCTCACCAACCTGGAGCACCCGAGTCAAATACTATAGATAAACATTTTTACTCCAATGCTGCTCCGAGTAATGTCGAAGATACACGCGTATTCCGCTACGACTTTCAGGAAGAGGAACCGTCGAGTCCACGCTCTGAGAGTTCAGCAACTGCTACGTATTCAAATTTACCAAGTCCACTTGTGCGAGATAATTCAACTTCAGTACCAACAACAGTCGCACCACCGCCGCCAGTTGTTTATCGGGAATTAAAACCAGGGAGAAAAACTAGCGATTCTACATCGGTCATTAGTAATGAAGCTTCTCCAGGACCGACAATGTCAGTTTTGGAAATGAGTTCTGCCGAACACTCTCCTGCCGAACCTCCGAGTATTAACAGGAAGCTTAAACCTCCATTGAATAAATCTCCCGTAGAAGGTATGAATATTTACATTTTTCTTTCCCAACCACCATATTTGAGAAAAAAAAATTATTCATATTATAGGACCTTTGCAATTAGCTTCTCCACCTGGAAGAGGAAGAATTAGAGCGGCTCCTAGTCCTACACCTCCAACTCACGTTCATTCGAATCGACATCAATCGACGTCAGATGAAGATAATAATGGTTTCGACGATAAAGAAGAGGTATATAAAAATATATTTTATAATGTATTTATTCAATATCATTTCATAAACATGATTGTATTTGATATAAATTTTTGTTTCAGATATACTATTATCAAGATCAAAACACGTTTATTCCTGCTTCGAATCGACGTCTTGTTGTTTTGCAATATCTAGATCTCGATTTGGAAGCAACAGAAAATTTCACTTCTTCGACTTTGCAACCAACTCAGTCTCCTCCAAACACAACGGTGTATAAAACTGTGGATTTCCTGAAAACCGAAGCGTTTAATCGCACTCGTCAACGAGTCGAAGAGGAGAGAAAACAATGTACGGATGAACTGGCATAGCTTTGAACTTTGTTTTCTAGATTTTTCAACGTAACAAACAGGGAGAAAAGTAGGAACGTAACTTCTTTTAACGTAGCGTATAATATTGTTATTATTTAGTAATACTTCACGATATTACAAAACTGCGATTCCTACGCAGTATTTAGCGATTTTTCAAGCGCTTTTTAAATTTTTATGTTTGTTATTGAATTGAAGATTATTTGAAGTCTTCGTTATCGCGCGATTATATATCATAGTTGGAAACCGAAGAGAGCAATATTCAATGGACCAAAAATGTAATATTAAAGTTAAGGCAAAACAATGAAGAAAGAAGAAAAATAGTAGTTTCGCGGAACTCGTATCAGAATTTGTTAAAGAATTTTTAATTAGAAGAGTAAGTATTATTACATTTAGGTACGAACTGTTTTTACGTAGATTTTACACATGTCTGAAATGAGAAAAAGGCATTTTAATCGTAAACTATGCAATGAATTACGGATGTATGGCATTGCTGAAAATTTTAGGATATCCTAATTTTAAGTATAAAACAAATAATATGTAATATATTTTCAAAGTGCCTGAAGTTATTGTTTTTCTTTTTTTGCTAAGGCAATGAGTTGTTTGTTATTGCAGGGAAAGTGAAATATCATATTTATGGTTATAAATATGATGTGGATGTATAAAAGTCGTTTTACAACTATTTTCTAGGAAATAATATTTTGGAAAATTTATGTTCTTTTGTGACATATATTCTTTTTTGACGTTTTTAGATGTTTTCTTTTTAAGTATAATTTTTATTATAATTATTAACAGTGTATTCACTGTACCTGCTGAAACAAATCTATAATGCGTGGTAATAGAAATCTTGGCCATAAAATTACAATGCAAAAAAGACATGCATATTTTTTAACAGCTACTAAACCACAAACTATATGTTATGATTACATATGTTTACATATACATGTATGTATTAAAAGTACGTGAAAAAACTATATTTTATGTATAAAACACACACACACGCACGCACACGCGCGCGCGCGCGCGCACACACACACACACACACACACACACACACACACATACATACATATATGTTTTACTTTTATAATAGCTCTCACTTATTTACTATAATTTTTTGTACCAATGACATTTTTATACTATTGACAAGTTGTTTGTCAGTATGACTAAAAAGAGATGTATGTTTACCGGGGTTTCAATTACCTGTAGTGAACGAAGGAAATTAATAGAGTATATTTAGAACGCAATTTTTAAGTTTATGCAAATACACTTGGTCCTGAAACAAAAAATAATTTCCCACCAAATTTAAAGGCTATATTAACTCTTGTGCGATTCGTATCAAACAGAAGTAAATATCTATATCTATTTCCAAAGATTTGTATATTATTAAAAAAAGCTATCTATTTAACCATATATGACAAACAATTTTTCGATTATAAACGGTTAGCACAATTTATTTATAGCAACAAAAATTATATCGTATATTTATGCGATTAAATAGAAGTAAGTTTTTCTATAAGTAATCAAATATAATAAGTATGTTTTTTTGATTTCTTTTTATGACATAGTTAAATTCCAATTTTTATTTATTTTGAATTCGAAAATTTGCAAATGTGTTAAAAACAAAAACGTGGAATAGTAAGAGAGTTTTGAATGAAGGAAGTATTCGCTGTGTGTACTTGCTATACAGTTTTTTTTATAACAATTCGTAATCGTTAATGCTGACAATACTTGTCCGATGAAACACAAACTCAAAGTCATTAAGGATAATATTTATTAATAGTGCGGATTTTTATGCATTTATAGAAAATTTAAAATTGCAAAAATGCACATAATATGCAAAAATGTTCAAAATACAGTACTTATTATAATATTCAACGAAATATAAAAATACGAATTCGCATAAAACTCCGTAATCTATTTATTATAAGCAGAATAGACAAACCTTTCATATCTTTCGTTTGTATTATCGGTCGATAAGGTACGCTGCTATATCGACTCGGCACGGGAAGGTCGTGAAAACGTTCAGGGATATGCTGTCAGGTTATTGGCCTGGTTGGTGCTTGGTGGGACCGATGGAAAACAGAGCCTCATTCGCTCGCTAACCGTCGAGCGTGCGTTAGTTTTGTTTGTTTTCGGGCTCGTCACGTAAGTACATTGTTTTCTTCCCTCGTGAAACGAAATTGCATCGTGTAGTATCAGGCTTTACGCGTCGCGACGAACAATACTCGCCGGGGTGAATTTTCCTTTTTTGTGTTAAATCTGTGAAGCATCGAATCTGTTGTGTTTTTATCTTTTTGACTGTTTTTATCGAAAAGTGTGATCATCGACTTTGTGCGACCAGCCTGTTTTACTTTTGGAATCAAGGCGAATCCGACGAACTGGAAGCCACTGAAAACAATCATAGCGGAACTTCGAGTTTCATTTTCAAGGTAAGGACCCGCCAGTTTTGTATACATTGCAATGTATATGATATATGTATGTCGTAACTCTAATTCCACGTGATGATCGATCTGCTGCCACTTGTTGGCGATGAAAATGTCTATTGATTGACGTTGATGAGAGTTCAACATCGATGAAATTACACGTTGTTTTCTTACGTAGGAACATAATTTGATATGTTACAGCGAGTATAATTCGTTAAAAGTAAAAATATATTTTTACGTAATCTTTTTATCCAAGAAAGGATCTTTCGAAAGTATGTAACCAAAACACGAGTATTAAGCTTCCTATGTTTCTTTATTGAATACAGGAAAACAGAACGAAAATATTTTCTCCGGTAATTATTAAGCTAAATTTCATAATTCTTCGAACAAATAAAGCGAATTCAAAGTCGAAGGTGGCTCGAGTATATGGCGTGTGTAGGTTTCTCGGCCACTTGTGGATTTTCCAGCTAACCAACTGAAACGATATACGTAATATGTAGTAGCTCGGATTACCGTTCCTGTGACCCTCTCGTCGTTGCAGCATGACACTCGTCACGAATATCCGGGTGGATATTTAACATTGTTAATATCTTATTTTCTCTGTATACACACGTATCTAGCATACATATTATCATCTCTAGATTTATTAGAAAAAAACGAGAAGAACATTAAACCACGTAAGGATTACCTTGAGACATTCGTTTGAAACCGCAGCCATTTTATTACTATACTAGTATTTTCTTTAATATAAAGAACCTGTCAACGAACATTTTTGCGCCCATGCAATTAGTTTCTTAAGAGTAAATTTCAACTGTTTCGTCAGGCTAACAATGTTTATGGTTTCCCTTGTACATGCAACGCCAGCTCGTTATGCATGCACATTGTTGTTGCGTTATTGGCGGTTATTGCGAAGCGCGCCGGAGTAAGTGAGAAATTCTCATGCACAATAACGATCATTATCGGTAACGTTCTTCGGCCGAGCGTAATACAACGCGTGCATTCTTTTCTCGACTTTCGTAATACTATCCTAATGAAAAAGTCGAACTTGGGTACTTTTCAATGAAGTTTCGTTTTTATGTCCCAAACATATTAAATTTTCTCTTTTTTCGAACAGATGGCGTTAAATAAAGGTTTGAACAAAATCGATCTTGGATAGTGTTCAATGAAGATTCATTCGTATCTTACGTTTCATAAATAACAAATCTTTCCTTTCTTCAGCCGGATGGCATAGAACGAGTATTATCAAATAGATTTGAGAAATCGAAATAGGATAATTTTCGTTAAATTTTCATTCACGCTTTTCATTCCATATTAAGTTTTCCGTTTTTGCAAATACGTGGTACCAAACGAGTAGCGTTAAACAGATTTGAAAAAATCGATCTTGGATAACTTTCAACTAAAGTTTCGCTCGCATCTCGCGTGCCACATTGAATTTTCCCTTTCTTCAAAGAGCTGGCGCCAAATAGATCTGCTTATCTCGGAAAGATGAGAGAAGATGAAAAGCACTTTGACTGGAATGATTGACCGAAAGATCACCAGGCGCCTTACGGAATGCTCTTTGAACTCGGTCGATCGAAGAACGAAAATGTTGGAGAGTACCCGATGAAGAAATCTCTGAAAATAGATGCGCTCTGATAGCCGATGCTTTGAATCCCATTAGTAGTTTGATAACTCGTCGTCCGTTTGAAACGAAAAAAAGAAAGAAAAGAAAAAAAATACTAGCTTCGTTCGATATCGGTTTCCTTTTGGGGGTTCGTGGTGCCTCGTTATCCCGATATCTCTTGCGGAGCTGTTGCCTCGCCAGATTCTTTTGTCAACCGAATACAAAGTTCAGCGTTTTCCTTCTATATCTTGGCCAGAAGAATAAACTGCCAACACATTATTCCGGCTTTCTACCGCCCCATCGAACTGGTCGCAGGAAAGATATTGGAAAGCTAGTCTCACAAAGGGGTTCCAGTTTATTAAAAGCTCACGGTCAAAGAAACGTTTTGAATCAAGCATTCATTGTTCCTTGCTTACGTGCTTCTCTTTTTCTTCTCGTAGAAAAATAATCTTGCCTCGTGTAATTGGAAAATACACCGTTTGAAATGGTTCGTGACGAGTCGATTCCGATCCTTCCCGGCTCTTTCGTTCGATTTTTTGACCGACTCCTTTCTAGGAATCGGAAGCTTTTCCGTTGAATTCCATAGCTGTTCTATTACGTTTTCTTAGGACCGGTTTATGCGTGTCTTACGGTGCTACAGGTACCTTACGTTGACCTATGAAAACCACTACCCACGCTAAAAGCCAGATTTATCTGTGTGCATTCAATGGAGGATCGTCCGGTTGAAAAGGGATTTTTTAATTTTCATTCAGTATCGGACTAACCGAATTTCCTAGCTGAGAAGAGCCGACGATGCTACTAAGAATACTTGTTTTGTCATTCGAGATGAAATGCACGTTCGCTGTCCGATGTCTCCTTTCGATTCTTGATTTCACCGTGGAATAAGCCTGCGGCTCCAAAGTAGTCTGGCGAACACATTAGAATAATCAAACATACGACGATCAGACGAGAGAAAAAAGCGTGATAGTTACTTCTTGAGTTGAGATCTTTTGATTTTAACGTTGCCTTATGACTAAGGAAGAAGCTTAACGTGACACGATGAAAAATGAAAACGATCGTTTAGATTGAAATATGTAAGTCATTTAAAAATAGCTGATAAATCGAAGAATTTTGTGAAAGCCAAGGATATGCAATAATTATTCCAACGAGCAATATTTTAATATTACGTCGAATAATATTTCGAAGCTTTCGTTTAGTTCCAAAGCCAAACAAGAAACACTTTTGCTTAACTTAACTGCTAAATTTTAAAACTGTTTTCCTGTAAAAAATAGGAAATGTAACTTACTGTATCCTTCTCCCATAGTCTTCATACAAATTCTTACGAGATGCGCATCTCGGTATTTAAATTATTTCATTCCTCGGAAGGACAATTTGTCAGAATGTTGTAACCATATGCTAACACGTGGACGTAGGTAAAAAAACGTAGTCGCATGGCTGCAAGTACGTAACTTGTCGCAACGAGAAATAACGATTAATGAAGGCAATTAAGCGTCGTCATGTTCGTCGTCGGCTGTTGCGTTTCTACATGGATCATTCGTCGCGATCGTACGGTAATTCGTGTTATTTGCAGATCAACACGCGTTAGCGAATACTATTCGTTTCCCATGCATTATGCAACGAATTGTGTGTTCCGCGTAGTATGGCGCCTATCGGCTACAGTACAATACTATAGAAAGTATAGAATCATCTGTTACATTGTTTCGGATTTCTTCAGAAGGAAGTTCCATACGGCACCTGAGCTTCCCGATTGTGAGAAATCTGTCGGCATTGAGGACTGGCGCTGAAAAAATGAGAGACGTTCCGGAAGAGCATCATGCTATTATACTTTTCAATCGCGAGCGTTTTGTTCTCGCGCACAGAAATATTTACGCTGCTAGTTGTAAGCATTATCGGGAAATTCTTGGTAATTTTCCTTTTCTTGGTATTTCACATTAGAAGAAATTACAGATTCATAATTAAATAATTACGAAATAAAAGCTACGAAAAATATTCGCTTCGTATTAACCCTTTCGCTTCGGGTGCCGCTTACAGGCGAGATGACCTGTGGGTACGAGCGTCGTTTATAGGCGACATCCGCGAAATGACCTGTCCTGGGTTCGGCACCCCATATCTGTAGTCAAAAATATATTTTTTCGTTATCGGCAAAACATTTTTTATTGATTTTATTGATATATTGGATTAGTCACTTCTTAAAAGTTACTCATTGTTGAAACAACATCAAAACGTCTTTCGCAATATATTTCAAACATCCAAACGATCGTATACTGTTTCGTGCTAAAAAATCTGTTAAATCCATTGACAGTGAAACGATATTTCATATACATGAATTATTGTTATTTAAGACTTAGGAAAACGTATATACAGCAACCACGCACATTGTGCGTATTTTTGGCGCGCGCTTCCGTTCAGTGACAATACTTCGGCGGACTGGACTGCCGAAGCGAAAGGGTTAAATACAATGTCTGACGAAATTTTTCCACATTTATCAAGAGAAAACTTTCATGTATATCGTCGATATAACATACGTATCGATTATGTCGACTCGTTTCTCTTTACAGCGTTAACGACGTTTCGAAATGTTTCACATGTAACGCGTGTAATTACGTACGTACGTGAAAATTGTCTAAATAAATGTTCAGATAGTTTGACGAGCCACCGTACGTTCAACAGTAACATAGCTTACAATTCGTATAAACTGTGAGTGGATTAAACACTCGTCTGTATGTTTAAACAGAAATTAGATTTGCATCTGTTTTTTTTTATTTTATTTGGATGTATATTACAATCAATTCTCATTGAGAATTTTAAATAAATTTCTCTGGCGTGGAACTATGATACGATTAAAAAGTATAAAGTGTGTTTGATTTGAATTGAATCTAGTGCTTAAATCTAGAAGGTATTGTCTTTTTAGCCTGCGGATCTGATCCGACGTGTCAAGTAATTGAGTAACTAGAGGGTTTTGATGGTTGTTAACTCTTATGCTATAACTATTACTGAATTTGGATATTTCTTCTTTGACTGTGGGTATCTTAAGGTCGCGATGTATTGTTTCATTGGTAAAATACCAAGTTGCATCTATTAAGGATCTTAGAGTTTTCGATTGGAAACGTTGAAGAATTTCTATGTTGGAATTACTTGCTGTTCCCCATAATTGGATTTCGTAGGTCCAAACAGGTTTTAATATGGCCTTATAAAGCATAATTTTACTCTGCATTTGCATCTTGTTCGGTGTTTTATTCGGACAATGAGTTGCACAATTCCACCGCTGCAAGGCATTAGCGCCTTTTCCCCTTTTTCCTTGTTTTTCACGGCGACCACGTCTAGCCCGATATTACGCATTACACGCGGTTGGCTGCTGCAACAGGCAGGAAACAAGCCAGTCAGATCCTACGTTCGATCGATTTCGAGTCACGCTATCGCGACACGTGAGAATTTCTTTTCGTTTCGCGATCTTCTTCTTCTTTATTCGATGGTATTACGTCTGCCTTTTATAAATAGTCGATCAAACTCCACATTCGACAAAGGAAGGATTCGCATTTTTTGCATTCTTAATACTCCGCCTACTTTAATCAGCGAAGGTTGAATCAACGCGACTCGACGACGTTCGAGCTATTCCGCATAAAGTGATGGATTGAGAAGATGGAATGGAAAATGTAAGTGGCAGGAACAAAGGTAAAGGTTTTTGATACTAATAAAAGACGATTTCCCATTTTCTTGTAACTTTGTCGCTTACTACTCCTATTCAAATGAAATTCCACTAAATTTCAGCGTAAAGTAAATACATTCTACGTCAAGAGATTCAATATAGCAGCTACTTGGAAACAGAATAACGTGAATAAATAAAATATAATTAAAACGGAATATTAGCATAATTTGAAATAATAAGACGAATAAGATTCTTTCTGTGCAATAGCAAATTACGCTATAAAATAGTTATTGGTATTTCATATGTTCACGAATAAATATGCTGTTACACTTGCTGGTTACGATATTTCATCATTTTTTTCAGCATATTCCACTAATAAAATCGATTCTTGATTTTTCTCAAGCTTACCTATCTCTAACTATCGTTTACTATCTGAATCCTTCGATCGAACAGCTTTCTATAAAATTCCGCGATCTTGTTTGCAAGAGACGTTAGCGATGATTAAACGTGAACAACTATAGTTAGTGAGGAATCATGCACGGATTCACCGTGTTGGTGGAACAAAATGCGGCATTTTCGTTTGTTTCTCGCTGTTTCCGGCAGGCGTGTCCCGAGCCTGATATTACGTGTAGAGAACACGCGTACGGTTTATTGCGTTAGACAGGAAACCGAGAGAAGAGTTATATCGGGTCGACCTGGTTTAGGCGTGCCCTATAGGCGCCTCGGTTATAGAGAAAGAGAGTGAAAGACGCTTTGAAAATGTCAGGGACTAAAAGTACGGAGAACGGATACGCCGGTGACGCCACAACAAAATCATCGATTATCTGCGTTCGTTTCAAATTCACAGAGCTTATTCATTTGCAGCTTAGCCGCTTGTTTTTCCTGATCCACTCGATCGGTATATCGTTTGTACAGCTAAAACGTCCTTGGAATCGTATGCTTATCGGTTGTAGAAGACGGTATCACCTGGAAGTTAATGGTAGAATAATGGGTGGTCCTGCGGATGAAACTGTGACACGAGTTACCAGCGTGTACAATCTTAAAAGTATTTGGATATCTATTGGTTGCGTTGGAAATTATTTATAATTTAATTTTTCACTTATTTGTTTCAATGATAGCATAATTGTAGATTTATAAAAGGTATAGATAGATATAGAAAGGTAAGAAACAAAGTAACGATAGATACAAGAGGAAAAGTAGCGATATGAACGTGGAGATTCGTTGCGACAGTCGTCAAATGAAATCTAATTTAGTTGTACGTGATATAATCGACGAGCTTCCTACTAGAATGTTAAATATATAGGTTTCTTACAATTGACAAGATTTCAAACGAGATAATAATTTCGAAAGGTTTGCTAATTTCCTAATGATCTCTCGCAGAGTTGCTTAAGTTGCGATTTAATATATGTTAAGTTACGATATCAAATATATGAGTTTCTTATAATGCAAGATTTCAAACGAGATAATAATTCTGAAAGGTGTGCTACTTTCTTAACGATCTTGCACAGGTACTTTAGTTTTCGTCTAATATTTATGTATGAACGGGGGGTGTACGTCAGAATGAGTTTATCGCTCGTCGTTCAAATATTTGCGTACACGTGCGCGCCTCGGGAATGCCGACAGATACAAAGCCGATCGAGGAGCGAGAGAACGATTAAGGGCAGTCGCGTGCTGTTTGCCGGTTGAAAAATTTATCGCCACCCGACCCACGCCACGGGCACAGGTAGCGTCTCGTGGCGTATGAAGTTTCGAGTCCGGAGGCGACAAACGTTCCGGAATGTCGTTAATGATCGTGGCGCGCACCGTGTGTAGGTGTCTGCGAGGGTTTCGTTCCGTTTTTACCTTCTGTCACGAGGAAACTTTGTTGCTAGGTGAAACATTCGTCGGATAGCACCGCGAATTTTCAGTCGAAACTCGACCGATCGTTGAACGCGAGCCAACGGCTCGTTTGAGAAAGGTTAGTCAACTTTGCACGATCCATGGCAAATTAGTTTTCGAAGTTAACCCTTAAAAGCTATCGTCAAAGGAAATCACGTTAATAGATGAGATTTCACTCCGGTATATCTTCATTTATTCGTGGAATCGGTAAAGTCAAACGAACGCGATTCCATGTTCTATCGTTATTCGATATGAGACGAAGAATAGAACAATTATTGTTGCTCGACGATAATACGTATGAAAACACAATTCTTAACTCTTTCGCCCCGAAGAATGAACATTCATATACGAAGAGCGTATATATGCGGTCTGGAAAAGTGGGCGCTGAGGTCCGAAGAGCGTACGTATACGTTCATACGATATATACTTTTATTTCACACTTTACATGTTATATGATACTTTTGTTAATCGAAATTGTAGAACCAGTTAATTTGACTTATTTCTAGCGTTAGCATCTGGCGATCTAGCGATCGATCCGGAATTTTCCTGATAACTGATATCACCATATTGTATGATACGCGGTGAAAATTTGAAAAACGTGTGGCAAGTTGTAGAAAACGAGGAAACTGGATAATTGGGGTTCGATGAACAGATTGCAGATCCCTTTTTCACTGGTATTGGTATAAGTTACATGCCTTGATACAAAGTTATTTTCAGTTTGAATACGTAAAAAACAAGATAAAATTCATTATATAATTCTTTTAGTTATCGTTGCGAAAGTCATTACATCATTGCGGAAAGAAATATAACACGAAGTAGGAATTTTAAAATAAAATTGTAAAACCAGACAATTTGACTGGTGTAGCAGTTCAATGTTAACATAAATCCGTAATAAGGCGACTAATCGATCGTTGGAAAGGCTTATTCGATCAAATCTTAAAAATTACTTTAACCAAGTATATAACGTATTTGCGATTAAAGTTCCACGTGGGAGAATGATTCCATCTGCACCGATCTAATACGAAAGAATACAGAACGAAAGCGTTTACCACGCGACAGACACGTTCGTTACGAAATCTAGGAGGCAGGCAAACGCAGGCAGACGCGGAAAATGTTCGCATAGTCGTATTCCCTAGTAAGGAAGACTCGGTGCGGTGCAACCGGTCGCCGTAGCTGCGGGCTGCGAGCAAAATAGAGCGTGGAACGCGCACGAGTTATCGCGGATCGTGGCCGAGCAGATTCGACGATCCGCGAGAGTCACGAAGAAGAAGGAAGGCCCTCTGTCGTGTATCCACGCGTGCAATAACCGGTGCACGCGAACGTTCGTCTCCGCGGCGAGTTTTCTTCGATCGAAACTGGTTCGCGGAGATAAGGTCTTTAACCTTCCTTATAGTCGTAGCGTTCGTAGTCAGGATCGGCCTAGGAAAGGAGGCAAAAAGAAGGATCGGTAACGAAGCCGTTCACGGTGAAAAGCCGCGCTTTTGCCAGCTTCTTCTTCGTCCTCCTCGTCGCTGGCTCCGTTGTCGGCTTTTACGGCTGATCGTAAAACAATGTAACAACGTTCGCGCGCTGCTATGCCATTCGCCGATTCATGTACGATAGAACGGAGAACCTTGTTTTATCCGAACTAGTTCGAGGACAGAGACCAATTTAGACATCGAACAGTTTCGACGATGCAACTTTGATACATGTGCCGTTCGTCTCTTCTTATTCAGCCAGACGATTCGATTATATTTCTTAGTGAAAACATCTTGGCATCTTTTCATTTTTTAGAATAGTTTTGATTCTAAGAGGCTCTAAGACATCTTCATCTATCGTACATTTCTAAACCTCGTTACTTACAGTTAGGTAACACGAGCGATGTTCAATTTTCAAGAAACAGATGATTTGTTTCTACGAGTTCATCCATCATACAGGAACGACATTGACGACGTTGAATCGTAAGGTAAATTTAGAAAATAGCGTTTGTAGCGTTGTTCCTATCATTTCTATTATCGATCATTGACTCTACAAGAAGACGATAATTATTTCCTTTAACCATTAATTTCTCGCTATTTTATATATTTCGCTGATAATCCTGTTATTGTTAATATAAATCTATCAAAGTATTCTGATGCTCTCGCGAGCGGAATTCGTTACAAGAATTCTCGATAACGTCTATATTCGTTAATTTCTTATTATTCGTCGATTTTATAAAATGATTAGTATCGCTTTTGATGCTTAATCTCTCATTGATTTCTCATTAATTTCCATATTTCACCGATATTCGTGTATTGTTGTTATAAATCGATTAAGGTGCCTCGTATCAATGATCGGTAATGTATATTCGTCGGAAGAATGTATATTCGTGTAACGGAAGTTACATGGTCGATCTTAGTAAAATCGGCACATGTATGAATTCGTACAAATGAATTGCGTATTAAACGAGATTGTAGCGTAAAGCCGCGAATCGACTGGCGTTGGAACAACCGCGCCCAGTTTCTATCTCTCTTTTCAGCCTCCTTCTTCGTATTGAGTTTTCCATCGTGAACGGTCGAGTCCGAGGAAACGAGCTCGTTTCACGGTCAACTGACACGTTTCAGCGAGATGAGGACAATTTGATCACGAACTGGCAACGAAACATTTCTCGCTTACGTAGCGTATCGTACTACAATGTAATTGAGCTACTGGTTTCGATGGAGGTTGTCACTGTTCGTGGACAAAGGAGTTTTTCAAAGCACTCGATCAGCCTCTGCTTCGACTTGACTGGCTTCTAGCATCGCGTTCTATTAATACTTCGTCTTCGTTGAACGGTCGAGGAACTACGAGTTATTTAGTTGTCGTTGCTGGTTTATGCCGCAGTCCGAGTAGTCTAGAAAGGTGTTCCCGAGCGGGTCAGTAGCCTAGAACGATTCCTCCGGCGGCTGGATGGAGCGTTTGCGTTCGGAGAAAGTTTCGAAACGAAGGATAACAGTCGACCACGCCGGAAATGATACATACTGGTTGTTATTTCGTCCTCGGCAGATCAACCTCGGTTTTCACCATTACGGGAGATGCATCGTCGTATTTCTGATACTCTGGTCACGAACTCGCGTCTTTACGAAGAAATACAGCGAGCTAGGGTTATTTGAGTTACTTATGGTCCAACATCTTAACCCTTTGCGGCATATTTCTCTGGTGGCACTAGCAGCTAGTCGAAGCAATAAATATTTACTGCCCGCCATAGCGGCGCCGTCAGACTTTGAAGACAAATAAATGCTGCCACTGTGATGGCAAATTAAAAACGAAATTCAATTTCTTGAACTTTGCGCGGAATAAACCACCGAGCATATTTTTTATACAATTTTATAGAAACTAACGTACTGGTCGTAGAAGAACTCTTTACCTTGTCAACAACCTGATAAGCGAAGTTACGTATCGATTTTAAAAGTTAGGAAAGGTCGAACATCTTAACTTGTTTGTAATGTTACTTCGAGTTTCCCTAGTTTATTCTCGCCAAATCTTTTTTCGCGAGAAGCATCGTCGACGTTCGTAGTCGCTGGTCGTTGAAAACGTTGTCAGGCTAACAAGGCTTGGCCCAGTTTCCTCGGTTTGTGCTTCCGATTGTCGAGCCACGGGATTCCATTGAACAGCTACTGCGACTCGGCCGGTTACTTTCACGATGCTTCAATTGGTTTTGCTATTAATAGCGAACGCGAATATGTTGGAACAATGAAACACGGAAGGTGGAATGGTCTGGCTCGTTGTGCTAAATGCGACCCAGTGAATCGTGTTCTCGAGTTCTCGACTTCTTTGTGCTGTGACAGGCGTTCGTTATTAAGGATGTTGCAACCAGATGATCGAGAGGACGTTGCTCGAAATCGTTGTATTTAACGAGAATATTTCAGTGCACTTGCGAGCGAGCATGGTTCCGTGACGAGGCAACCGATCGGCCTAAATGATAATACACCGGGTGTTCCTTTTTTCCCCGACCGCTCACGGCCTGGCGATCTATCATTGTAACGCAAGAGGGAAGCAGGCAAATGCACGCTGGATAAGATCGTTGATACTTGTTCAACGTGATTTATTATCGTACGCGTGCTCCAATTTATCAGTTGTGTCGTCAAAATGGAGCAGAGTCTAACGGGCACGCTCTGTTTCCATAGTTAAAAGCAAAACTGTGGCTCGATTAGAAATCGAATCAATCATCGCTCGAAACAATTGTCGAGTATCTAATTCGATATTTCGAATGCTCCATGTTTTCAACATTTAACCCATTAAAGACCGCTGAAATAGTATACAGCTTGGATGGTATGAAATACTGGAAATCGAAAATAACGCAATTCAAGAGTAGCCTGTGAATCTTTGTGTAAATTCATATTGTTGAGGATACAATTAAAAGCGTAGAGCCTTGGTAGAAAATTGTTTCATCTACCAAGCATTGTAGAAAGTATTATATTTTAGATGCTTTATATATTTTGTCATGTTATGATGTACGTTTCGTGTAATTTTGCACTTTCAAATTCCCTGTAAGTGCGTAAAAATCCACGGTCTACTTATGTATATATCATTTTCAAGATACGAAACATACATTTTTCTTTAACCTTCGGAATTTCTTTTCGTAACTACAGCGTTGGAAATTATTAAAACTGAATCAGATACTTTTGTCAGTCTGTGTATATAGACCGAGCAGCTCCAGAAAAAGCCTCGAATTTGAAATACACCGCGTGAAATTCCGTTACGCTTCCGCGATCGTTCATTATATGGTCACCGAGTAAGAGGATCGTCTGAGACAATGCACGAGGAACGTGTATGTACAGGTATCGAGTTTTCGTGGATACCTCGTGGCGCGATCGGTTCGGTTGGTTCGATCGCGTACGAACCATCGAGCCACGGTGCTCCAACGTATTTCATTAGCGGA